>CM048850.1:64409544-65009544 GCA_026545225.1 Cornus controversa | reverse complement strand
GGAGAAAGAGTTATGGGTCACCTACCGATTCTCCATAGTATTGGAATGAAAGGCTGATATTAAGCAGCTTCATTTTCAGGTTCATAATTTTAGAAATTAAAGCACAAATGTATAGGGACAGAATTTGACTCCTTGTCATATAGGTATGGGGACATATTTCATTTATCAGAAATGGTTCATTCGATCCTTTATTTATACTTCTCTGTCACGATAGTTTATTTTTGACATGTCTCGTTATACTTTTTATTAACAAGGGCTGTAGTACTTTGTTATCTTTCAAAGTAGTGCATGAGTTTCTTGCCAAGGTTAAAAATTATACTTTTTTTTTTTTTTTTATAAGTATTAAAAATTATACTTTTTAGCATGCCTTACTTGTTGAAATATCTAGATGAATAATACTTGCAAGAATGAACAGTTGCGATTGACTGAAAGATGAATAGAAGATGTTATTATAAGAAAATTCACGTTTTGTGACCTTTTTTTAAAAATAAAAGTTCAGCTTGTCAAGTCTCCTTCAGCCCATAGAGAAACAAAATAACAGAAAGGAATCTGATAATATAGTCCTAGTCTGATTGCTGGTTCAGTATACAATCATTCTCTTACTTGTTTCAATAATTTTTAATCATTACCAAGAAAATTTTATGCATCGAGCTTATAAACTCGATTGAACGACATAAATCTGAGCATTCACTTGGAACATTAAAGTTATAACTGCTAAATATTTGTTCATGGCTTGCTTGCAGATGGATACACATACATATACTTAATCAAGAACAATTTTGTCATACATACATAATATGAACTTTCAATCTGAATCACAACATTTATTAAGAAGGCTAGCACAATCTTAATCAGGTTTCACCAAATTTAGAACAAGAAAATGTTTAGAACACAATGACAAGTATCCATCCATGCATAATTGTCATGTTATTCTAGTACAGACAGAGACATAGAAACCTTTGGAGTACTACTAGTAGTATGATCATTCATTCATATAGGAAAAAAGTGATTGCTGCTGATAATCTCCTAGAAACTAGGCCTACTATTAAGATCATCCCACCATTCCTTGACATGAGGACGTTCCTCAACGATGGAGCCAGCCGGAGTTCTGGTGAGTTTATCCATTGGACTAAGGTGGTGCAGATCGGCCAAGCTAAAGAAATCTCCAGCCAGGTACTTGGTTTTCGATAGTTGAATCTCGTATGCATCAAACACCTTTTCCAGCTTCTTCGAGTTTTCATCGATCACTGCTTGATTGATTTCATTCCCGTAGTCCCAGTGTGCTAGGTACTCCAAGATAATCGGATTGGCTGCAGGTTCGAAATGAGCAGCTCCCACCTCCACCCATACCCTAACCATTGCATTTTCCTCGAGGGTTTTTCCTAACAGATCATTCCCAGTATCCTTGTACTTTTCAGCTAAATATGCCGCGATTGCTCTAGATTCTATTATCAAACATCAAACAATATACTAAAATTATTTCGTTTCTATTTCATCATTGTGAGACTGGGTGTGATCAGATTGTGTATATATACATGTATGTGTGTGTGTTTTAAACGTTCACTTGATTTGAGTGAGGGTAGGTTAGTTTTTTAAAATGTGATCCGTCCCTATTCTTGAAAATCCCGTGGAGGTCAGTCTCAAAGGAGGAGGAGGAGGAGGAGGAGGAATGGAAATGTAGTCAATTAGTCCAATTGTTATATCCCCTTGGGGTTGGTGCATGGTCTTTCATGAACAATAAATGAAATGTAACACCTAATCAAATCTTGTTAGAGGTTTTGATTAATGTTGTGTGGAATGGAATGATTGGTAGAATGACCAATTTTTGGAATGGAAAAGAGTAAAAATTCACTTTACATATCAACCTATGAAATTGCCATTCCATTCCATAATAAAATTATAAAAAAAAAAAAAAACCTTTTGAATAAACCCTTCAACGTTCTTAGTTTGGTCTCACGTTCTCTCTCACAAGAATCACCTCCACCACCGCCGCCATCGTCACCATCACCACTACCGTCATTGCCGCCATCATCACAACCACCGCTATTATCACCGCCAGAACATACTTCCGCTGTTGCCCACCACCTTTCACCGCCATTGTCATCGCCGCCTTCCAGCACTACCACTACCTTCCACCACCACCACCACCAACGTTGCCCCATCCACCACCTCCACCGAGACCAAAAACTAAATATTAATTTTTTTATAAAAAAATATTATTTTGTTAGTTTAATTTATTTGTCATTGAGAGGGGTATTTTGGATATTTCAATTTAAAATTCATTACATTTTAGGTTTTAAACTGATCTAACCAAATACTAAAATGGTGATGATCATTCTATTCTTATATCATTTCATATTTTAACCAAATAGTACAATCTGACTATTCCATTTCATTCTCACCTGCATTTCATTTCATTTCCTCGTACCAAACATAGCATAAGAGTAATGTTACAAAAATCGAATGGCTCCAATTGATGGAGTCAAACAAGGATTCTTGTCCAATCGCCAAGTTTATTATTTTCCTTTGATTAAGCTATATCAATCTTGTTTAAATATCGAACGGACACAATGTCAACGAAAATGTAATATGTTATAAGAAGTATGGAGCCCGATAGTATTGTACAATTTTTTTGGAGGTACATGAGTAATTTTACACTTTTTATGCAGTTGTATTTAACAAGTATATTGGGGACGGATAGGATTTATTTATTTTTAAAAAAAATCTGTAATTCCTTTTACTCTTCATTATAGTGAAATTTTGGCAACTCATTGGGTGTACTATGTAAATCTGGTGTTTTTGTTGTGTGCTTGATTTTAAATTAATTAATTTTGTTTTTCACAGATTCTAGGTTAGGAACTTGGGATAAATTTCTTAAAAGTATGTTATGTTTAGACGAGGAAGTAAAATATACAAGAACCGAAACTTACCAAAAAGAACGAGATCACCATCTTGCAGTATTGGGATCTGGCCGAAGGGCTGCATAGCAAAATACAAGTCGGAACCGAACTGATTAAATTATGTATACAATGGTAGGATTGATAAGGCGAAAAAGACAAATATTTATTTATATATAGGAAAATAGAAGGAAGATGACAAATATATATACATATATGGTGCTTTTACATTCATGTCAGTATAAGGAGGCTTCTTGTGTTCATTGCTGAAGAAATCGACATCCACCATCTCGAATTCTATCTCTTTTTCCTCAAGGCATACCAAAAGATTCATAGTACATGTTGAACTTGAATGTCCATATAGCTTGATCCCCATCGAGAGAGAGACAGACAGAGAGAGAGAGAGTATGTTGTCTTACGAAAAAGAAGACAATAAAAAGGCCAAGTGGTTTATATAACAGTGTATTGCCACAGATGTGTGGTGTTGACAATTTACAATTAAATGTTGGCCTTGTGTTCGGTTTTCCTTTGCGGTCATTTTGCCAGGTGGATAGTTGAATTTTTCACCCTACACTCCAAATTCGCACAATTTTGAACACAATATATATATATATATATATATATATATATATATATATATAAATTGAATAATGATCGTCATGTCATGCAAACTTATTGTGATCTGATCATTAATGAACTTTGCATGACCCATAATATATTGTACATCAACAGCTACTAATTATCACAGCTTTCTTTAAACATTGGAATTAAGTTTGGAACTGAAAACTTAGGCCTCAGAACCGAGTCCAGATTTTCTTGAGGCACAACCAACTAAATTGACAACTCTGATTAAATCTTAATCCACATTTGTTAATAATTTTGCAAAGTTCAACAAGCATTAATTAATAATTATGATGGTATTGAAATTATGTAATATTAATTTCATACCATAATAATTAAAATTAATACTACATTTATATATATATATATATAGGTAAATTACTCGCATATCAAACTCTCGCGCACACAAACAGGAATTAGTGTTGGTAAAGAAAACGAAATACTATACAAAAACAAACCTCGGGTTCAAGCCTAGTATGGGGTATTGTGTGGATGTCTGTGTTATTTTTCTAAGGCTCCGTTTGGATAGACACGAGATAAAAAAAAAAAAGAGGATAACATTAGTTATGAGAGAAAAGAAAGGAGAGAAGAGGATATCAACAAGTTCTATTTATGTTTAGATAAATAAGAGAGAAAAAAAAAAAAAGATTGTATTCTTGTTTGGATAAGATATGAAAGAGAAAGGATAACGACCAAATTACAATTATATTCTTTTATATTTATGGGACATGAGTGGAATAACAATTTTTTCTTTCTAATTGTTGAAGGTAATTTTAGAATTATAAAAGTACTACTTAAACGCTATCCTTTCCCTCTTAATTTTTCTATTTTTGAGAGGATATGATATAAGGAATAACTATTCATTCTTATCGTTTCTTTTCTTTTAATGATGTCTATCCAAACAAAACATGATTTATCCTGTCCCCTCTATTCTCTCCTTATTCTTCCAAATCTCTCGATCCAAACGGATAAATGACAACGCACCCAAAATGCAGAGAAAATAAAACTATAAACAATAAGAATAATACAAGAAGACTACCATATAACGAAAGTTCACAGCATAGGAAAAAAAAGTACAATTCCAATCAAATGCCCAAAAGTAAAAAATGAGGGCAAAAAAAAAAAAAAACAAATCAAACAAATGAAGGAATGGAAGTGTTAGAATCGTTAGATCGTCTAACTTAACCATCCATCAAAAGCAATCACGTTTCTCCTCAAATACACACGGACTATTTCATGCGTCCAGTACTGCATAGTGCATATATATATATATATATATACTTGTATTTATCGAACGAGCCATGATAGAGGCTCGCTCGATTTTGTTGACAATCAATCAAATATTCATCGAAGCTGGCAGAGTTAGCATGTCCAAGATTTACTGGATCACATGACGGCGGTTCAACCATATTATTGTTATAGGGACACATGAAATCATCATGTGTAGGAGTAGGACTCCAACATTGCTGATCACTACTACCCGCAGGCGCATAAGCTTGATATATAGGGTGATCATGAGTAGTTGTACAAAAATCTTTGGCATATATATTGATCATTAGGAGGATCATAGTAGTGTTGCGTCTCAGTGACCACCACTTGCTGCTGGAATTGGACGTGTTGTGGCGGCGGTGGCCACCAGGTTGGTGAAGCGAAAACATCTCCAAAAGTGAAGGAGAACCTAACACTACCTTGTTTTCTTCCTGATGAGCGTCTTCTTGTGACTGGGTAACAAGCAAGAGATAAAAGACATGTCGTGATTGTCAAGGAGGTTCTTGACAGGGACACGAGTTTCTTCCACGTAGCCATTGACGGTGAGTGGACGACGGTCAGAGTGGAAGTGGAAAAGCTAAGATATATGTATGCAGTTGTTTTGAAGGGATGGTTCATGGAGTATGAAATTGATCCGGAGGTGGGTGTCCCAACTTGGGTTTGTCTTGCCTTCACTGTCCACTCGGGTTCTGAAGTACTCTTCTTTAGGATCGATGAAGGGGTCGCCAGAGATGGAGACCACCATGTACACCTTCATCTTGAACACCAACCTAACATCTTTTAGGTCTTCAGCTGAAAGATTAGTGATCTTCAATGGTCTCCAGTATTCCATATCTTACCGATCAGAGAGAGAGAGAAAGAGGGGGGTTGGTTTTGGAGTCCAAACCTGTGACTATTATATGGTATTTTTTTTAGGGGTTATGTTATGATGTATTGGTGGCACCAGACATGTAAAATTATTGAATGTACCATGTCAGTTTGTAGCTTGTTGACAGCATTTTTGAGTGGGACAGGTAAACTGGTACAAACTGAATTATACCTAGCATTAGCATGCGGTTCTAGGTTTCAAAATTAAAACACATTTGTATAACTTTTCACTTCAGTCTTATAAGGCATTGAACCAGAATCAAACTGTTATACGACGGTTTTTTAATTTTGAAACTGAAAGTGTAGTTTCGAGAGACTTCTTCTATACTCTCGTTATGAAAAATTGTATACATTCAATTTGTAATTAAGTATGCATCTTTTGTCTTTGTATTATTGATTTTTAGTATTTAAAATAAATAAAAAAATCCCATTCAAGAAAAAGAAAAAAAAGGTCCTACAATAGAATCAATAATAAATTGCAAGTTTCAATTCCAAAATTAAAGAACAGTTGGGATTAATCCTCGCCTGGACTGTACCAAATCGAATCATGCACACCTCCAATGCCTATGGTAAACGATCATCAATTAACACTTAGCGGTACTTAGATTTCCCACTTCCAATGAGAAAGGTGCATGAATTTGAAAATGGTGAGAAAAAAAATGGTCATTCAATTTCAATGAAAAGAAAAGATAATCTATCTCATAATATTTAAAAACACTACACGCACTATTTTCATATCAAAATTTTTGTTTATACAAGAATTCTTAAAGGACAAATTTAGTACACGAACCTTCCATCATTGCAATATTTGGGAAGGAACAGATATACTTTGCCACAAATATTTCTTAGCGAAAGTATTGCCACATATTTTTGCATAATGCATTCAAAGCATAAGTAAAATGTTTTATTATTTGATAAAATTGAAAATATTTTTTTTAAAAAATTAAGAATTGAAATTTTAAGTGAAAGAGAAGAGCTGCAGAGGAAGGAAATATTTTATGTTATTTTACTATTATATCTCCATTATCTAAAAAATACAAGAATTAAAACTCAGAAACATACAAAAACTGAAGAGTATTAATGTCAATTTACAATATCCAGAATGCTTATCCTTATCTTCCCTTTATCCTCCCTAGTCTCTTTGGTTCAATTTTAATGTTTCGTTTGGTAGGAAGAAAGGAAGGAATAGGGGTGGAGGGAAGATAGGAAAGAATGAACAAATTTTCTTATTTTCATAGAGAGGAGGCAAAGAGGGAAGAAAAAAATGATGGATGAGTCATCCCTCCTCTTTCACAAATTTTTATCCTTCAAATATGGAGGGGAAGACAGGAAAAAAAAAGACAAGATTATTAAAAAGGTGTTAAATTATAAAACTATCCTAATAATTATTTAATAAACAATAAAGCTAGAGTACTATAAATAGTGATGGTATAATGACAAAAATAAATTAAAACTCTCCGGTCTCTTCTCTCCTAACAAGCAAAGTAAGGCATTATTTTCTTCTCTTTGCTTCTATTTAACCAAACAAAAAGATAAAAGAACACAATCTATTATTTAAGAATGTCTTATCTATCTATTTGTTCTTTTCTTCCTTTAATCCAATTTTCTTCTCCCTGACAACTGAAGCATAAAGGAATAAAAATTAGTGAAACAAGAAAATAACTCATTCATCTATATTTTCCTTTCTTTCAACTTACCAAATATGAATTCTTAACTTACTTCCCTCCTACCAAAGGAACAAAAGGTTAAATTGAAGCCAAGTCAAGTTAAGACTCTAATACTTCGTTTGATTGGAGGAATAAAAAAATGGATAGAAGAGAGAGGGGAAGGGATGGATGAGGCATCACTAAGGAAGGGAAGGTATTTTCCTCAATTTTTGTTTGGTTGAATGGAAGGGATAGTAGAAATGATGGATGAAATGATCAACTCCATTTGGTTGGAGGGATGGAAAAATGAATGGAAGGAAGAAGGGGAGGGACGGATGAGGGAAAGGAAGGTGTCTCCCTTACTTTTTTATTTGGTTGAATGGAAGGGATAGTAGAAATGATGCATATGATAAGATCTTTTTTTGTTTGGAAGGAAGGAAGCACATGAGTGTTTTTATATTTTTTTAACGGTATACCCTCATTATACATAATTATAAAAAAATAAAAAATTAGAATTATATATTTGTATTATATCATTTGCCCAATTTTGAAGAATTACAATTTTTTTGAAAAGGATAAATTTGGAATGAAATATTTATCTTTTCCTCCTCTCTTCCGCCCAATTTTGGGCGGATAAAAAAACCCAAGGGAATGAAGGATGTTTCATCCCTCCTTACTTCCTACCTCTCTTCCCTTCCTTCCAACGAAACATGAGAAGTTTGTTCTATCATTCTTCTCTTCTATCCTTCCTTAATCTTTCCTTTTAACCAAACAGAGCTTAAAGTAAAACGTAAAATTCTTGGATTAATCAACAAATGCCACGATGTTTTCTCACGACAAATGAGTGTCTCCATTGTTCAAAATAAATCAAAAATTGAAAAAATAAGAGAGAAACAATAACACAAAACACACAAATTTATATAGTTTGGCAAAAAACTTTGCCTACATCTACAGAGCACATTGAAAATTTTACTATCAATAATGATGAAGATTTATAGTAAAGAGATATTTGAAAACCTCACAAGAAATGATTATCTATCTCTACAACCACAATCAAACTCTAGATATCTTAATATACGGAGAACACAAAATTCTAAAATTGAATCCAAAAGCTCACAAAACAAAATTTAGGCCACAATAACATTTGGAGCTTAGCTCCCGACCTGAGTATGCAAAGTGACAACATAATCCGAACTTGTAATCAAGGCTCCACAACCTCAACATCCATCTCTGTCTCATCATCATTAATGCAAATAATCCACCCTATTCTATGTGCTCTAACTAAAGAAAGAGCAGCTGGCATGGCGGTATAGATAGACTTTGGAAAATAAAGATTGAACGGAAAACAACGGTTTAATCGTTCATAATAATCATGGAGCCCAATTTTTCAAAAGATATATACATAAGAGTATATGCCAAATCATTTTCATTATTTCTCACATAATCCACACACAGATATACCGAAATTATCTTATGCTAGTGTTGATACATCAAACTTAGTAAAGTTGTACGTTGTGAGAAATCTTTGGCTTTGTGTTGAACAATCTGCACCCTTTTATGCTTCGCGCGAGTCATATACAGTACCTAATCCATTCATTAAAAACCCTAGAAGAAGTCGGACCAAAATTAAATAAAACCAACAACTTCAACTAACTAATGGAAAGTTGTACCCTACATATATATACATTACATATACATTCAATTTGGAGAAGAGGTATCTCTTGATTTGGACGCAAACATTATTCTATACATTAATTGGTCAGCTTTCTTTTTCTTCTTTTTTTCGGGTAAATAAAAGAGACAATAAGGGTCTCGATCTGCAGTTTCCTAGAATGAATCTACCTATATAAAGTAGATAAAAAAAAAGTGCTTGCACTCTCTATTTTATTTTAAAACAGGTAAAAACAAGAAACAAAAATTCACTGATCTCTCCTATGTTAGATTAAATTACATTCGAATTCGACCGTTCGGTCTTTATTTCTTTCACCTTTCTTAGATTCATTTTTTTGATGACCGGAACAAATTTTAAATGTGAAAAAAAAATTTTGCCCTTACATTATAATATCACATTATATTTCAAATAGGGCATGCAAGGGCAAAATTAACTTTTCAAGTATAATTTGACATAACTTCAAAGTAGATTAGTGAATTAGCAAGATGAAAAAAGAAAACAAAATATTTGTTAGAATCCTTTACCCATAAGTTGCTCATAAAAAAATACACCTCCTGATAATTAGAATCCATTCATGAATCAACATTATCTTTGTCAACACGCACGAACGGTATGACTCCGCTCACCATGCCGCTTTCCCCTCTAGAATCATGTGCCTCACCATTTTACCCATCAACTTTTTCATTTTACTAGTTCTATACTACTACTAGAATTTTTTTTCCCTTTCAATTATTGAATTTCTATGTCTAGTTATTATTCCTTTTAGATATTTTTATCATTTTTTATTTATATATAAAATTACAGGTGCAATCACTAATTTCTAAAATTTAAAATAATTTCATTTTATGATATTGTCTACAATTAAAACTGTTATATATGATACTAAGAAATTAGTTTTAAAAAAAAAATCAAATATTTATAAGTTTAAAGGCAATTAACTAATAACAAGTCTCTCATCTCACATTTTGAAGTATGAACCACTCCTCTCGTAGAACTGTATATGATTTGGATCATCTCCAATTATTTTTTCTCATTAAGTTATCATTTGTGTAAGTATATTCTGTGTGGTGATTTCTATACACAACTGGTTTAGAGATCGATAAGTGGAGAGAACTATTTGAGAAGATCTATTTCTGAAAAATACTATAGTGAATGTGCGACTTGAAGATTTTTAGTACCACAAATTAAATTGAACAAGAAATGCATTCTTTCTTACACTCAAACAAGCAGAATGAGGATAAAAACTAAGCAACATTCAATAATATTATTACATGAATTAGACAAATACAAGAAGTAGAAGATTTAACAATCATTATCAAACCCAGCATCAAAACCACCACCAGACTGTTAGCATAGTTCTACATCATCTGAGTACCTTTGGGATGTGCATTGTATATGCATGGGCACCCTTTTCTTGTAAGCCGATTTTTAAGAATGAGTTCTACTCATGAGTTTATTATGGTATCAGAGCAGGTGAACCTTTGAAATGTACATTGTACAACACCCTTTTTTTGTAAGTCGATTTTCAAGGATGAGTTCTACTCATGGGAGAGTGTTAACATAGTCCTCTGATACTTTTGAAATGTACATTGTATATACATATGTACATCCTCTTCTTGTAAGTCGATTTTCAAGAATGAGTTCATGAATTTACGGCAGACATCACATCTCCAATCAACAAACGACCAATACCTCCTCCCACCAACAATCCAAAACTTATTCTTCTTAGGTGGTGGTGGTTACCCACCATATGCAAAATACCCATATCCTCATGCAACAGGTGCAGGCTGAGGGTACCTTGCAGGTGCTGGTGGAGGTGGCGGGGCGCTGCCATTGGTGGATATGGCGCCACCACTGCAGGTGGAGGAGGAGGGTACCTAGAATTAGTCCCAATATTAAATGCATGTGGCCGAGGGTAGTCAACTTTATATGTTTTGCCAAACTTGTAAGAGAGCTTCAGTTTTCCTTTGGCCTTGCCTGTGGGTTTCCTAACTGGATATATGACCACGCCTTGCTGTTTCCGGCTTTGTCAAGGAGCTCCTTGACTGGCACGTGGACTTCTCCGATGTCTTTGTCACCGAGGAGGCTCCGGTCACATCGGAACTGAAAGACGAGATTCTGATGGTTTGTCTTAACCGCCGCTTCATCGACGGTGAACTTCATGGAGTGATTTCAGGAGGGACTTGTCCCGCCATCTTTGTCAACCGAAGTTTTCTGCTCGGTACGAGGATCTTGACGACAATATAGACGTCCATCTAGGAGAAATGGCTGACATCTTTGAGGCCTTTTGCTGAAATTACTGTTATCTCCAATGGACTGTGCTCCGTTGTTATACCAAGTATATATCTATGATGGACGATGCAGAGAGAGTCAGTTTGATGCATTTATATACTATGTACAAGAGAAGGACATGTTGACTCTGCTAGAGTCGACTTTGGAGGTGAGTACAGGAAGCTAGCTTCTGTTGAAAATTCAAACTTTGGAGTTTTGATGCTCTGCCCTCATTTGCTGTCCATGATTATGTATTTCATGTTTTTGGATCAATCAGCACCGTTTGATGGATTGTTCTATAATAACTAAATAAGGGTAAAATGTTCTAACACCCCCTCAGGTTTGAATTTATTACTCACATATTAAACTTGTGTCAAAAACGACTCTAACACTCCTCAGGTTTGGTTAAACTAGCTTTAACACCTCCTGTTGCCAAAAATACCCTCAAATTCTCTCTCTTAATTAAATATTTGTTGAATAAATTATTATTTATGCTACTTAGTTCATTATTAGTTAAATTAATTTTTAATTACATAGTTTGTAAATTAATTTTTATTTATGTTACATATTTTATTATTCAAAATAAATTATTATTTATGCAACATAGTTTATTGTTAATTAGATATTTTTTGAATAAATTGTTATTTATGCTACATAGTTTATTTTTAGTTACATAGTTTATTAAACAAATTACTATTTATGCAATAAAGTTTATTATTATTTACAGAGTTTGTTACATAAATTATTATTTATGCTATATAGTTTATTATTAATTATATATTTGTTAAATAAATTGTTATTTAAGCTACATAGTTTATTATTAAATATATTATTTTTTAAATAAATTATTATTTATTATACATAGTTTATATTTAATAATAAATTATTATTTAAGGTACATAGTTTATAGAGAAAGAATCTGAGGAAATTTTTGGTAACAGGGGGTGTTAAGGCTAATTTACCAAACCTGAGGGAGTGTTAGAGTTTTTTTGACATAAGTTTAATCTGTAAGCAATAAATCCAAACCTGAGGAAGTGTTTGAGCATTTTACCCAATAAATAAACATGCTTAACAAAATGAATGCATCAAGTCGACTAAGGTTTTATTATATATGGTTAATCAGCTAAATTTAATAATGTAAGTTGGTTAGACGTGAATTTCGACTTTCAGAAATTTGTGTCCTTAATTTGTTGATCATTCTTTCAAGTAAGAGGATTGATAAATATGTAGAATTAATTAATATTGTATTACTCATGTAGACAATCAAATTTTTGCAAAAAAATAAAATAAAATAAAAATAAAATGGTGTAACATCTTTACTTGAAACTATAGTACTAATTATAATCCCATTTGGGCACATCAAATAGTGGGTATATGCCATTTTAAATATTGCTCATGTACGTGTGCGCTTGGGTGATCCCTTCCTTTTTCTTTTCACTTTGTCATTTTCTCTCTCTTGTAGAATTTATGATTCCTTTTCTTCTCCTTTCATCAAGCTTACACGTTCAGTAAACATTAATTTTCCCAAAAGAATCAACCTTGTCTTTTTCTTTTCTATCCTGAAGGTAAGTTGATACTTTATCCTTCCACCTGGGTTTGGTTGCCCTCTTGTCCATGCCATTTCTTGACCTTTATAAATAAATAAAGATCCATAATGTTCATAAAATGTAAACTTCTTGTCATTTTTTCCTCAAAAGCTTTATATTACTAGCATAAATTAACATGGGTTCACCATCCGCAGGTCTCTCTCTCTCTCTCTCTCTCTCTCTCTCTCTATATATATATATATATATATATATATTACATACATATAAACCTATATATGTGTATATAGATTTATGTAGAATATGTTCTCGAGGCTCGAGTGGCTCTTGCCTCTCGGTAGTCATAGTATATGTACACGAGTACACATTTACTTGGAGACCGTAATCACAGTATATAGATTGTTTTTAACCCTTTCGAACCTCACAGCTGCATTTTCTAATTGGGTCCTTCATTTTAATTTGTTTATGAGAGTTTCAGGAAGAGGTGCTCCACCTACACACTACTCTGTCAAAATTCAGCCCTTCTCATTGCTTTCAAAAGCTCCATTAGAGAAATACACTTCAGACAAGTTTGAAGCAGGGGACTACAAATGGTATGTCTAATTATGATCCCTTTACATCTTAAGATGAACATATATATATATATATAATTGCCTCTTTCACGTTATAAAAATCACACTATATAACATTGTTGGGGACAGGAAATTGTCCATATATCCAAATGGAAACAAGAAGAGAAATGGGGAAGGACATATTTCCATCGCTCTGGCATTGGTAGACACAAGCTCTCTACCTGCTGGTTGGGAGGTTAATGCCATTTTCAAGTTCTTCATATATGATAAATTCAATGACAAATATGTTGGCTACACAGGAGATATATATATATATATTCCATTTAATAGCACTAGATAATTGCTTGCATATTTCTGCACTTTATTTTGTAGCAATTAATGTTCTACTATGGTATCTAATCCTTGATTATGGGATATTTGACCTTCAAGTATGCTATATATTGAATTATTTTCTCAATTCAATCAAAGTATGTCTACATTTCAATACTTGAAATGGTTTGTGCTATCTTAAAGATGCAGTTGGAGAATTGAAGCGTTTCCATGCAATGAAAACCGAATGGGGCATGTACAGATTTATCAACCTTGAAACTTTTACCAATCCTTCAAATGGATACCTTGTCAATGACACTTGCGCCTTTGGGGTAGAGGTTTTTGTTCTCAAACAAACACGCAAAGAGGAGTGCTTCTCTGTCCTAGAAGATTCCGTCACCTCTACTCATACCTGGAAGATTAAATCATTTTCAACTTTAACAACGGAACGTTATGAGTCTGAAGATTTCATTGTCAGAGATCACAAATGGTATAACTATATGTATATATATTTCTTAAGTTTCTATTTGTATTACTATTCATGCAACATATACAATTTAGGTTTATATACAATGACCTTACAGGAGGATTCGGCTCTACCCTTGTGGAAATGGTGAAGGCAAGGGTAATAGTATTTCAGTATTTCTGACTTTGGATAATTCAACTCTTTCTCCCGATACCAAACTATTTGTTACATTCATTCTGCGCATAGTGAATCAAATCAATGGAGAACACTTCGAACTAAAAGGTAAGAGAGAGAAATGCGCGCATTTAATTTCATGGATTTGAGTCCTTTATTGATGGATGATTCTACAAGGCACCTCATTGAAACCCATTAGTTTCTGTTCATTGAATCCC
Organism: Cornus controversa; assembly: GCA_026545225.1. Classification (NCBI taxonomy): domain Eukaryota; kingdom Viridiplantae; phylum Streptophyta; class Magnoliopsida; order Cornales; family Cornaceae; genus Cornus; species Cornus controversa. Next base: position 64,995,018 of record CM048850.1, on the reverse strand, counting down.
CCACTAACACAAGCCTCTTATCCTTTCGCCTCTCCAGCAATGTTTTGGCATTGAACCTACTTTCTGAGCATAGTGGTAGTGAATGGGTAAATATTTTTTGGATTTAAGCACCTATATATATATATATACACACACACACACACACATACATACAGATATGCATTTATATATACAGATCGCAATTGTTTTCACATCAAGAACCTTTACATACGCATATACATCTATATATATACACACACACATTCATAAATGCTTATAATCAAAGCTTGTTTGGATCACAATTAGAGTTGTTCACTGATATATACATACACACATATAATCAAAGCTTGTTTGGATCACAATTAGAGCTGTTCAAGGATGTATACACACACACACACACACACACACACACACGTACATACACATGCAGCCTGTTATCAGAGTTGTTCACAGACATGAATTGTCTTCAACTCATTTTGATGCTCAATATGTTTATAGATTGTATAAGGTCAACGGTGGGTATCAATTTCATGTGTAATAAATGAGTGCAATTGGATGTCTGAGGAAAGAGAGAGAGGGAGAGAGTATTTGACGTGGGAGAAGAGAAAAAAAATTGGTAGGAAAAAAAACCCAGAAAGAGAGAGAGAGTTAATTAAGAGAGAGAGAGAGTGGGGGGGGAGAATCAGTTGCCTAAAGAGAGAATATAGAGAGATGGAGAGAGTGGCTCAAGGCCAATTTTGTCATTCAACATTTTGCTTTTGTTTTTTTTTTTAAAGTAAGGGTATTTTAGTCATTTCATTGTTAAATTTCCCCTAAATTAAAATTTTGTCCTTATTTGCACAAATTGAAAACTATAGGCCATTTTTTGAACAGTTCTATATGGGGGGGATTTTTTTTGCATTTTACCCTTATTTTTAACATATACCGTGGTTGCCTCTACTGCAGATGATAATCATTTTAGCCCTTCAGGGCTGATTTGGGGTTCTCGAAAGTACATGTCATTGGCTAAACTAAATGACCCAAAACATGGTTTCGTGGTGGACGACACTTGCATCATTGAAGCACAAGTTACTTTACTTGGAATAGTGAGCACTTTATCTTAAAAAAATTGTTTCCTTTGTTGAATCACAGTATGTACAGATTATTTAATAATGTAACAAATGGTTTGGATTTGAAGGGCTTCTTCTGCGTCTCTTTTCCAATTTTTTTCTTTATTTCAGTAATTATATATTGCTTGTTAATGGTTCTTCATATGCAAATACATTGGAGTAAATACTCAACAAAGCTTGAATCACAACAAGAAGAAGAACAGCAACACTAACATTTAAAATTGAATTTACCTCTCCACAGTTCAGGCCAAATTGACCGGGTTCAAATCTGCAAGAAATATGTGGATAAAATGATGGTCTCATCTTTCCCCGTTACCCTTACCTCTTTCCTGTAGAGAAGATCCGCATGAACACCAGTTAATATTTACTATTATTCAGCAGCACTAAAAACACCCTAACTTACTAATAAGCACACTTCGATAGTCATTAATAAACCCAGTTGAAACAGCAGTAGATATAAACAACTTTTTTCTAGATATGATTTGGATGAATGAAGTTAAAACGACACCATTGTACTGTTCATACCAGGGTGGGTGAATACGAACCAAATTCCCTACTTCAAGCTCCACATCACCGCATGCTTTTGCACTAAAAATAATTGTCAAACTTCTTTCTCCATTTTCCTTTGTCATTAGGGGGCTTCCTGCCCAATGAGAGCTCTGCATAAGCAAGCAGGCATATCTTATCATCCTTCTACCACAATAATAAGTAAATATGCATATAATCTGTTTCATGCAAATACTAACATTTTACATCAATATCATCCACAATTATGTCATGTCTATAATTCCCCCTGTGTGTGTGTGTGTGTGTGTGTGTTTGTGTTTGTGTTTGTGTTTGTGAGTGTGAGAGAGAGAAGTCCTCATGTTTATAATTTTGAATAAAGTAATTCTATGTCAATTAACCTCCTCCAACCACACTTCTCCAGCCCTCAATTGTGTTCCCACGACAGGAAAATAAATATTAAACCAATAGCACAAATAACAAAAACCTTTCCAAAAGAACAAGTCATAACTTTAAACACATTTTCAAATATTGAAGTTGCATTTATTTTCAAAAGCCAGTTAAAAATTCGCAGAAAACCATACATTTCTATTTCCAGTAATGTTACACATGCAATTGATGGCTGCAAGAGTAAGGTTATGTCCATATTTATTGAACTTTTGTTGTGTCAAATATATGCAACCTTTTTGTCTATGCTGAAAGAGCAACAACAGACAGTCAGCTTTGCTTCCAGACACCTTGACAAAATCTTCACATCAATACAGCTTGCTTCATCTGAAAAATAGAGGTCTAAACAAGAGTCAAACCCAAGCAAATGTGTAGAAAGTGGTTAGTCGACCTATTTTCTGTTTCCTTGTCTATATATGTTGATTGCATCTATACATGATTGATGATTCCAAGTACACTTGGAACAAAAATACAAGGGAATCACGCTAAGGCGCACCATTTGCAAAAGCTCCTGTCTGTAATCTCTTTAAGAAATTCATCTCCCTTTCCCTTTCACTCCGCATAACCTGCTGCAACTTGCCAAATAATCCAACACTGGAAAATTGAGAGCAAACATGGTTTATGTTAAAATTTATTTGAATTTTCTTTTGTAACACCCCAAGTATAGGCATGTTCTTATCATTTTATCCATACATCAGATTTCTTTCTTTTTTGGAGTTACAATACTTGCAGCGACACAGAAAATGTACTTCCTGGGGTATGCTCAATGTAGCTTGTACATCTTTTTTATACTTAATACATCTCTCTCTTACTTACCGGGGGAAAAAAAAACAGCTTATGTATAATATTAAAGGGCAACCTCTATTCCCATCACTCACCCCAATTGCCTAGGCAATGCAAAGAGGGGCCCCTCACCATTCATAGAAGCAGCACCTAAAGCTTCATGAAATTGGTCAGCAATAGTCTTCCGAATGGATTCAGGGATAATAGTCTTCCGAATGGATTCAGGGATAGTAAGCTTTAGATTTTGAACATTAGCCTGGATACGAGTTTAACAGCTGAATAAGTGAAATACCCATAACCAACATGATAAATGATTTTAACACGACACGGTTAAAGAAACATCACACCAAAGAGATACCTCTTCGTCACTTGATGTTCCACTATCTAGAGTCTCAGGGGGGTCATCATCGTCCATGTTTCCGTAATCCAACAGGGATATGCTTCTCTTAACAAACTGCACCCTTCGTCCTCTTGTTCTACTATACTGCAGCGACTAACAAATAATTTGACGTCGAGAAAAGTGAAGGCAACATCGATGATGATGAGTTAATTGAGGTAGAAATCTAACCATTTTAAAATTTTGCTGCACCAAATCATTACTTTCCTGATAGCCATCCAGAAGCTCAGCCATTGAATGTTCTGCATAATTATGACCAGCTGCTAGTTCAGTTCGCCCTGCATAAGTCTCCAACTGTTCCATCTTTTTTCCTTGAAAATTTCCCAGAAGATCAGCCACGGAATGTTCCATTGTTCTGTGATCAATTGTTTCTAGAAGCTTGTGTGGCATGCCACTCCCATCCTTACTATCAACAGGCCAAGAATCTCCCTTGTGTGACTGGAAACGAAATGAAAATTTTGGCTTGCCTTTGCCTCGGCCCGCTGCATCATCAAGTTCCCAAGCATGAAGAAAACACTAGTTCAAAGAACTTTTGGAAGAAATATGGAGCAGCAACATATCTTTGATTTTCTTGAGTTGATGTAGGCCATAAGAAATTTAAGAAAAAACAAATTCAATATGATGGACATTGGTTGCTAATTTTTAAGTCAAAAGTTTTTTTTTTTTTTGGTAATTAATTTCTTAGTCAAAGTTCTTAAAGTAGGAAAACTCTAACAGCCTATAGATTTATGTGTCTTTTAAATTTATTCATAAAGATTAGTTCAAACAAATTTATAGAGTTTTGAAGCTTTCTCAAATTGTATGACGTAATTCTAAACTACGTGAAAAGACTGTGGAATCTAGGTGTGAATGTGATGCCTAGTTTTACATCTTTTCTATATTTTCTGCACATTTATTAGTCAATGAAAACCATGATATTCAGCTTTTTACAAGTCTAGCCCATTTCTCTCTGAACCATTCAACCATGTCAAGCTAAATAACACAGTATCACTGTTCATGGCACCCAGATTAGGTGTCAAAATTTCTCTTGCCTGATTAAAATCCAAAATAATTACCTTTAAGGCTTTTACCTGCACCTCTTACAAACCCCTCAACCCAATATCTCCACCAACCTTTAGCAACAGAAACAAATGACAAACAGCTCCCAGGAAAACCCCATCGTCGCTACCCAAATCATAACTGGCAGGAGAGTGTTGCTACACACATGTCCTGCATCCATTGACAAAGATTTTTCCTGCCAACATAAATCATTGCCACCATGATAGCCCTTTTCTGGTAGATTAATTGCCACCATGATAGTCAAGCAATTAAAATATTTTCTCAATGATACTCAAATCACTACAGCATCCAATGTTACTTCTTTTTTTTTCCTTTCTCATCCAATGTTACTTTACCTATATGTACTTTTGGTTTATATGTATTGTGCTGAGATTTGCATGTTTCAGGAATCTAAAATAAAGATTCATTAAATTCAAAAGGCCTGAAGCATACATTCACAACCACACAACATAGCATCTACAATTTCAATAACTGCACTGAGAAGGAGCTATTAATATATAGAAACTTAAGAGGCAACAAGACGAGAGGCACTGATTGATCAAATATCAAATTCAAAGGTCCTCTAGCCCAGTGGTATAACCTCCCTATCCTCAAAAAGGAGGGGAGGGGTTCGAGCCCCGGGGTGGGCAATGTGTGTGTGAGTACTAGCCTAATAAAAAAAATGCAAATTTAAAGTTAATTTAACATGAATATACTTAACAAACTAAAAGCCCCGTTGGATAATATGCATATAAATGTGGAAATTACATCCTGTGATTTAACTTTTAAGTATCCATAAAAGCAACAAAGAATACCTTTAGAAAACCGGTTTGCTTTGGAAGAGAAAGCCTGGGATGAGGAACACCCAGCATTTTCATTTAAATGAACCAGAGCCTTGGCTTCTTTAGTTACTGCTGACCATGTGCATACATCATTCTGACTCTTGTCCTCAAAGCTCTGAGGACTGACTTTCTGGAAATCTTTAGCCCCAGAAGTAATGATTAATGTAGGAAGCACAGCATTTTCCTTAAACTCAAAACCATAGCCAGTGTCAAATGTTTTTGAATAAGGAAATGAAATTGTGCAGAAGCCAGAAGACAAAAGTCACATGAGCAGCACTATTAATATATAACTCTAATATCTGATTATTACCATCACAACTAGCTATGTTTCAACTTTCAACCTTATTGTGTAACTCCTCGTCGAAAAGAATTTCTCCATCCGACTTGCGTGAAGATGCCCTCCTTGGAGAACGAACTAAGTCACCCTCATTGTGGAAGAAAGGAAGTTCAACCTCATCTTCAATAGAGAGACTGGTTTTCCCATGACCACAAGTATCTGCACTAGAGATACACTTCTTGAAGATCCAATATCATGATTAATAAGTAGGAAAAGAACCAAGAGTGATTGCACCCATAATTGTATGTAATAAATCTACTGTACTGCAAGCAGAATATATCTCTTGAAGGTGTACTAAGAGCATACCTCTGAGTATCTCAAGCTGTGATTGAATTTGTAGTCCTGCCTAATAAAAGTATAAATACAATAAGAAAAGATCATCATGAAATCTAAAAATGAAGTTAAAATGTTACAACTCCATCAACATCCTTAATTAGATATGGCAATGACATTTTATAATAACAACAATATAAGTACACGCGGATCGGATTGGTTCGGATTAGACATAAAACCAATACCAATCCGATCACAACAAATTCATAAATTTTGAAACCAATCCAATCTGATGGGAGCCTTAAACCAATCCGATCCATGAAACATCGGATTGGTTTTGCGGATTGGGCTTTTATAAACAGCCGAATAATTTTTAATTTTTTTAACCCAATGTGAGATTAATAGTTCATTATAATTACGTGATAAAGAGTCTTTATCAATGTTCATCATTTAGTTTCGATACTCTGCCTCTGTAGATTAATTGAAATTCAGGAACATGATAAGACCAATGTAACGATAATATATCAGCATCTCTTACTTGAAAAATAAATAAAAGAAGATCGAGTTATAGAACATTAAAGAATGTGAAAAATAATTGAGGCAAAGGAGACGTATCTAATCAATAAAGTAAACATTAATATCCCTTTACCAAAAACCAAAATCCATCTAATAAGATTAAAGCACAAATAAACAAGCGAATGTCCTGTTTAAGTAGGAGCCAAGGAACGAAATGGATCGGATCGGAGCGAATTCAAGAATCTGATTGAGACCCAAACCCGTGATCCGATCCGATCCCTACGAATTACTTATTTATGAAACCATGACCAATTGGACTAACAAAACCAATCTGAATGAACGAATCAGATTGGATCAAATCGGATTCACGGATCAAATGAACACCCCTAAACAACAATGCTCATTTGGATTCCAATCAACATCATTATCGAAAATGGCTTCCTTCACAATCAAGGAGAAAGCTTTAGAGAGGGGAGAAAATATAATCATCAAGTGCTTTAAGTTTGTGTACTAAATAATATAATCCAACACCCATCACATACACTTTGTGTTAAGTACGAGAAAAGAACCAAACTCCCTCCTACCTGAAGAAATAAGATGAATTTCAACCTGTAATTATTAAAATCTTGGTCATTCAGAAAATAAAATTTTCCTGGATTGATTATTAAAATTCAAAATATTTGTGTATGTTAGACTAATAGCTTCTACGACATGGTAGTAGCAATAGCAATAACTTTAATTCAACTAAGAATACTGACCTTCTTTTCTGCAGATCCACCCAAGGAAACACAATTTCCCGGCCAAGCAGGGGAGAAATCTTCCTCTTCTGATGTATCAAAATACAAAACAGCAATATCAATGATACTAACAAGAATCAACCGCTCAATACCTCTACTTCAAGAAGATTCAAACTCAATAATTAACCAACCTAAGATACATTCTAAATGTTAGCAATGTGGAAAAAAATGTACATATATATTTCTAGAACTCAAATTATAACATTACCGGAAATGCTTTGATCAGAATCCTCATTCTCCTGCAAATAAATTTCAATATAAATTAAACCAAGAGATATAGAATTTCGGAACAATCACAGTTTAAAATCAGTTTGGTTGTTCAGAAACTGTACGGAAAAAATCAAAGAAAGAATAAAATTCTTGAATAGGACAAGATCATTTATTTCATTTTCTCGGAAAAGAAAGGGAGTGTTAGAAAGGCGGAATCAAGAATAGGAGATTTTGATCGCTACTATACCGCGAAATTAATCTTCTGCCACATTTGGAAATCTGATGCGATATATCCTCAGGCACAAAGCCCTCTTGCTCTTGGCCTTAAACCCCCTTCACTGTCTTGAGAAGAAAAAGAAAATCAGAGATTTTAAGGAATTGGGCTGGACCTGGATGTGCGTTGGGCATCTAAAGCTCAGTCTAGAGAGCTCGCTTTGATAAGTATAATGGGTTGGTCCCGTACTTAAGAGCATCCACTGTAGGTTAGCGGTTCTCCAAACTTGAATTTTAGTTAATCATTTTATCGTTTTAGTTAATCACGTCATCGATCTCTAAATTTTAACTCTACAACAGGTTCTCTAAATTTTCACTATCCACACAATTAAATAATCTTATACAATTAAATTAATCTAAAATTTTATGTATATACATATATATATTAAATTTTTTTATATTTTTTTAACTTGAAAATTTCATAATTTTTTCGTTTTAAGTCAAAAAATAGCCTAAGTGGTAGTCAAATTAAAGCTCTCGAAATTATCTTTCTAACAAAATTAGTTTCATCAAAAAATTCAATTTGTAGTGAAAGTTATTGAGATTTAAGTAAATAATACATATATATATATATATATGGCACGAGTTTCTAGACAAAAAAAATAAAAAAATTGCTACAGGGTTAGCTATGTGCTTCGCTGAATCCGGGGAAGCACAACTAACAGGTGCTGGGTCCCACCATTTTAGCTATTCTATTGTTTAACTACAGTAACATTTTGATGGTCAGACTTGTGTCTAGTCATCCCATTGTTGGTGGCCTAATAAACAAGAGTGAAAAGAAAAGAAATATTTGGATACAAAAACAAAATGGTCGTTGGATTGAGAGCGGCTCATAAGGCGTTGATGGACTTGCAGGACTTGCAGTGTACCGTCACATTATCCTTCCACCAACGGGAGGTGATCGCTGCTCTGTGAAACCAACCTCACGCTCCAAGGCCCACGAAACCAGCATTTAACCCATTGAAGCCCAACCCTTTGTCATTGCAGCCTTAAAAGTTGTACATATAGTAAGACGCATGGGTTAGAGGTACAACTCGAGTTGAATCCGACGTATGAAATGTTTAATCCTGACTCAACCTTAATTCTATCTTAAACTCAAGCTAATCAACCCTAATCCAATCCATCCTTAAAAAATTTTTAGTTCGGGTTGAATTCGGACTTACAACTCGAATTGAGATTTCGGGTTAAAATTAGGATTACCACTATGATTTTATCATATATACATCATGTATAAACATTGACTTTATAAAACTTATAAATTGCGTTGTTATTTTTTTATGTGTTTGGAATGCACATAATCTACCACTAGACATAATTATTGTAAAGACTAAAAAAAACAACCATAACTAATTCACAAGTGAAAAAATTAATGATATTAGTCAGTACATCCTATGACAAAATAACCAATGGACTACTGGCTAGACTGACATAACCATAATTTGAAATAATTAGGGTATATTTAAGATAAAATAAAATAAAATTAGAATTCAAGTTTGGATTGGGCTCGGGTTGATGAAACATTAATCTAAGTCCAACCCTAATTGAATTCAGGTTGAAAATTTTCAACCCAGATTCAACCCTAATTGCAAAAACAGTTACCCAAACATGTGAAAAATCAGACTGGACTTGAGTTAGGTTCGGGTTGAGCAACCCAAGTTGCACCCCTAATATATAGAAACAAAAATGGTCACTGGGCCAATTCGGCCAAGTCTGACGGCCTGGGCTGCATTGGCCCAAATAGCATCACTTACATATTGATGACAGTAAAGGTAGAGTTGTGGAGGTATTTTTGTAATTTTAAAGAATAAGATAAAGCGCTCCAAAGTTCTAATGAGTTTATCCGTTGGACAAAGGTGATGTAGATCGGCCAAGCTAAAGAAATCTCCAGCAAAGTACTTGGTTTTCGATAGTTGAATCTGATATGCATAAAACACCTTTTCTAGCTTCTTCGAGTTTTCATCGATCACTGCTTGATTGATTCCATTCCTATGGTCCCAATGTGCTAAGTAGTCCAAGATAATCGGATTGGCTGCAGGTTCAAAATGAGCAGCTCCCACTTCCACCCATACCCTAACCATTGCATTTTCCTTGAGGGTTTTCCCTAACAGATCATTCTCGGTATCCTTGTATGTTTTAGCTAAATATGTCACAATTGCTCTAGATTCTATTATCAAACATCAAATAAAATACTAAAATTATTTTGTTTTTATTTCACCATTGTGAGATTGTGGGTGTGATCAGATTGTGTATATATACATGTATGTGTGTGTGTGTGTGTTTTAAGTGTTCATTTGATTTGAGTGAAGGTAGGTTATTTTTTTAAATGTGATCTTGTTCAATTATTAATTAATCAGTCAGGTAAACCGATTGCTTACAGGCATGCCAAAGCTGTGGTATTATCTCAATGTAAACAGTTGGTCGAACACAAGTATCTCCTTTGGAGGTCGTGTTGAACCAGGCAATTGGCTAGGGAGAAAGAATACGAAACTCCCTATTGAGTTCTTTTCTTGCCTCAACTAAGAGGACTTTTAATCGTGCGCAAAGAAGTGCGAGACTAAATCGTAGCAAGGGGGGAGATAGAAATTGAGGGACAGACTGATTAGAGGAGGCCGAGAGAAAGAAGTTGAGGGAGATATAGATCAAGTGAGGGACAGAACAATATTCTAGAAAATATTGAGAAAGAAATACAGATTGCATGTGATGTAATTATTTAGTTGTGGTTGTTTGGAACCTCTAACATAGAGTTCTTTGCTTTTATTTATAGAAAAAGTTTACATGACCGTATCTAACTCTCAATTACAAGATAATTACAGAAATAAAACAATAAAAGGAAATAAATCAACTATATTCCAAGGCTCTGTATCTCCAGCAGCCCGTGATTTTAGTGTATTAGCATCAGCCCTTCTAGAGTCCAAGTTATACTCAACGTCGTCCTTAATGAGCCTATGTCTATAAGAGTCCATGTTCAGCCAAGTCTTCCAAGCTAACCAAAACTCATAGAAGTCCTTGTTTAGTACAAACTACCTATGCACATCCACACGGATCACGTTACTTCACATAACTGACTACATAGTTATGACTAAATTATAAGCACTCTTATCCATAAACAATTGTATCCAATTAGCCTCATGTTTCTCTATGTCGGCCTTTATACATTATATCGAACTATTTAGAGTCCAAGTCATCTTAGACTCCTTACATCCAACCTGTAAGATTAAGTTGTACACGTATATATATATATATATATATATATATATATATATATATACGTGCCAGTTATTCCTTTAGGACAGTCTAGCTAAAAATTCTCGGCCGTTAGAGTTTTTCAAGGATGGGCTCCTAGTCAACCTCTAGTGACCATCTCACCCTCGGTGCCAAATGGCTCCAAGTTTAGGTGTTAACATTTGCCCCCCAAATTCAAAATACTTGGGATGAGACTTTTCTCCTCCATTCGCGCGAATCACAAGGAATTTTGAATTTTGAATAGTGCCATGGTCGCTTAGTCTTCTCACCAATTCAGAGAATCTTTGTGGTTTCAACCAGCTTAGCACTTTGCATTAAAGGGTTGCAACTACCTCAGCCGTTTGTGAACCCTTGTCACTTATTATATAAGCTCACCCACTCTCCCTTTCATTTTAGACCTACTTTCTTTTGCACACTCAGACTCCATGGCTCCTAAATCCACCGACCTAGCACTACCTTCTAACGATCCCTCATCAAATGGTAAGTAGGCCGAGGTGATGATCAACGCCACTGGTCTCAACCAACTTCACTTGGATGTTCTCAGCCTGTTCTGAATGGCTAATTATTTTATCGAAGTATAAATCTCTGCAACACGATCTTGAGTAGTGATAGGCGTTAAATGTTACGCATTCTAGCCTCTTAACTTATGTATTTTATTCTCTTAGTGATAGATTATTTTGTTATTTTACTTTGTTTTAGTGTTTTTGGTATTTTCAGAGCCTTAATGATTATTTCAGTTAAAATTATGATTTTAGGCTTTTAACGAAGACATACAAGATGGTTAGAGGAAGCCTACATAAAGGAGATTCATTCAACCATTTATTTCAACTCAAATCAGCCCAAGGAAGATGTCCAAGAGAATTACAGCTGCTTAAGAAGGTTTTGGGCCTGAAGCCCAAATCTGCACATAATACAGTCTTAATCTCGTTTTGGAAAATGGACCAGAAGCCTTATTTTTGAACCTCAAATCGACTTAATTTTCATAAGGATTGAACGAAATTCGATTCTGCACACTTTTGTATTTCACAAAAATTCCGTGAATCGGACTTCTCATGGGTCAAAAGTTGGGCCAAACGTTAGCAGAAAAAACTCACCTGATTAGTGTTGCGGGAAAACCTAATTAATTCCTAATTGGATTAGGAGTTTGGTGTATTCTCTTGGGGAATAAAGTGAAGAATTGGAGGCTGAGTTGGAGAGATTATGGAGATTACAGAGATTGGAGAGTCTGAGAGGGCTAAGGACAGAACAGAAGACATACTTTGCAGAGCCATTGGAGAACGAAGTCATACGCGTAATTCATGAAGATGATACCTTCTTCCTCAACAGTTGAAGCTTCTTCTTCTACCATGAGCGGCTAGTTCATCCACTAGGCTTTTGATGTAGCCCTAACAAAGCATCAATGGTTTGATTGTTTTAATTATTGGGGACATTTATATACATGCATAGATTGTGTAATTTAGAAGATTCTTATTATAGAATTAAGTAATAAAAGTCTTGTAAATTCAGTTTCAATGATTTCTTATCTTGTCTTAGATATTTAATTGTTATTATTGAACTCAATCTCTCTTATTTTCTGTGATCATGAGAGCGATTATTACACAATGGTAATAACTGAATATATCATTAAAAGCTTTGATGGATTATGCCTAGAGAAGATGAATCATACTGCACCCTAGATTAGAGTAGTTAGGCAGATTATAGTAACCCTTATGGACGGGTGTGAGTGGGCGGGTGCGAAGACAGACACTGGACTAAGTTACCACACTGACAGGGTACAGGGTGCTCAATCCCACATCGCTTGGGTGTGAAAAAAGGGGATGTGCTTATATGTAGTATGTTCTCTCCAAATGGTATGAGGCTTTTGGGTTAAAACCCAAGAGCAAAACGGTACGGGCTCAGGCCCAAAGTGGACAATATCATACCATGTGTTGGAGCGGGGTATTACAGTTGGTATCAGAGCCTGAATCCAGCCGAAAGTGTGCCGACGAGGACGTCGGGTCTCGTAGGGGGGTGAATTGTAATAACCCTTGTGGACGAGTGTGAGTGGGCGGGTGCGAAGACAGACACTGGGCTGAGCTACCACACTGACAGGGTACAGGGTGCTCAATCCCACATTGCCTGGGTGTGAAAAAAGGGGATGTGCTTATATGTAGTATGTTCTCTTCAAATGGTATGAGGCCTTTTGGGGTAAAACCCAAGAGCAAAATCGTGCGAGCTCAAGCCTAAAGCAGACAATATCATACCATGTGTTGGAGCGGGGTATTACACAGATGGCCCATGTCAATCGAAGATAGTCCATGACTTAGCCTTAATCATATGTTATCTTCTTGACGGATGAAGGCGAGCTTGTAACCACCGACACCACTTATGCATGATGTAATTCCCCATAGTTGATTCAATTGACCATTGATTGTGGAGTTAGTGGTGAAGTCAATTACCCTAGACTTCTCTCATATTATCTTCACCTTTTATTTACTTTGGTTTATTTTATTTTACTTTTTAATTAATTTAAAAATCAGAATTCTTTTCTCTTAAATTTAATTAGAATTAATTTTGTACTCTAACTCATCAGACTATAATCCCTGAGGTTCGACACCCTTTTCGATAGCCCTATTCTGCAAGGAATTCATTCTATTACGAAGTGTGGTAATTTTTATTGATACACTTATTGAGTCACACTCACACACGAATCATCTATACATTAACCTGACCCCCCCACGTTTATGTATCTTCATTTTCACCCCTAAGGTTTGTAATTATACATCACTTTAGTCCCTCATGTTATTGTCAACGGTCATATTGCTTACATCATGCAAACAGTAGCCAAAAAATATCAAGAATGCCCTTCTACACTTCTGCGCCTATTTGTGCTAATTTTTCCTTCAATATATATTATATCATTTACCCAATTTTGAAGAATTACAAAAAAAAAATTATAAGGATGAATTTGGAATGATATATTTGTAGGTAATTATCCTATTCTTCCATCTTCTCTTTTGCCCAATTTTGTGTGGATAAAAAAACCCAAAGGAACGAAGGATGTTTCATCCCTCCTTACTTCCTACCTCTATTCCTTTCCTTCCAGCCAAACATGAGAAGTTTCTTCTATCATCCTTCTCTTCCATCATTCCTCAATCCTTCCTTCCAACCAAACCGAGCTTAAAGTAAAACGTAAAATTCTTGGATTAATCAACAAATGCCACGATGTTTCCTCGCGACAAATGAGTGTCTACATTGTTTGGAATAAATCAGAAATTGAAAAAATATGTAAAAGAAAAACAATCACACAAAACACACAAATTTATATTGTTTGACAAAAAACTTTGCCTACATCTATGGAGTGCATTGAAAATTTCACTATCAACAATGACGAAGATTTGTAGTAAAGAGATATCCGAAAACCTCACAAGAAACAACTGCCTATCTCTACAACCAAAACCAAACCCTAGATATCTTAATATATATAGAGTACTGAAAATTCTGAAATTGAATCCAAAAGCTCACCAAACAAAATTTAGGCCACAATAACATTTAGAGCTTAACTCCCGACCTGAGTATGCAAAGTGACAACATAATCCGAACTTGTAATCGAGGCTCCACAACCTCAACATCCATCTCCGCCTCATCATCATTAATGCAAATAATCCATCCTATTCTATGTGCTCTTACTAAAGTAAGAGCAGCTGGCATGGCGGTATAAATAGACTTTGGAACATAAAGATTTAACAGAAAACAGCAGTTTAACCGTTCATAATAATCATAAAGCCCAATTTTTCAAAAGATATATACATTAGAGTATATGCCAAATCATTTTCATTATTTCTCACATAATCCAGACACAGATATACCGAAATTATCTTATGCTAACGTTGGTACATCAAAATTAGTAAAGTTGTACGTTGTGAGAAATCTTTGGCTTTGTGTTAAACAATCTGCACCCTTTTATGCTTCGCGCGAGTCATATACGGTACCTAATCCATTCATTAAAAAGCCTAAAAGAAGTTAGACCAAAATTAAATAAAACTAACAACTTCAATTAACTAATGAAAATTTGTACTCTACATATTTACATTCAATTCGGAGAAGAGGTATCTCTTGATTTGGACACAAACATTATTCTATACATTAATTGGTCAACTTTCTTTTTTTTCTAGTAAATAAAAAAGACAATAAAGGTCTCAGTCTGCAGTTTCCTAGAATGAATTTACCTATATAAAGTAGATAAAAAAAAGTGCTTGCACTCTCTATTTTATTTTAAAATTTGATGGCAAAAACAGAGAATAAAAATGTAATGACCCTTGTGGGCGGGTGTGATGTGGGCAGATGCAAGAAGAGACATTGGGCAAGCTACCACACTGACAGGCTGTGCTCAATCCCACATCGCCTGGGTGTGGAGAAGGGGATGTGTTTATATGTAATGTGTTCTCTCCAAATGGTATGAGGCCTTTTGGGGTAAAATTCAATAGCAAAATCGTGCGAGCTTAAGTCCAAAACGGACTATATCATACCATCATGTGGAGCAGGGTGTTACAAAAAATTCACTGATCTCTCCTAAAGTTAAGTTAAATTACATTCGAATAAACCATTCGGTCTTTATTTCTTTCACATTTCTTAAATTCATTTTTTCTGATAATCGGAATAAATTTTAAATATGAAAAGATAATTTTTTCCTTACATTATATTTCAAATAGAGCATGCAAGGGCAAAATTATTTTTTCACATTTAAAATTTATTTGAATTTAAAAGAGATGAAAAAAAATAGAGGTCAAATAATCTCTACGAGTATAATTTGACCTAATTTCAAAGAAGGTTAGTGAATTACCGAGATAAAAAAAGAAAACAAAATCTTTGTTATAATCCTTTACCCAAAAGTTGTTGATAAAAAAATACTCCTCTCGATAATTAGAATCCATTCATGAGTCAGCATTATCTTTGTCAACACACATGAACCCACTTGGCATGACTCCGCTCACCGTGCCGCTTTCCCCTCTAGAACCATGTGCCTCACCGTTTTACCCATGAGGAATGCTAAACTTCACGATTTTATTTTACGAATTTTAACTCGAATTTATGTGGCATGTGATAATACCATGAAGACGCCATGTATGGGAGAAATTCCACCAATACTAACTTATCATTTAATTTTATCTCCTAAAATAATGAAAAATAGAGATTTATTATCGGTGAAATTCTTATAAATATAGAATTGTTATCTGTCAGATCATTCATGAAATAATTTCATGACATGTAGCATTGCTCTTTACCCATCAACTTTTCCATTTTACTAGCTCTAATTATAGTAGCACGAACCCACTATACTGAATGTGCTACATGAAGATTTTTAGTAGCACAAATTAAATTGAACACGAAATGCATTCTTCTTACACTCAAACAGGCAGAATGCAAAAATAGAAGATCTAACAATCATTATCAAACCGAGCATCAAAACCACCACCAGACACACAGCTCCAATCAATAAACCACCAATAACTCCTCCCACCAAGGCTCCAAACAATCCGAACTTATTCTTCTTAGGTGGTTGTTGTGGTTGTTGCATTGGTGGTGGATACCATATCCCTGCTCCACAGGAGGATATCCAGGTGGTGGTGGTGGTGGGTACCCACCATGTGTAAAATACCCATATCCTCCTGCAACAGATGTAGGCTGAGGGCTTCCTATTGGTGGAGGTGGAGGTGCAGGCTAGTAAAATTTTGTCACCACGGGTGCAGGTTGAGGATATCCTGCTGATGGAGGTGGAGGTGGCGGGTAACATTCTACCACCACGGGTGCAGGTTGAGGGTATCCCGCTGGTGGAGGTGGATGTGGAGGTGGCGGGTAACATTCTCCCACCACGGGTACAGGTTGAGGGTATCCCACAGCTGGAGGTGGATGTGGAGGTGGCCGGTAACATTCTCCCACCACGGGAGCAGGTTGAGGTTATATGTTTTGCCAAACTTGTAAGAGAACTTTAGTTTCCCTTTGGCCTTCCCCTGTGGGTTTTCTAACTGGATATGTGACCAATGTGGACGCCTTGCCATTTTTGGCTTTGTCAAGGAGCTCCTTGACCGGCACGTGGACTTCTCCGATGTCTTTGTCACCGAGGAGGCTCCGATCACATCGGAGCTGAAAAATGAGATTCTGACGGTTTGTTTGAACCGCCGTTTCATCAACAGTGAACTTCATAGAGTGATTTCAGAAGGAACTTGTCCCGCCATCTTTGTTAACCGGAGTTCTCTGTTCGGTACGAGGATCACCGAGGTTCGTGACGACAATATAGACGCCCATCTCGGAGAAA
Organism: Cornus controversa; assembly: GCA_026545225.1. NCBI lineage: Eukaryota > Viridiplantae > Streptophyta > Magnoliopsida > Cornales > Cornaceae > Cornus > Cornus controversa. The sequence goes on along the minus strand of CM048850.1, from coordinate 64,977,975 downwards.
TGGCTGACAGCTTTGAGGCCTTTTGCTGAAATTACTGTTATCTCCAAAGGTTTGTGCTCCATTGTTATACCAAGTATATATCTATGATGGATGATGCACAGAGAGTTAGTTTGATGCATTTATATACTATGTATAAGAGAAGGACATGTTGACTCTGCTAGAGTTGACTTTGGAAGTTAGTATAGGAAGCTAGCTTCTGTTGAAAATTCAAACTTCGGAGTTTTGATGCTCTGCCCTCATTCGCTGTCCATGATTATGCATTTCATTTTTTTGGATCAATTAGCACCGTTTGATGGATTGTTCCATAATAAAATAAATAACTAAACATACTCAACAAAGCGAATGCACCAAGCTAGCTAAGGTTTTACTATATATGGTTAATCAGCTAAATTTAATAATGTAAGTTGGTGAAACGTGCATTTCAATTTTTAAAAATATGTGGTCTTACATTGATCTTCTTTCAAGTTTCAAGTAAGAGGATTGATAAATATATAGAATTAATTAATATTGTATTACTTTTGTGTAGAGTGTCTATCTGACAAGCAAATTTTTGCAAATAAAATTAAATTAAATTAAATGGTGTAACATCTTTACTTGAGACTATAGTACTAATTATACTCCCATTTGGGCACATCAAATAGTGGATATATGCATTTTAAACATTGCTCATGTACGTGTGCGCTTGGGTGATCCCTTCCTTTTTCTTTTCACTTTGTCATTTTCTTTCTCTTGTAGAATTTTTGATTCCTTTCCTTTCATTTTCCTTTCATCCTGAAGGTAAGTTGATACTTTATCTTTCCACCTGTGTTTGGTTGCCCTATTGTCCAAGCCATTTCTTGACCTTTATAAATAAACAAAATCCATAATGTTCATAAAATGTAAACTTCTTGTCATATTTTCCTCATAAGCTTTATATTACTAGCATAAATTAACATGGGTTCACCATCCGCAGGTCTCTCTCTCTCTCTCTCTCTCTATATATATATATATATATATATATATATATATATATATATATATATATATATATTACATACAGATTAACCTATATATGTGTATATGGATTTATGTAGAATATGTTCTTGAGGCTCAAGTGGCTCTTGCCTCTCAGTAGTCATAGTATATGTACACATTTACTTGAAGACCGTAATCATAGTATAATGATTGTGGACCCTTTCGAACCTTACAACTGCATTTTCTAATTGGGTCCTTCATTTTAATCTGTTTATGAGAGTTTCAGGAAGAGGTGCTCCACCTACACACTACTCTGTCAAAATTCAATCCTTCTCATCGCTTTCAAAAGCTCCATTAGAAAAATACACTTCAGACAAGTTTGAAGCAGGGGACTACAAATGGTATGTCTAATTATGATCCCTTTACATCTTAAGATATATATATATATATATAATTGCGTCTTTCACGTTATAAAAATCACACTATATAACATTGTTGGGGACAGGAAATTGTCCATAAATCCAAATGGAAACAAGAAGAGAAATGGGGAAGGACATATTTCCATGACTCTGGCATTGGTAGACACAAGCTCTTTACCTGCTGGTTGGGAGGTTAATGCCATTTTCAAGTTCTTCATATATGATCAATTCAATGATAAGTATGTTGGCTTCACAGGTATATATATATATATATATTCCATTTAATAACACTAGATTATTGCTTGCATATTTCTGCACTTCATTTTGTAGCAATTAATGTTCTACTATGGTATCTAATCCTTGATTATGGGATATTTGACCTTCACATGATGGTGTGAAGCGACACCCGCTTGGCCAAGTTTTGGGTCTTGCACCCTAGAGTTCAATACCCTTATTAATTCTCACACATGCCCCAAAAACCTCGCTTTTCATATAATGTACACTTATCAAATAAATGCACAAAATCCACACAATGCAATGCTTTTGTCAAAACAATGCACTTTTCTTTCTCATCTCAAGCTTGTCGCAATGTTAACACACTCATACCATGAAAATCATCATGCTTATGCATTTCACAAGAAAAATCATATCTTTCATGCACAAGTCTATAAAACTCACATTTTTCATATTTTCACCAAATGATCACATTTTTCATCAAGAACATTCATAGTCTCATTTGCACATACACAACACATATAAGTTCTAACCAACATGCTAGACATTTATATATGCACAATCACATTGGTATACATATATACACATATACATAACCCTAAACTCAAGAAATCCCAATCTATCTTTCATGTCACAAGTATGTGACCTATAGAATCAAAGTAAAGATGAGTCTAGCACCCCTACCTCAAATTTCCAAGCTTTGAATCCAACTTTTAGAAATCTCAGCTTTCTTAACTTCACGAAATGGAGACTTTGATCGGTTCAAACCGATGCCCTTGATGTTCCCTACACACTTTTCTTCTTCAAGGTGTTCCAGATCACACTTTAAGGCCCTCAAACTCTAGAGAGAAGGGAGAGAGACGAAGTGGGATACGTAGAGAGAGAGAGAGATCTGTAAAATGAAATGTCTCAAACCCTTTTTGATATTTATCTCAACCCTAGGGGCGCGAAATGACCATTTTACCCCTAACCACTTAATGTACCTTCTCGAGCTCGGAATTAATTCCCGAAAACTCCGTTGGACTCGAAATCACTTCCTTAACGCTCTAAATATTTTGTTTATTCATAGTCAAAAATAAAATTTTCTGAATTTTTCGGGCCCACTTAAACTCATCCCGGGACCCCCGTTGACCAAAAAGTTAAACTTCTTCAAAAGTTTTCAAAACTTCCCAAAACCATATTCCAACCTTCTAAACACGTTTCCCGCATTCAAAACATGTTAAATATCATTTAAAATATGCTTAAAGCAATAAATGACAAAATTTTGAAAAATCGGCCAAAATTGGGCACGGTCTCTACATTTTGGATATTTGTACATTTGGCTATCTGTGCCGACTTGTGGCACGGTAATGATCTAGTTGTAGTCATGGTAGAATTCGTTGCATTTTGAACCTTATGTATGAATTCTTGTAATGACTATAAACTTGAAAAATCATATGAATGATATGTGCTTCTTGAGAAAAGTGTATGTGTTGGAAAAGTATAGCACTATAAAACTATTTTCCTCTTGAGTTATGACTTCTTGTATGGATATTTATGAGTTAGTGGAGTATGGAATGAATGTATGCATGTATTGTTGAATGAAGATGGGAAGGAAAAATTGATGGAATTACATTTCAATTGTGAAATACATGTTGTGTGAATATACTTGATGACCATTAAGGCATTATAATAGCCATTGGGGGGACACGTGCCCAAAAGTGTCCATTTTAAGTTTATGACGTGGATGAAATTTATATGTATTGAAGGATAATTGTATTATCTTCAATTTGATAGGTCATAGGCTTTTGTTTGGATATAAAATGAGGAAGATATGCATGTTTTAGTGCAAGGGTTTAATTTCCGATCCATAGTTATTGATTTGGATATAACTCGAGTTTTGGTTGGTATTTTTAGATGATTCTAATAGGTTGGATGCTAAACATGTTGAGAATGATCCATGCCAAATTTCAGGTCAAACAGACTTATAGATTGTGAGATATTCAAATTTGAAGTTTGGGTGAAGTTGTAGTTAAATTAGGGTTCCAAAAATTCGCCAGGGATTTACGGCGATCGATCGCCCTCTTTTACGGCGATCGATTGCCCCTGTAAAAGGCCAAAATCTGGCCTCGGTCGACCTTGGGCGATTGATCCCCTTTTACAGCATGCACTATTCAAACAGTGTTTTGTCCAACTTCAAAGGGGCATATCTCCTTCGTTTCAAATCGAATTTCGATGATTCTTGTTTTGAAATTGCGTATTTTTAAACCCTCTTTCCAATGGTTTCATTTTTAGATATTGATTATAAAATCACAAGGAGTTTTATGTTTGTATTTGTGGGTTGGAAGCATTTGAAGGGTTGTTTGGTTGAGGCCGTTGAGGTTGGGTGATGTTGACTTGTGTATAGGTAATTACAAGTGGATGACTAGGCTTCCGTGGTAATGAAAGGTTAAGATGTTCCATTAGGAATTAATGGACAGGTTCACACTCGGGATTCGAGTCGGTCTGGGGGAGTCTCGGGGCCCGGATTCCTGGGCGTGACACTGCCAGTGTGGTAGCTTGCTCCAGTGTCTCTTTTTGCACCCGCCCACATCACACCCTCCCACAAGGGTTACTACAAGAGCGGTAATTTTTATATATTGATATTTTTTCTAATTCTATTTATTCTCTCACTAACGTCATTCCTAACACATACTCCTAAAATATAATATTATTTAAATAAGTATTTTTTTTTCTAATTCTGTTTCTCCACTCTTTAACTTCATCCCTAACACAAACTCCTAAAATATAATATTATTTATTACACAACCATTATCAATTATATATTTCTAAGTGCATTATGCTTATAAAATCCAATCATCTTCTGTTAGAATTAATATTTTGAGCTAGACAAAAAAAATCTACACTAAATATTATTATATTATAGGCTGATTATTTATGATTAAATTTGTGTCTGATTTATTAATCAGATATTCAATTTGATAACATTACTTATTATAGACGTAATTTTTTAGAAAAAAATTTTGATTTCAAAAGCTAATTACAAACAATGAGTAAAAAAAAAAAAGCCAAAGAAAAGAACTCACATGTAAGCCGAGACGAAACCGAATCGAATAGTTGTTGATGAGATCTGAAAAGAAGTTGAGAGTCGTGTTGATGAGAGCCGAGAGGCAGATGAGAGCGGAGAGAAAGAATGAAGAGTCGTAGCCGAGAGGAAGAGTGATTTTAGGTGTTTAGGGTTTTGCGGGTTATAATTATATTTTTTAAAATTTAGAAATAAAAAGAAAGGGTTTTGCTTGGGTAATTCTATTTTTTTAATTTAAAAATAAAAAATGAAAGGGTTTTGTTTTTTAAATTTAGAAATTAGAAATATAAAGAAAAGGGTTTGCTTGAGAAAGGGTTCTACTTGGGTAATTATATTTTTTTAATTTCAAAATAAAAAAAGAAAGAGTTTTGCTTGGGTAATTCTTTTTCAATATTGCACATGCAAATGATACAACACATTATATATGTATGTGCAAATTATAATTAATGTTAAAACAATTACACACTCTTATAGAAATCTCAGAATCATTGCATATTTTAATAAATATAATTAATATTAAAACCCTTACATATTCTTAAAGAAATTCTAAAGAAACAAAAGAAAATTTTAAATAAAAAAAATCATTTAGTAATAGGAAGCAATAAGTACTCTCATTTCTTTTACCTATTTGATTTTTAGTACTAATAAAATATATAGGCGGGGCGGGTTATTATAGAGTCCCGAACCCACCCCGTACCCGCGACAGGTTTTGGTTTCTTTTCCCAAACCCGCCCTTCCAAAAAAAAAATTACTCCCATACCCATCCTATACAGGGCGAGACGGGGCAGAAATTCGGCGGGGCGAACAAAATTGCCATCCCTACCAGAGATTTTATGGAATTGGGTTGGACCTAGATGTGCATTGGGCCTCTAAAGCTTAGTTTAGAGAGCTCGCTTCGATAAGAATAATGGGTTGGGCTTGTACTTAATTAAGTCTTAGGATTTGTTTGGATAAACAAGAGAAAAAATATATATATATATATAACATTAATTAGGAGATAAAAAAGAAAGGAAAATAAAGGATAATAATAATTTATGTTCATGTTTGGATAAATTATAAAAGAAAATAAAGAAAAAGATAACATTCTTGTTTGAAAAAGCTAAAAGAGATAAAAGAAAAGAAAGTATTTTAACCAATTTACTCCCTCTTTTTTTACTATTATATTCCTTAAAATGTTAGGGTTAGTTTTGGTATTAAGAAAGTTTTAATTAAACCTACTACCACTTGGATCTGGAACCTACATGCTGATGCTCACGATTTGGATAGCCATACCAGCGATTTGGAGGAGATCTCTCGAAAAGTATTTAGTGCCCATTTTGGTGAACTCTCCATCATATTTCTGTGGCTGAGTGGCATGTATTTCCACGGTGCTCGTTTTTTCCAATTATGAAGCATGGCTAAGCGATCTTATTCACATTGGCCCTAGTGCTCAGGTGGTTTGGCCAATAGTGGGCCAAGAAATATTGAATGGTGATGTAGGCGGGGGTTTTCGAGGAATACAAATAACCTCGAGTTTTTTTCAGATTTGTTGAGCATCTGGAATAACTAATTATCATTTATTTTCAAATCTTCTCACTTTTGAGAATATAGCATATAAGAGATTTGGAGGGATGAGCTATCCCTCCAAATCATTTCTAATCATTTTTTCCTCTCATTTTTAACAAAACAAACATAAAAAACACTATCCCTCCCTTTCTTTTATTTTCTTTCCAATTCCTTTAATCCAATCTAACCCTTAAATATTGGGATACAAAAAAAAATGGTTGTCGGATTGAGAGCGGCTTATTAGGCGTTGATGGACTTGCAAAGTACCATTGCGTTGTCCTTCTATCGATGGATGGGAGGTGATCGCTGCTCTGTGAAATCGGACTCACGCTCCAAGGCCCACGAAAATAGCATTTAACCCATTGAAGCCCAACCCTTTGTCAAGGCAGCTTTAAAAGCTGTATATATAATAGGAGTGCAACTCGGGTGGGTTGGAGGTGCAACTCGAGTGAGTTGGAGGTACAACTCGGGACTTATGAGATGTTTAACCCTAACCCTACATTCAACCTAAACTAACCAACCTTAGTCCAATCCATCCTTAATTTTGTTTAATTCGAGTTGAATTCATACTTGCAACTCGGTCTGACATTTCGGGTTAAAATTCGTATTACCACTATGATTCTATCATATATGCATCATGTACAACATTGACTTTATAAAACTTATAAATTGTGTTCTTATTTTTTATGTGATTGGAATGCACATAATCTACCATTGGATATAATTATTGTAAAGACTAAAAAGAATAATCATAACTAATTCACAATTAAAAAAATTAATGATATTGGTCAGTACATCCTATGACATAATAATCAATGGACCACTAACTAGACCGATATAACCATAATTTGAAATAATTAAGATATATTTAAGATAAAAATATATAAAATAAAATAAAATTAGAATTCAAGTTTGGGTTGGTCTCAAGTTAATGGAATATTAATCTAAGTCCAACTCTAATTGAATTTAAGTTGAGATTTTTTAATTCAAATTTAATTCTAATTATAAAACGGTTACTTAAGTATGTGAAAAATCAGACTAAGCTCGGATTAAGATCGAGTTGACCAACCCAAATTACACTCCTAATATATACAAACAAAAATGGTCACAAGTCAATTCGGACTAGTCCGACCGCCTGGGCCAATGCGGCCCAGATAGCATCACCTAAATATTGATGACAGTAAAGGTGGAGCCGTGGAGGTATTTTTGTAATTTTAAAGAATGAGATAAAGCGCGCCGACTAATGTGGAAGAAACCCTAACCCTAGTTTGGATGTATCTCTCTCTATATATATATATCAGTTCTATCACTTCTTTTTCTATGCCTAGCAGCCGACGAAGAAGCTCGTGCCTAGTACTCCAGGTTGAATGTGATTTTATCTCATTAACGGTGTTTCTTCAATTCGATTTGTTTTTCCTATTCTTTTCTTTATATATATATATATATATATATATATATATATATTTGGGATTAAATATCGAGGCTGTGATGATGAGAACTACCTATTTTCTGAGAGAATTTCTCGTGATTATAAAACACCAATGGATCCTTCTGAGCCTCTTCCTCTCTTGCATATATATATATATATATATATATATATATATATATATATCTGTGTGTATATGTATCTATTATTGATAGATTTCAAAAGATTCTTCTAGTTTAATTCTCTCTGAAATAGTTTTACGAGCCATTGATGTGAGGATGGACAATTCGGAAAATATTATGTCGATCATAAAAATATTTCCAGACTACAATTATCTGATCAATGGCTTCTTTTTTTTAATTCTTTTATCCATTTTATTTCATTCCATTAATATCTTTTTATCATATACTTTAATTACAGTTTGTTATATGATTAAGTTGTAATATAAAACAATGAAGTAGAACAAAGACAAAATCAGCCTGAGACCGGGGCATTAAATAAAAATTGATGCTTCTACTCATGGAAAAAATAATTTAGAAATATATATCGACTGTGGCAACAGCACTTTTGGGAAATTATCATTGGGAAGGTCGTGTTTGAAAAAAAACAGAATGAAATTATCATTGGGAATATCATGTTTGAAAAATAAAAAGAAAACAAAATCTGATTTCGATTTTAAAATAATATATTATAAAATGATACATATTAATACATATTAATTATTTAATAAAAAATACAATTACAAAAATATTTCAGTTCATCAAACTTATAAATCTTGGTGGTAATGACAGTGCCACCTCTAGTAAATCTTGTGTGAGGAGTGAGAGGTAGATTTATGAGGTTACCAGTGTGAAAGTCGACATTCTTGTGGGTACAATATGAAATTCTTATTAAAGAATCTGATACCCATTTTATGAGTCTTGATATATATATTTTTTCTTTTTCCTTTATTTCCCTTCTTCTTGTTTACATAATTGTTTACTCTCGGGTGCAATCTTTTTTTTACTTTTTTTCCTTTTCTGGCTAGGAAGATTGTGTTTGTAATTTACCCCCGAATATTAAGAGAATGTTCGGTCATTGCTTTAAGCGATGACCAAACACCTCTACGGTCTTTCCCAACTAGTTGATTGAAAAGAACCTCGACTCACGCCATGTTCCAGGGAACTAGCCAGCCCGCTCTTGTCCAGTAACCATTCTGAGTGGAGAAAGAGATCAGTGAAAGGGGAAGATAAGTCTCGCAAAAACGAACTAGAGGTACAAGAAGGCGGCATTGGCTGCTTTTAGTCGGATGGCATTGACCCACCGTGTAGGTGGGGAAGGATCGATACTGAAGTGGTCGCTGAAACCAGGTTCCTTGCGGAAACGAGGGAACTTGGTCCGGCTTGCAAAACTAAACTGCGACGATGGCTCCATACGGTTGGAATGTTCGCGGGGGGATTGTAAGCTGTAAGCCCAACTAGGAATGAGATGGAGAAACCGGATGGGAAAGGGAAGGAGTGCTCTTTTTGGCGCTTTTAGGGCGCATGGTAGAGGGCTTATTCGATTCACAAGTGAATCGCGCCCTCGAACAACGCTTTGAGACCAAGAAGACCGCCATGGTAGAGGGCTTATTCGATTCACAAGTGAATCGCGCCCTCGAACAACGCTCTGAGACCAGGAAGACCGCCATGGTAGAGGGCTTATTCGATTCACAAGTGACTCGCCACATATTAGGGTAAAAATAATATTAGCCTTGCAAAAAGTTTATTCGGCAGTGAACTAACAACTCGATTTGTTTTTTTTTTAAACTTGAAAATAATATAGAGTAATTTTGACTCATAATTTATTCTATATCTGAGAATAATTTAATCTTTTACGTAAGAGTCAACATTTCGAAGAAAATCCACATATGGCATAAAATTAAAAAAAATACTAGCGGACAAGAAATGGAACTCAATGAAACCTCTCATAAATTAATATGAGATGATGGGTTAAATTATGAAATCTTTCACAAGGATACAATTTAGCCAACCCCTTTTTTGTTAGCTCAACAATTCCATCCAGCTTCTTCAAATCAAGTTGGTGGTAAACTTAGCCAATATGAAAGAGTTTGTGTTAAGTATGAAGTTAATAATTTATTCCAGTGGCAGAAACTTGGGACCATAATAAGATAAAACAATTTCTTAACAATATGAAAGAGTTTGTGTTAAGTATGAAGTTTGAGAGAAGAAGTTGAATTAGAAAATAAAACTTGTTATTTAAGAGTTTAATGAAAGTTATGTTTTTATATATTTATTACAAGAAATAATGTTATAAAAAATATAAAATTATTGAAAACTCTTTGTAATTTTAATAATAGTATAGATAGATATAGATAAATATATAATAAAATATAAACCACATAAATCAATTTTTTTCTGGTTACCCTTTTCGTTCTCAACAAACAAAAACCTATGGATACACGCCTTTACAGGTGTTATCGCTTTATTTTTGTGTTCAATATGTGATAATTTAAAAGAGAGTTCATTACAACAATTATGAGGTCAATCTCATGATAGTATTACTCTAAATAGAAATTAACTTTATTCAATTTGAATTAATGAAGAACTTATTCAACTCAATTCTGTAATTTATCTCTGTCGATTTTCCTATTGAATTAAACCACATGTTGTAGGCAACATGCATGACCGAAGTCATTAAAATCATTCAAAAACATTTTCGTGTTTGATGATATATTGTTGGAACGAGGGGAGAGAAAAATTGAAGGAAAAAAAATGATTATGATAAATCACTTGCACTTACAAATATGGAGGTTCTTAATCACTTATTTAAGATAGTAAAGCCTTCTATAAAGTGCAAGGATTCATGATAGCTCTATCTCCAAAATTCAACCAAGTCTGAACTCAATCCAATCATATTGTGTTTGTGCAATATACTATTGGATGCAACATCTAATCTATTTTCATAATGCTAAATTGTGAAAAAGAGAAGTAAAAACTTCTAAACTTTGAGTTAATAAAACTTAAGTATGAGTTGAAATTGAACTTAATCCATGCTTGAGAAAAGTGTATAATTTATATAGATCTATCAAGACAAGTCTCATAAATGCATTCAAATCTCAAAATACATGATTAAGAAGATTAATGGTCTAAGACAATTATTGTGTATCACACCGATAAAAATATATCTCATAAATTTTGATGAGTGAATTTAAAACGATTCATCTCAAACTAGGTGAATCAAATAGACTCGTCGAAAATACCAAAGGTAAAGTGTGAATGAGTGTAAAAATATATCCTTTTTTGATACATGAATCATCCAAATACATGCATACACGTGTGAACACATTTAAAATTGTATTGTTCAAGGAGGTATATAGTTAAAATAATTATATTATATATATACACACACACACACACACACACACATATATATATATATATATATAAGTTTTTACCATATATAAAAAGATTTTGAAACATATTTCAACAATTAAATGAACTAGTTTAAGATTCTTAAGTAAATAAGAAACTGATATTAGACACTTAGGCTACGCTTGACACTTAGGCTGCGCTCGACAGGCATGAATGGAATGAAATGTTAGTGAGAATGAGAGATAATTAGAATGGTCATTCTCATTATAATGTTTAGTTGCAAATATGAAATAATGTATGAATGGAATAATCATCACCATTCTAAGGTTTGGTTGGACCAATTTAAAACCTATAATGAAATAAATTTTAAATTAAATTATATGAAATATCCCTCCTAGTGACAAATAAATTACTTAACAAAATAACATTCTTTCAAAATTCCTCTCCTAGTGGCGTTGTAGTGGTGGAAGACGACAACAATAGTGGTGTGAGAGTTTTTTTGGGAACGTTTTTTATTTTGATTTTTTTACTTGGGAATGGAATTAAGAAGTTTAATGACTTTGAATAGTTTTGTGAGAATGACCATTCCAAGGGTCTAAAATGGTCATTTAAACTTTAATTTTTTTTACCAAACAAAAGAAATGATCCAAAATGGTAAAATGAGCGTTCCATTCCATTCGACATATTTGATTCAAGAGAGATAAACTAGAACTAAAGATGTTTAAATATTTTCGGTTTGATTGCAATTGTATGAACAATAACTCAAAATTATAATTGAGAGGAAAATTGTGAATTTAAAGGGAGGCACACGTGCAAGGCACTTCAAGTTCTTTAACTCATGGCACTTCAAGTTATTTAAACTAGGGGTGCACAAAGAACCGGTACGAACATTAGCATTTGATTATGGTTTCAAAATTAAAGAATTGTTGGATAACGGTTTGGTTCTGGGGAGACTTTTCAACGGTTCTTTAATTTTTGAACTGGAAATGTAATTTAGGGAATTTTTTTTTTTACTCTCATTTATGAAAAATTGTATACATTCAATTTATAATTGAGGGAGTATGCCTCTTTTTGTTTTTGTATTACCGGTTTTTAGTATTAAAAAAAAAAATCCCATATAAGAAAGAAAAGAATAAATCCTAGGATTGGGTATTTTATGGTTTGGTTCGGTTTGATTCTATGTTTTAATGGTTTCAAACATTGTGATCGGTTCTGATTCCGATTTAGCCTGTACTGGAATGAATTGCGTGCACCCATACTTTAAATCCAATTGATGACAATTTTCAGATTTCTAAATTAAATATAGAACATCAACTTTAAAAATATAATTGTGAATAGTGTATTTACAAATAGAAAAGACAGTAGATTTTTTAAAGCCAATTAAATGCATAAAATCCAAATATTCACGTTACATTTGTGAATTTTTTATTGATCCATTAAGACTGTTTAAATATGATGGAAATATCAAGAAGACAATTGTATTCCTTTCTAATTAATATCCTATACATTAGATTATAACCACACTTCTCTTAGTTTCGGGATATACAATCGTATCATATGAATCTACCTTATTTTACAACAAATATAAGCAAATACATATACAACGTATGTACATATATATATATATATATATATATATATATATAATATAAGCAAATACATATACAACGTATGTACATATATATATATATATATATATATATATATATATATATAAGTTGATTACATCGTTTAAAAATCTAATGCTGCATTTGGTACGCAAAAATGAAATGAAATGTAGCTGATAATGGAATGATCATTTTCATTCTATTATTTGGTTGCAAATATTAAATAAGATATGGATGAAATAAATTTTAAATCAAATTCTCCAAAACATCTCTCCTGATGACAAATAAATAAAACTAACAAATGTGTGGTTGTGGAGGAATGTGGCGATGTGGAGGTGGTGACGACAATATGGTAATGGAGGTGGTTGGGGTGGGAGTGGAGGTGGTGGAGAAAGGTTGCAATGTGGAGGTGGTGTGGTGGGGGTGTCGGTGGAGGTGGCGATGTGGAGGGGGTGGTGGCGGTGATATCGAGGTGGTGGCAATGGTGTGGTGGGGGTGGTGGTGGAGGAAGGTGGCAGTAGAGGTGGTAGTGATGCGATGTGGCGGAGGTGGCGGTGGTGGTGGAGGAAGGTGACAATATGGAGGTGGTGATGTGTTGGAGTATGAAGGTGACGATGTGAATGTGTTGGGGGTGGGGGTGACAGAGTCGATGGTAGTGGTGGTGGTGGTAGAACCGGTGTGATGGTAGTAATGGTGGTGGATGTGAAGAGTTTTTTGGTAATATAAATATATATTTTTAATCTTACTGTGAATTGAATATCCATTTCAAAAGTTTAATTTCATTCCTGAGAATGAATTTTCATTTTAAAAGAATTACCATTCTCATCTTAAAATTTATACCAAACAAATGAATGGTTAAAATGAGTATTTCATTCTATTCAACGTGCCTAACGCAACATAAGTTGAAAAGTTTGAATCAATGAAAGTTGATTGTCTATTGTCTATTTAATAATATTATTGAAAATCAAACATTATGTAAAACAAATTTTGGAAACAGCCACATTTGAAATTGGTTTTTGTTTTTTAATTACTTTATTTATTTATTTGTTCTTTTTGTATGATACATTAATGATCATTAGAAGTAGGAATTTTAATTCCCAACTTAGTAATAAAGATTCCTATTTCCCATCCATCAGGACCTAGCGAGAATTGTTAATCACAAATTCACAAGCTTTATTTTTACCACAAATTAAACTCCTTGGAATTTAATCAGCGTTGACCAGAAAATTGGTTGGTCTGAAATTAAATCATTTATTGAAAATTGATGTTCATAAACAAAATTTAAAAATAATATAAAATTAGAGATTAGTATACTGAACATGCTCGTGTTGCGAGTTCTAATCTTAGATAAACTATTTGTTTTACTATTTATTTATTTTTGGTGCATTAAAAACTATAAAGAGACGAAAGCCTATTTATATTCCTCTATCCTTCACGGCTTCACCTCTCTCCTTCTCTCTATAATAGAGGTGGACCTTCGTTGCGATTTACAGTGTTGTGGTATCTCTGGACGTAAATCTCCGGTATTTTTTTATCATTCGTCGCTTCAATCAATCTTATTTTCAAGAACATTTGTTTCGAATCTCTGTTATACTCGTCGCATTATCTCGATCGGATCGATTTCTAGGGTTTTTACAACTTTTGTCGCGGTTATATTGCTTAGCGTATGTTGTGTGTACTAATCAATTATATATGTATCTATACATGTATATTCCATAGATATATTTGTATGTATTCGAATTCGTTTGTTCTTCATACGCAGTACAAATAATAGCAAGAATATTGTGAGAATTTCTTTCTGTACTTTGTGACAGTTATGTTTTTGAATTTGGTGGCGTGTTGAAACTAGGTTTGTGCATATATATATATATATATATATATATACATATATTTGTGTATGTGTTTATGATGTTCGTATTCATACATTTATCAGATTCATCAGGTAGATTATAAAATTTTCTGAGAACTTATTTTGGTACTTTTTGGTTATGTATGTTAATTTTGTGATTCTTGAACTGTGCATGCACATGTAGACTTGTATACATTCATTTAAGCATGTATATGTATGTGTAAATACATGTATGCTTGTGCACACGTTTTCTGAATGAAAATTCCGCCTTGATCCTGATCTGGGCTTTGTGTTGTGTAATTTTAGATTTCAGAAGGGTGTAAATCTGCATTTTTTGTTTTATTAGTTGTTCATAGGATCAGTTTAATATGACCATAGAACTTTTTTATAGCTTTGAAATAATGGTTCGGGTCTTGTCCATGGTAGATCATGTTTGGTACACTAAAAGATTTTCTGTGGTCTTGTTTGTTATCCTATGCAAGTTTGACCAATTGTGATAATTCAATTAGTTTTTTTTGCAGATCATAGTTTGTGGTTATCTGGTGTAAATTCGACAATGAACCAGCAGAAGATTATTGAGTTAGAGGAAGGATGGGAGTTTATGCAGAAGGGGATCACTAAGCTGAAGAAAATTCTAGAAGGGCAGCCAGAGTCACAGTTCAGCTCTGAAGAGTATATGATGCTTTACACGTATCCTCATCATATTGTTATTTGATCACTGCACTTTTTATTTTAATGTCTCTTCCTGCATTTTATTAGTGATTTGGAAGAGACTGTTGCTTGAGCTTTGATTTTTCCTTAACATAACTATAGTACCATCTATAACATGTGCACGCAAAAGCCCCCTCACGATTATTCTCAACAGCTCTATGATAAATACAAGGAGGCATTTGAAGAATACATTAACTCAATGGTAAGGAAACTAATGGATAGTTGCTGTTATCAACACTATTACTGTGCGCACATACACACATGGAAATTGTTGCTAATTACGATACTTTTATTTTTTCGTTGTTATGGAATAAAAACTTAGCATGTCTGTGTTGACATAAATGGACACAGCTAATTTCAACATAATTTTTACTCTTTTGTATAAGCATGCCCATAACTTGAAGGCGAATTCTGTTGATGAGAGTTGGTGACTTGAGCTAGTAAATGCATAATTATCTTTGAAATTATTATAACTGTGCTGAACAGAATAATAGAGAAGGATCAGTAAGTAGAAACGAAATGTTATATGGTTTTTTTTTCTGTTGAAAAGAAGATTAGAAACTGATAAATGATGTTTAATGGAAAACAATTTGCAGTATCTCAATGAGATGTAAAGAAATTTTCGATATGGTCATCTCTCCTGGTGTTTTTGCATCAGCAGTATCCTGGGTAATTCTTTCCAGTACCTGTATTTCATGTTGTTGCTTAGTTTCTTCAATATTTAGAGTTGATTATCTTGCCACCCTCTGCCAGCAAAAAGAGTCGATTATTACTAGATAACCCCCTCTTTCTTGGGGTAAATTTTTATCTGCATGCATGATCATGTGCATATGTAGTTTGGTTGCCTCTGGTGTGTTCAGGAAGTTAACAAACATTAAATTAGAGCAGAGGGAGTATCCCCCTTCACTCCCTTCCTTTCAGCCTTTTTTCTAATCGTTTTCTTTTGAAACTGACATTTTTGTACTTGAAAATTAGGAGTTCGATGATAACCTGTCTGGACATATTAGTGTTAACATTGATAGAAAATTCTACTATCATCACATATATCATCTAATTTCCATGCAGTATTAAGTTATTTCTTCCTTGCGGTGTTACAATATTATGGCTTTCTTTGGTTGGTTTGGAACTTCATTATTGCCCCGTCTCCTATTTCCCAACAGAGTTCCGTTGATTGAATTGTTTCTGCTTGGTTTTCTGTAGCCATGGTCTTCTTTTACTCTATATAATATTTAAAATCTCATTTCTTTTAAGTTTTCTTTATCAGGTTTTGCCATCTTTAAGAGAGAAGCATGACGAATTTATGTTGAGGGAGTTGGTGAAAAGATGGGCAAATCATAAACTTATGGTCAGGTGGCTTTCACGATTCTTCCATTATCTTGATCGCTATTTTATTGCTCGAAGGTCGCTTCCTGCACTTAATGAAGTTGGACTCACTTGCTTCCGTGACCTGGTTCGTTACTAGTTTATTTTTATTCCATCATTTCGTTATGTTTGTGTGATTTGTAAATCTTGAGTTACAGTGTTTACTTTGTAATAAAGTTCGCGTTCCATCTAAATGTTTTTGTTCTCCCTGTATGTTTTGGTGTCAATATTGGAATGAAAGTTATTTTACTCAAACTTCAGGTTTACCAAGAGATGAGGGGTAAAGTTAGAGATGCCGTTATCACACTGGTAACTTCATTGTTTCTTTCATCACTCATGATTCTTTCCATTGTTTGCAATTGAGATTGAATTGCCAATGCTTGTGGACTAGATTGATCAAGAACGTGAGGGTGAGCAGATCGACAGAGCTTTGCTGAAGAATGTTCTGGGTATATTTGTTGAAATTGGGATGGGACAAATGGACTATTATGAAAATGATTTTGAAGATGATATGCTTAAAGATACTGCTGCTTATTACTCTCGGAAAGCATCAAACTGGATCGTGGAAGATTCTTGTCCAGATTACATGTTGAAGGTAAATCTATATATACACACTCGTATTGATTTAATTATCTGATCAACCCAGTGGACTGTTAATGCCTATTATGTAAACAATAGGCTGAGGAATGCTTGAAAAAGGAGAGGGATAGAGTTTCTCATTATTTGCACTCAAGCAGTGAGCCAAAGCTAGTGGAGGTTAGTTTTTTTATCTTTTAAAAAATATTTTGTATGTTTGTTTTAAATAATGTAATGTAGATCCTTTGATGCGTTCCTTTGAGGGTAGATATTGAATTCTTGATAAGCAATATAGATAACTTTTTTCGTACATATGGAGATGATTTGGATACTTTTGAGTACTAGTATTAGTTATGGCTCCTCCAGTGTCATTTTAAAGGTGACTATATACATTTATAGATATCAAACACGTCGTAACCTTATAATGGCAAATGAAAAATATATCCACATTCTTGAAACGTTGGGGATGCCAAATTAAGAATAAGCATACTGGAAAGGCAAATATTATCTTAGATGGTTATTGATGAAATATTTGAAAAAATGAAAAGCAAACCATATAAATCTTGCCTTATACATGTACCACATTTAGTGCATTATATAAAGTTTATACTAATATAGTGCAGTATATATGCAACACCACAACCCACCATGAGTTGGTGTAAACACCTAATGTACAGCATATGGATGGAAGGAAAAACTTGAAATGGTTTCAGTTATTTGCTTTGAAATTTTGATTTTCTGTATTGATTTGATATCATGATTTTTCTGAGTTTGTTATGATGATGTTTTGGGGGCTTTAGTTGAATTTGTTTATTTTGTTTTTGGTCTTTCCACAGAAAGTGCAAAATGAGTTGTTGGTGGTATACACAAACCAGCTGCTCGAAAAGGAGCACTCTGGATGCCGTGCATTGCTTAGAGACGATAAGGTATTTTTTGTTCTGTATATATTTATATATATATATATATATATATATATATAGAGAGAGAGAGAGAGAGAGAGAGAGAGAGAGAGAGAGAGTTTGTGACCTGACCATCTGCAGATATTGATCTGTCCATTCTGTTTACTCGATCTTAGGTGGAGGATCTATCTAGGATGTACAGGCTCTTCTGTAAAATTCCTAAAGGGTTAGAACCGGTTGCTGGTATGTTTAAACAGGTGCGTTGGTTTGTTAAATTTACATTACTTGTTGAGTATGAGGAGCCTCTTTAACCAGATCATCTGTTATATTACTGACATTTTGAGGATTTCATGATGCAGCATGTTACTGCTGAAGGTACAGCCTTGGTCCAACAGGCTGAAGATACGGCAAGTAACAAGGTTAGTATCCTGGTAAAATTTTTCATTTTGGAACTTGGCATATTTCTAAGAACTGGTTCAAGAAGCACAAGTTGATGTTGTTGTATACATGTTTCCAAATGAATTTTGCAGTCATACTCAGTGTTTTATCGACTATTAAAAAATGCATACATACTTGTGTTAGACATACGAAAGTTAGACATGTGTATGGGGTACATGTCCAACACATAGTTGGACATGCATCTAAAACATCTCAAATTTAGTATAAAACTCTCTTACTATGTTCATTCTGTTACATTATTTCTTTAATATGAGGGAAAAATTATTTTACTCTAAAAACTGAATGAAAGTACTAAATAATATGAATATTTAGCTGTGTCTCCGTGTCCCTTGAGTTTAAAGATTTGATAATTCCGACACTTGAATACACATACTTGCACTGGTCCACATGCATGAGTTCATGTAAGAGGCCACAAGTTTATCAAGGGGAAGAAGAATTTCAGTTTTCAAGGGTTTTAAGAGGAGGAATTCTGCTAATACATGTAAAAACTGAAAACTTATACAAGTAAGATTCATTGGTAAATTATATACTGGTTTGTTTGTTAGATTGTTGTTTCAATATTGATTGTGTTTCCAAGTGCTAACAACTGTTTCTCTACAGGCAGAGAATGCAGCTGGTTCGCAGGAGCAGGTAAATCATTTATGGCCTGTATATGCAGGAATTTTGTGCAGTTATGGTTTGGAAGCTTAGAACTTGATGTGGTTGTCTTTTCTTCAGGTCTTCGTCAGAAAAGTGATTGAGCTCCATGACAAGTATATGGCATATGTTAATGATTGTTTTATGGGCAATTCTCTCTTTCACAAGGTTTGTGTTGAAAATTTATGTATTGGATTTGGTATAATTTTCCTCTTTTTTTTTTTTTGGCTGACACCCTTTATTGGCCCTTTTCTAGGCCCTGAAAGAAGCTTTCGAGGTGTTTTGCAACAAAGCTGTTGGTGGCTCACCAAGTGCAGAGCTACTGGCTTCCTTTTGTGATAATATTCTCAAGAAGGGCGGGAGTGAAAAATTGAGTGATGAAGCCATTGAAGACACACTAGACAAGGTAACCTTTAATCATTTTTAGTCATAAAGTTCTCTCTGAGTCCTATTGGTTTATGATTATTAACTACACCATTCAATTCTGCAGGTGGTTAAGCTGCTTGCTTATGTTAGTGATAAGGATCTCTTTGCTGAATTTTACAGGTAAAATCTATTTTTTAAGTAGGTGTTTACGTCCTTCCATGTTTATACCAGTGCTTTGATTCACTGACGTTTCACTTTTGTTTATCATGACTGATGGCAGGAAAAGGCTTTCTCGTCGTCTACTTTTTGACAAGAGTGCCAATGATGATCATGAAAGACTTATCCTGACAAAGTTGAAGCAGCAGTGTGGTGGACAGTTCACATCAAAGATGGAGGGGATGGTTAGTTGAGCATCTGATTATTCTGCTAAGTTCCTCTGCTTTTCACAGTTGGGATTTTTGACATTCGGTACTTTTTCTTCTCCCAGGTCACAGATTTGACACTGGCAAAGGAAAATCAGAACCACTTTGAGGAGTATCTTGCCAATAATTCGATTGCAAATCCTGGGATTGATTTGACTGTTACTGTCCTTACTACCGGATTCTGGCCAAGTTATAAATCCTCTGATCTCAGCCTTCCTGAGGAGATGGTAAGATATACTCTGTCTCCTACAAACATAGAAATGCCATCTTACTGCTATTAGTTTCAGTTTTCCCATTGATGAAGATGGAGACATTAAATTCCTCTTGGGATTTCTCTTTTGGTGGTTTCAGGTGAAGTGTGTTGAAGTTTTTAAGGAATTTTATCAAACGAAAACAAAACATAGAAAGCTTACATGGATTTACTCATTGGGGACTTGCAACATAAACGGCAAATTTGAGGCAAAAACTATTGAGCTGATTTTGGGTACCTACCAGGTAAGTTCCTATGTGAACTTTCTTCTACTCATATATTGAATGTCTTGACTGTGTTATAGATTTCGATTTTGAATTTATGCTTGTGTCATTTTTCAGGCTGCAGTTCTGCTGCTTTTTAATGCTTCCGATAAATTGAGTTATTCAGAAATCAAGACTCAGTTGAATTTGGCTGATGATGATTTGATTAGATTGCTCCAGTCTCTGTCATGTGCCAAATACAAGATTCTAACCAAGGAGCCAAACACCAGAACTGTCTCTCAAACTGACTCTTTTGAGTTCAACTCCAAGTTTACTGACAGAATGCGGAGGATCAGGGTTAGGGCTTGTTTTTGGCTTTTATAAATTTCCAGTTGCCTATGACCTCCATCACCTCAGCACTAACCCTCCACCACCCTCCAAAAACTATATATATATATATATATATAAAATTAATAATTGAGATGATTGATTTTTTAATTTGTTGGACCAGATTCCTCTCCCGCCGGTGGATGAAAGAAAAAGGGTAGTTGAAGATGTTGACAAGGACAGACGTTATGCTATTGATGCTGCGATTGTGCGGATAATGAAGAGTCGCAAAGTTTTGGGTCACCAACAGTTGGTTATGGAGTGTGTTGAGCAGTTAAGCAGGATGTTTAAGGTACGACACATAACTCCTCCCTCTCAATATGCTACATACTGGATAAAAAATATTATTATCTTTTAAAGATCTCAAATAAATGGATTTAGGTTCAACTGCTTGGATAGATTAGTTCAAAGTTAGATTGAACAATTTAGATTTAAGTTTCAACAGCACGTATGGCACTAAATTCAGCAGCCTTTATTTATTTATTTAAACTCAAATCACTTGATTTCAACCATAAAGAGTTGAGCAACTTGAGAATCCTTGCATATATGTAAAGTCACAAACAGTTAGTTGATTCTCTTGTTAAAAACCTTAATAAACAGACATGAGGGCTACAGTCAAAGCCTTGAAGCACAAAAGATTCTTGACCATCTAAGTGGTTGGTTGATCTTTTATTATTGCGGTTTATTAGTTAAGAAGGTTTGAAATGGGGTAATTAGTCAAAATGAGTACATGTTGTGGTGGTAGTTGTAAATATTTGGTGTTTGAAATTGTGGTGTGAGGGCTTATATTCTTGTGATGGTTTGGTGAATTTCCTGAGTGTTGAGATGCTTTAGTCATTGAAAAAATATTTGCTTATTGTCAAATAAATAATTATTTGAATTTGGTTGTGCAGCCCGATTTTAAGGCAATCAAGAAGCGGATTGAAGATCTAATCACGAGGGACTATTTGGAAAGAGACAAGGAGAATCCTAACACCTTCCGTTATTTGGCGTAATTCGAGCTGTTGATTTAAAAGTGAGCTACCATTGTGATTAAATGCATTGGAAGTGGGGGTGGGGGGAGGACTTGGAAGAGTGAATCATCTCATAGTAAATTCAGATGAAAAATGCAGATGATTGGGGTTATGATTACAGTTGCTTTTTTGTTGATGCTTGGTAGTTGAAAACAGGAGACGTATACAAATTCGTGATTTCATTCGTAATATAGCCAGTCATGTGTCGGTGACACATATCAGTACACTGCACCTTTAGTGGATTATAGTAGGAATTTGATTGCTTGGACACCATCAGACATTTGAGGGCAATACTGCAACTTACAATTATAATTTTCAGTAATTGCCCAACATGCCTTGATACTTAATTGTAAAATTTTCCAGTAAAAAAATTCGGTACAGAAATTTCCAAGTTCCTTTGCAGTTAGTTAACTGTTGCTCTAATGGAAATACTCAAGTATTTGATGTTATGATTGTAGTGAGAAATAAGCTTTATTTATACACAGTTTCTCGTCCAAAGAGATGAGCTAAGGGTAGGCGGGAAGAGTTGTGATTAGGTAGGTTAACACTGAACCACACTCCTTATTTATTTATAGAGATGTGATTAGGTTTAATCCATGCTCATTGTAAAAAGAGATTCTCCTTCAATATCTGTGAGATTGATTTCGTTTCGTTTTGTTTTTTGTGATTAGGGTCCATTCATTGTTCTTTAGCGTCAAATGTATTAGAACTTTGTTTAAAGGGAAATCGAATCTCCTTTAGAAACTGAATATGATTATATGATTGAACTTTGTTTAAAGGAGAAGAGAATCTCATCTCATCTCATCTCCTTCAGAATTTGATCCAACTGAATATGATTATGATTACTGGTAAAATATAATCGCATCTCAAACTCTTTCCCAAGGAGGGAGAGAGAATGGACCTAATTGAGGTTGACGTGCTCAAGAAGAAAGTAAGATTGGATTCTTATTCTCAGACTATTCTTGAATTAAAGTTCTCGTGTTTATTTCCTCCTTTCTGTCATCTTTTAAATCCAATAACAGAATTACATAAAGCGGGGTTCATTATTTCAAAACTCCTACCAGATTGCTTTTCTAATTAAAAGAAATAAAGAAAGAAGTCAAAATATTTGAACTATTATAGTAATTAATTCTCTCATAAACCATTTTTTTTTCCGATTAGTATCTAAAAGAAGTTTCATCAGGACCTTGATTAATGACGATCAAAATTTAAAACCTCTAGAGATGCCAATGTATTTTACGAGTGCCAATGAGGGTCTTCAATTGGAAATCAAGGAAGGTTTCATTTTTCAAATGTTCATTTTACAGGAACTTTTCACTTTCAATTATATGGCATCTGTATATACATCTTTGGAAGTATGCTTGTAACCATGTATCCACGTGCGCATGTGTGTGTGTGTGTGTGTGTGTGTGTGTGTGTGTGTATATATATATATATATATATATATAGAGAGAGAGAGAGAGAGAGAGAGAGAGAGAGAGAGAATACATGAATATTGGTAGCACAAACATACTGGATGAATACATGAATATTTCCAGTAATGTTTTAAAGCAAGATTTTGTCGCCCCCACCCAAATAAAATGAAAGAAAAGAAGTAAAAAAAGGATATTGAGCCTCAAATATACAATACCTTTAACAATTGAAGAATGGATTGTAGGAGAAGGTCTGCAGTGTCCTTGCAGACCATGATGATATGAGCAGGACAAACAAAAATCATCTTGAAGCTCCTTCAAACTGATCTCGTAACAACTCATATTTCTTGAGCTCCGCCACAGAAAGCGATGGAGACAGCTCCCCCAAGACCTGCACATACCAACCCCCGACAAAATAAAAAAAAATCAGTACTATATAAGATGAAATTAATAATAAATACCATCACCAACTCCAATTTTAACAAGATAAGTAGCCATGATCATTAACTTGTCATACTACTAAATGTCACATGAATTGGTATCTTAAAGGCCATCAATTTGTCCTTTCAAAATATTGGTTAGGTAACATTGACCTATTCAAGAAAGTAACTGCCTCATACCTTCACAAAGTCATCGTATTCAACAATAACAGAGTCAGCTTGATCAATTTTGCAAGTTGAATCTGAATGTGGATCTAAAACCTACAACATAATTAATAAACCACTGTTGGTAACTCTTCAAACAGAACAAACACATGAATCAGCACTGGAATAGTCATGTGGATCAATGCTTTGCAGAGGCAACTTAATCTTGTAGCAGTTAAAGTTGGAGATCTCACGAAAAACTTTTATTCTTTTCCCCTCCTTTCAGGAACAGGGGTAGAGAAATGTAGATAATATTTTGTTGGTCATTCATAATATCATGTTTCATGTAACTGACCCCAAATAGTTGGGAAAATGCTTTGTTGAGTTGAGTTAATACAACACTGAAACTCATTATGGTGATCAACAATACACACCACAGCAAGGATGATGATGATGATTATCAATGATTCACAACTTGAAATTATTCACCTTGCGCCTCGCTGCGTGAAACCAAGCATCTGCACACAAGGCATATATGTCTGCACCGGTGAAGTTTCGGGGGCATTTCTTTGCTATTGAGTAAAGGGATACATCTTCATGCAATCTAAACTTCCTGGTTAGGGCTTTAAGGACCCTGCAAAGCATGACGCACAAGAATGAATATATTAAATTAAATATATAATAAAATGTATCATTGAAAGCAAAGTGAGAAGAAAACTAACCGCTCCCTATAAGATGTCTCGGAATTAACTCCAACATAGAGGAGCTTATCAAATCGGCCAGGCCGTAGAAGGGCTGGGTCAATAAGATCTGGTCTGTTGCTCGCTCCTATTATAAACAAGTCCTGTTACACCAGCAAGAAAGTTGGGGTTTGGTTTCAGTTGACTAGAAGCTGAAGGATAAAAAAACAAATATATATAAAAGAATTAAGCACTATAAGTAGTACAAGTAACCTGTGCAGAGTCATTCAGGCCATCAATCTCTGCAAGCATCTGGTAACAAGGGAGGTCTAGCACATTAAGCACCATACTGATTAAAGCAAATAAATAAAAAAAAAAAAATCTGTCAAAATAAAAGCTGTGTGCTATATTTACCTGAGAAACCACACGGTCCATAACACCTCCCGAATCGCCAGAAGCACCCCTTGCAGGAGCAAGGGAATCAAGTTCATCAAAGAAGATTACACAGGGACGTGCTGATCTGGCCTGCAAATGATGTGCAATGTTATTACAAAATTGTGAGTTGAAGCAGCTTATATCATCAAACCAAATTAATTGTGATACGTTTTAGCTTTTACCTCCCGATGGTGGACTGTAAGAAATATAATATTTTACCTTCTGAAAAATGTCTCTCACATTTTTCTCCGACTCTCCTATGTACATGTTAATCAGTTCAGGCCCTTTTACACTGAGAAAGTTCAAAGAACATTCTGTTGCCACAGCTTTCGCCAATAAAGTCTGAAATGTAACAACAACAAAGATTATGAAGCATACTTCTTCAAAGATAAGAAATGACATGCTGAGAACAATATAAAGGTAGGTATGTAAAACTTACTTTCCCTGTCCCAGGAGGACCATAAAGAAGAACACCAGAGCGTTTCCGCAACCCAGATGAAAACAAATCCTTGTGCAGTAGAGGTAACTGCAGATTCAATGATCAGGCATCAGCGAAATATCATCCAAAAGGATAAGAGGACAAACTAGCTCGACTTCCGAGCTTCTCTTATTTCAAAGGATCCATTCATTTCAAATAATGGACGATGTATAAGCATAATTTAACAATAAACTCAGGGGACAATAATAGTATATCATGCAAACTATGTTGAACATCCTTCAATTCACCTTAATCTTGGCATGAAACAGACAAAGGACAATAATAATATCAATCTTTTACCTCAAAAGTGAAGGCACTCCAGAAGATATTCCATTCTTGTAAATCATATTAAACTTTGTCAGCCACCCCATCTCTTAGTCTCTTACTGTATCAACTTTAACATGCATCTCTGCACTTTATAATTCTGTATAGTAGGTGGAAGTGCTAAGTAGGCTTTTGAAAATAGTTAAAGGAGGAAGGTTTAAGAGATGGATACTTAGCCAGACCAAGGGTGCCAACAATTACTTGTCTTCAGTTTCACACAATATCTGCTTCTCTTTCATTCACTTCAACCGAGAGTTACAGCTTAAATGATTGGACCTGATGATCTTTGCAGCAATCTCAAGTTTCTAAGTTAATTTAACCAAAAGGGAGATGCTAAATGTCATGGAATGCACTTGGATCTTGATTGCAAAGCCCTAGTTTCCTGTTCACATACCTAGGCATCCCGTTGGTGGTTCCATACTAAATTGAAACGATTTTGGACGTCGATTGTTGAAATACACCCAAGGAAACTATTAATGCTTAGAAGGGTGAACGACTAACCCCTACCCTTAAGTCTGGCTTATTTCCCTCTACTTGGTTCTCTTCAATTGCTCTGAGAACAAAAGAGATATACCTTTTGCATATGGGTTGAGAAGGCCAAGACTTTCAAACTCACTTGATGAAATTGGCAATCTATATCGTTCGAAAATCATCCCATATGAGTTCCAAACAATGCCTTTCTGCGAACGTGGACGGCCGAAACTGGCACACTGGGGTGAAAGTTGACAGGATAATGGATATGAAAAGGGCATTATAGCAACACAAAGGGAAACTACCGAAGGCTCATATTCTTGAGAGGTACTTTCTGCACACGATTGATGTTTCACAACGCCATGTTAAGTAACAGCTATGTGGTTGTTGTAGGAAATGGTTTACAATGAATTGTTCATTTATTAGATCATGTGTGATACAGTGAAGTTTGAAATTCAATGGATTATGCCAATGTACCTCCATTTTAAACAGTCCTAGAAGATAATATTTCATAGAACTGGTGAAAAGGTATATGGTTAAGTCAAAAACACAAATTGACAGAGGGAAACCCCTTCAAGCTAACAAAGAATGCTTTATACAAAATTTTCAAATCAATGAATCAAAGAGAAGTTCTGAAGTAAATAGTCTATAGAGGCAGTAGAGATATTGAAGAGCTTACCTGAACAGTGTCCAGAATTGATTTCTTCACATCCTCAAGCCCACCAACATCCTCCCATTTCACGTTAGGAACCTACAGCAGATAATCCAAACAATCTAGATTCAATAATCTGTTAAATAAGCAGCAACTAAGAAAATCAAACTGACTGCTCATTGCCATAGTTGTTCTTAAAATAGGTAGACATTGACCGCAAGAACACACTACTCAAGAAGACTGACATAACATCACAGCATTTAGTCAACAGAGTTAGCTTTGCTATTTATTTTTTTTGGCAATCTAGTTTGCTATTTAGTTCAACCTTTGGAGTGCCCAAAGCTGATGCATTCCTTTTCTTTGATCGCTCCAATGCTTTTGCCAAGTCTTCTTTACCCAAAACTCGATGCGCAACATTGCATGTTTTACTGTGCTGCAGTGATTTAAACCCTTGAGAACCCTTCTCACCCAAGACCTCAACTTCATCAGATTGAATATTCTGCTTAGGAATTAAATTTGCACCAGCATCAGCAATGAAAGCACGTATATCCCTAGGCATGAAACCTGATGTCTGTCCAACTATGTCCTTTATAAGATCCTCTGAAGCAGTCTGCAAGAAGAAATAATCTGATCCATCAAAGTCAACAGCCATGACCACAGTACACCAGTTATAATCAATAAAATTATAAGCATGAAAAGATGTAAAATCTATTTGCACAGACCATAACAACCAATTGATGATCGTACATAATGAAACCTTTCACATATAGAGATCTTAAATCATTTGCCAAAAGGTTCAGTGTATAGGTCCCAAGCTAAAATGACTCCATTAGATGATTGTAACCATGATGCTGTTTTTTACTGATAAAAAAAAATAAAATTGTAGCCATGGCATTTCAACATGACACTTGAAACAATAGAAAAAACATAATTCACATACATCCGGAAATAGTTCAGAAACATGTTGAAGTGACTGGGACAGCATTTCGACCCTTTGTTCCTCAGTCAAAGGACCCATACTGATTTCATGGCTGAAACGGCGTCTAATAGTTGGTGGTAGACCTTCAGAACTGTCAGCAGCTGCAACTAACAACACTTGATGCCTGCTTATCTTTTCAGCACTGTTCACTTGCTGCATCAGCAAAATATAACAGAAGACATCCCTATGAATTTTGTTCCTGAAAATATATGGCAAGAAAAATTCAAAGAAAAAAAGTTTTATTTATTTATTTTCATTTCGACTTTATTCCGCATCCTGAAGTCCTGTTCATCCCAAAGTTAGGCAGGTGCTCCTAAGGAACTCTAGCTTCTAGTTGTAACCTACTGACTTCTGAATAATCATAATTGTACAATTCTTTTCTCAAACTGAAAGCCATTTGAGAAAGAGGATTTTATGAGAGAGGTATTATGTGACGCGAATTGCTCCCTTCACTTTTTTCTTTTTTTCCTTTTTCTGAAGGGTGTTCTAAAGAGGCTAAAAGATTACTTATCAAAAAAAAAAAAAGGCGCTAAAAGATAAAAAATTCAGACAAATATCTATAGTGGCTTAGTGCTCCATCATGATCAAATCGGTTAGTGAATAATTTGGGGTCCTTGGAAGTATTTTAGTCTCTTTAAATAGATTGTGGAAACTTGAATTTTCCATTCGTTGGTCAAATCGACTAAATAGATCCACTAAGAAGTAAGTTCAGAAGCAGTTTTTTCAAGTAGTGTGCATCAACTCTGGAGGAGCTTCAAGGGGCACAGATTTGTTCTTTCCCTTTTGTGAATGCATTATTTGCATATTTTCCAAAAGGTTATTGCTTTCTGTAATTAAAAACAGCCTATTAGGATTCAAAGGAACAAAAGAAAAATGAAGGAAGATTTTTAAAAAAAATCTTTTCCATTATAATTAGGTTATAACTTATAGTATCTAGAATCAAATATAATAAAATTTCCTCATGAGAAATAAATAATTTTTTGTTGTATGAAAAAAGTTTAGATAACTGAAATGGCACAACAAAAAGAATCTTACAGAATCAACATTTGACTTTTCTTCACAATAGATGTCTTCATCTTCAACAACTGGCTCTGTAAATTCCCTGATAACAGATGCAATTTCAGAACTAATAGCAGCTTGATCATGTGGTGAACCCTCGTGAGAGACCAGATTCCGGAAAGCATCAAAATGGCGGAGAAGAAGAATTGTGGGCGAGTATCTGTTACAAAGTTGATTTATGAGGAATAAGAAGTGCGAACAACCTATAATAAGTATTACAAACGCAAAAAAATCTGAATTATTATTGAAACACGAAACATATGCACAAAATTTACTACTGGATGTCTCCTACAGTTCTACCTGTTAGGTGGTTGTCTACCACCTCAACTTATCATGGATGAATTAGAGCCATGCTAGAGTATTTTGTATTCTTTATTGTTGCCTGGTTTCACTTTTGAGAGTTTAAAGATTGAAAGATTGGATATGTCAAATTACTTGCTGTTGATCATTCTAGAACAATCCTATAGGACCAAAGGAGGATGGCTCAAAATTTTTATGCATTACATGTCTTCTATTCATATTCCATAGTAGTGACTACCATAGATTATCAACAATGCTCATGCATTTCAACTTAAAGAGCAGCAGAATAAGAGGAGAATAGAAAATGAAAAATGATCGCCAATATAGAAGTATAGAACCAAGATGAAGTTGAATCATTTATAATTAAAAAATGGATGAAGTGAGAGGATGAGATGCAAGATGGGTTAACTACCTGTCGATTGCCAACAGATCAGGATAATTTCAAAATATTAAAGAAGCCAAATGAAAAAAATAAAATAAAATTCTTTAAAAATAATTATTTGAAGAAATAATAATCTCGACTTTGCCTATGTTGTTCAGAAGAAAAAATCAATTAAACAAGAAAAAGAAGGGTAGAAAGATCCTATATTCTTCTTCAATATTCCTTTTTTTGTGTGTGTGTGTGTGGTTTTGTTTAACACTACAATCTTAGGTTATGCAACAACCTTTTTTTTTTCTTCTTTTTTGGTAATTAATTTACGTAACAACATGCATGGATCATACTAAAATCTGCCATAATACCTGCGAGCCGCACTGAAAGCTTGAGATAGCATAACAGACATATTTTTTTCAGAGGATGCCATCAGATTATGACAACTATATTCCACTACATGCAGGCCCAAACGTCGAGCAACATATTTAACCACGGTCCTCTTCCCACACCCTGCAAAAAGTACTGAATCAGTACATAGCAACAATTACAGTCACATGAATGCATATAAATATGTGTGTAATAGCAGAATAGAAAAATAAGACATTTGACTGTTTCACTTAGAGGTTATTCAAGTCACCATAATCATTCAAAAACCTTGTCTACAAATACAGTTTTCAGGATATCAAGCCACTGCACGTAACAGTCCCTTCATTTTTTATCAAATCCTTCGATTCTGTGTTGCAAATTATGACTAACAAGAGTCCCTAATGCTATAGCGTTGACTCCATGATCCACAACATTATCAGGAAGCTCTTCAATTTATTTATTTTAATAAAATCTCATTAAATCTGAACAAAAAATTGTAAACGACAAAACTCACCAGGCAAACCATATAACAGAACAGCAACCCTGAATTTTGACGACAGTGCTGATGGACACAGAGGTGGTGTCAGTATAGAGGCCAAAGTCTTTACTGTATCTCCTTGTACAGGCACAAAAATTTTAGTTCCAGCAATCAACGCATCTGGAGGAATAGCAGAAGGAACACTCCCTCCAAGCACAAGGGCAGTTTGAGTACGATTGACTCTGAGAACTGGTTCATCTGAGGGTTCCATAGCCACAACCTGAGGCCAAGAAACTACTTACAAATAAGAGTCTTGTGTCATGACATTCCTCGAACATCTCATGCTACTACGAAGAACAGAAAAATTCACCTTGAAGTAGATGATGGTGCCATTGGTATTTTGCAAATTTTGGCTGCAAGGAATGCACAAAGTTGAACTGCAATTCCAATTGATGCAAATACTGAAAAGATCACCTCTGGCAAGATATCTATCTATTTCAAAGTAATTATGTAATGCCAGATCAATCATTTCTTGACGATCTTCAGCTTCAATAGACGAACTTTGTTTGAGAGATTCAAAGGTACCACATTCTGGTATCTTCACAAAAGAAACCCTCAAGTGTGAGGCGTATCTTGGTAATGGAGCCCAAGGTTCAAGTCCTACACTGATGATAGAGGCCTCATCCCGTTTTGCATTTGTTTCATCATCCACGTTAACTTCAAATAAAGATGCCAAAGCCTCTTTCCCTCGATGAACAAGCAATTTCAAGCATGATACATGCAAACTAAGGTTAAATGCCAGGAGGGGAGATAGATAGGCAGCTTCTTGATCCAACAACACACTGTGAATTTGAGGGAGACTATATGAAGGAAAAACTAGCATTACTCGTGAAGACTGGGAAATGGGTAATCTACTATCCAATGAGCGTTCATGGGTGTTGGGAGGATCAAGAACGATAGCTTGGCCAATTCGCTGCATGTTTGTCTCAACATTCTTGACAAGTATCTAATACATATTTAAAAGAAGAAAAAGGAAAAAGGAAAAAGGAAAAAGGAAAAAGGAAAAAGGAAAAAACCAATTGTTTCATCAATCTAGGACACCAAATAAAAAAAAACTTAAAAAACTTGTGTAAATGATAATGTAGATAAAGAATTAGGTTGCAATTGAATAATTAAGTAATTGCGAAGAAAAGATTTTGCCAAATATGCATAAATACATCCAAGCTGTTGCATGCATAAATGACATCCAAGCATATTAAAGCCACTATTCAATTTACTTTTGTTGCAGTTCTATGAGCATACTGTACATGTAAATCCACACTTTTTCAGCTTATACATATTTATGTATATTTGTTGCAGAATGTGCATACTTTTGATGGGGCATATATGCTTGTTGGATATATATTCTATTTCTTGTTGAACCAATTAAGAAAAGAACAGTTGAGTTACAGCACCAGTCATCACTAATGCTGACATATAAAAAAGGAAAGGGAAAAGAAAAAAGAAAAGAAAACATGTGACTCTTACGTTATCCACCCCCACCACCGATACATTTTTAGAATTTCCATACTTTATTCTGGTGATGTATCAAGAAGTCATACTGAAAAGATAAGAAGAGTAAGAACAATGCAGTAGCCACTTCAACCCCAGACTATTGCAAGTTCCAAGTGCTCTTTTTTCTAATTCTATATTTCTCTGCAATGGAATGAAAAGTAATGGATTTTTCCTTTTTCTTTAGTGCATGAATCAACTGACACAAAATACCAATCTGTCAACAAATATAAGCTTTCTGGATATACATCGATAAATCATCACATGTAACGCATGAACTAAAAGAAAGTTCTCTTAGAAAAATTCTATATCCTCCGTTTGGTTTTCAGATAAACTGTAAAAGAGTAAAGAGGTTCGGTTATTGAATCATAATTTAAAAGTTATCTGAATCTTTTAATTATCTTGAACTCAAGAAAACAAAATTCTCCAGTTATCTGAGCCTAATACAACTACTTTGATCAATTGAGTCTTGAACAAATCTTTCATTTTTTTTCCCCGAAAAGTAACAAATCTTTCACATTTCGGAAACCAAGATTACATAAAATATTATCCAGTTCTATTTTCTATTCTTCTTTCAAACGTTTTCTTCTCTTATATTTTCTGGTAACCAAACAAGGTCATAAAGTAATTAATTGTAGCAAAATTCTAAACAATCATAAAAAGAAATAAAGAAAACGTACCAGTGATCCTGAAGTTATCGATAGCTTCTTGAAGACAGACATGGGGAGCCCAACCAAGGCAGAGTCGTCGAGAGAGGCCACCTTTGGGAGTGAAATGTCAGTTCGGTCCTTCGATAATCGGAGAATTCCCGCCTGTAACTGCAGTGTCGAAGAGGTTTTTTCGTCAACTCCATCTCTTTCTTTGGTTCTTGACGAACTTAGTACGGAATTGATGAGGGCTTTGGTTGAAGAGAGAACCAAAGGTTTCCTTCTCTCCACCATCACATCTGAGTTCAATCCACAATTGAAACCCTAGGTTTGAGGAAGAGCATAAAGAAATATGGTAGAATCTACTATATAATTTCTGAGAGAGAGCCCCACTATCAGCCAGTGAGTTGGATGAAAATTGCGCAAATCAATGACTTCCCTTCTCTGTAAGCTGGTCTGATCTGATGTATGTTGACGCTATTTATGACGGTTTCAACGTAAGCAACCGTCACGCGAGTTCGTCTTGGCCTTGGGGTATGAAATGGGCTCATCTGGCCCGACTCTCGCCGTCATAGTTCTTTTAAGAAAGGCTTGGGTTGGCTCCCATTTTCAACCCAATCAGGCCTAGCAATCACAGAAAAAACTACTGGAAGTCCATTTCACTGTATCACAAGTCACAACACACAAATTTTTTTATAAGACAAAATTTTTAACTAGTGTTACAAAAAGTTTCATTTTTATGGAGACCAACTTCTTTAAGTTTTCTGGGGAACAGATAGCTAGCTAAGAGGGTTGAAAAGAAGGAAAAGATAATTCTCTGAAATATTATTAAGAATTCTGAAAAATAAAATAAAAAAATCAAGAGAATTGAAAAGAATGCTCTCTGAATTTCAAAATATAGTTTTCAGGAATCTTTCAACTAAATGAACTTTAATTTTAAACTGTTTTATACTTTTCTAGTCTAAACTGAATCAAACAAGCTCAAAATCTATTAATTCAAATCAATTAGATCATACAATGCAAAGAGAAGGGGGAACAACTAACATGATTTCATACAAGTCATAAGCACTACTCAGAAAGCCAAACATATGGTATTACAAGAATGAAAATCTGTAGCCTTGCACTTCATTGCCTACTAAAACAAAACTGTCATTTGGATGTCTTGAAGCATGGTGTTCTTCTAGCTCAGGTGGCATACATATCTCATATCTGTATGTGTCTAATGAATGTCTTTATTAGGGTATATAGAATAGGTAGGTTTGTTTGTTGCATGGAATTTGAGACGACTCCAATGTGTAGAAGTGTTACTATCCAGCGGATCCCACATCGTTTGCAAAGCTAAAACATTTCCTCTTTATATAGAGTACAGTATGAGTGTAATGCAATCGAGCCTCGAAGCGAGGGCATGTAACTCATGTGAGGGTGATAAGATTGTCGGAGACTGGCTTTGTAGGGTTTATTTCACTGACTCGCCCATTCCATTCGGTGGAAGGATAAGGAGTCGGTAATCTGTGGGTCCATCAAGGCCAGATGAGCCACTCTCATTCCAACGACTTATCTTTTTTGTTTTTCATCAAGTCGACTGTGGTAGGTTAGCGCTCTCTCTCTCTCTATCTCTTTGATATATTTTTAATCCTCTGGATATAAATTATATATATTATTTTGTCCTCTAGATATGTGAACTATATATATGCAGTATCTGTGGGAAACAATCATACAACTTGTTGGCTTGGGGTTAATTTTGATGTTCTTTTATTCTCTCTGGATATGAATTGTATACAATTAATTCACAATGTGGTGCTTTCTTGGTTGAAAGAGCTCAAAATTTGCAGAAAATTTTACCTAGAAAGAACAACTTATAGTGAACGAATGTGATGCGACTAAATTTTGGTTGAACAATTCTTTGATAAAAAAAAAGATAGGTGACTGGTAATCAGGGAAAGTTATTTTCATCATGATGGCAGATTGGTTGTTTTTAAGGAGTTGAAACTGTGGGAGAAGTTGTTTGGAGCTACTATTTCCATGCATATTTCCCTCTTTATAAATAATTACAACACAATGCTCTGACTTGTTTATAGAAAGTGGAGACTTGTTTCATGGATTGTTAATGTTGATTTCCGAAAGTGTTACTTACTTCTCCATGTGAGATTGAGTACTCGAAACGATTTTTATGCACATCTGGAATCTGTTATGGTTTAGGAAAAATATGTAATATTTCTTTTCCATCTTGCCTACTGTGCTCCTTTAATTAATTTTCTTCAAAATTGGTGACAACACTATATTCAAATTAGTCCCACTCCAACTGTGGGGACACCCTCTAGTCAACAGATGTTTGGGTTTTATGTGTATAATCAGTCAAATGATGTAATCTTAATCCCCAAATTATGAAACTTGATTCCTTGTAATAGTATGATGTAAAAATGGCTTGTGTGAGCTAGGTGGTTGGTTCAACAGCAACAGCAACAGCAGCAGATAAATCCTCAATAATGTTCATGTAAAGCATTTTAGCAATGGTCCAAGACCTACTGGAAATATATATATATATATATATATATAGAGGAGATCAGATGTGGTTCCCACTAAAGCAAAGAATGGTGTGGGATAAAGAGGGGAATCTCAACAAAAGTGGGAAGGTGGCCTCTAAAGAAGAGTATAAAACAGAATGTAAGATTTTCTTAAGTTCCTCAAAAGCCTTTTACAAACTCCTGGGGTTCTTCAACTCTCTTTCAATACTTGAGTGCCTCCCTCTGCCTGCCATCCACTTGCTATATTTGATTTCTTTAATACTACACCAACTTGTGATGGAATTCTCAACAAACTTCACTCTTCCATAATCAATTTTTTTACAATTGGTCCAGTCACCAAGCCAGACCATGCCATGTCACTGTAGTCAATGACCAAATTACCCATTTCTATCTTCAAAATATCAACGGATCCCCCCTAACTATGGAAATTTTATTGCTTACTGCAGTGCTCAGGCCTTGGAGAAAATGATCGTATCTACTGAGACTCAAGGTTTGTGCTGTGAATCATGGTCATGATGACTAAGCAAGGGGTATGAGCACTAACCCACTTTTAACTCATGGGTATTGAAAGCAAGGTTATGAGATCTATAAGTATGCCTGTTCTATTGTTTTTCTTGTACTACTTTTGTCCTTCTGCCTGTTCTATATATATATATATACACACACACACACACACACACACAGAGTATTTGCTTACTTAACATGGACCACATGCCATGTTCCTAAACAGTGATCTCACAAGGAATATTATAGTTGGAGTCAGATGATTGAACGATTTGGTGGTACTAACCTTTTATGATTAGCGATAATCTTACCGCATAATTAAACTAACTGATAATTCTAATATAAAATGAGGGGATATATTCCCTAGCAGTATAAAGTGGTAATGGAGGAAAATAATTCATGAACGACCTTAACATATAATGTTGAGGAGGGCGCATGCAACCTAGTGTGAATATCATCTTTCTATACATCTAGAGAAACAGAGCTTCCTAATGGATGGAAGCATTTGCCTTGTTCCTATTTAAGTATTT
The DNA here is from genome assembly GCA_026545225.1 of Cornus controversa. NCBI lineage: Eukaryota > Viridiplantae > Streptophyta > Magnoliopsida > Cornales > Cornaceae > Cornus > Cornus controversa. The sequence goes on along the minus strand of CM048850.1, from coordinate 64,941,892 downwards.
GTAGATAAGTGATCAGGCCCTTTATGTCATAAATGTGTATGTGTATATATATAATGAAAAATTTCAACTATGCATTATTTATTTAGAAATAATTGAACATATGTGTCTATGACTTCATTCTGATTTTCAGTCCATGTATGTGTGTGTGAACTAAGCAGATACAACCTCATTTTTAGGCCAGTTATTTCTTTTATGGTTTAAATTTATAAAAGGAACTCAAAACACAATAACAGCAGAAAGTACCTACCAATGAAAAAAAAATACAGTGAGACAAAATACTATGAATATTCTATGAAAATGTATACCAACAAGTGGTGTTTGGTGTGATTGCTATTTAAGTGACCTCAAGAGAACAGGATTTCAAGCATCTTGAGGTAGAATGGGATACTTTTTCAAAGTTGTATTAGTCTGAAATTCTTATAATTAAATGCATCATAGGTACGAAGAAGGTGTATATATATTATCAACGATTAATTTTTTTCCTTTCTTCTTATGTTACAAAAGATCTTCAATTTGAGGGGCTTTTTGTCATTGCGATGTATTTGAACCATTCTGTAAACCTCCAAAGCAATACAACTATATATGTGTTGCTCGAAACTCAAGTACTAACATATTGTAAAATGTAAGAACTCAAACAATTATCAACTAATGCCAATTTGACGGTTCATAATTTCTTCTCCTACGTATTCCTGAAAGGTTTTAGAACTAAATAAATCAAATTTCACTACAATTATGATCCATTGAGTAATTCTTCAACCTATCCACTTTTTATTTTTTTTATTTATTTATTTTTTTGCGTTTTATTATGAATATTCAATTTGTGAGATCATGATGTATTTGATTTAAGATATCAATTGCATGAGTAGAGTTGCTTACATAATGAGCAAAACATATCTTAATTAATAAATAGTACAAAATTGAGCCAATGCTTTACTAGGCCATCTAAATAAATCACAATAAGAATCATGTGAGTGCGTGGCTGGTTTATCAAGCACAATAATGTCATGACTCTAAATTAATTTGCACCAATAATTAGTGTGCCCGATGCACAATGAATGGATAGATCATTTAGGAACATATTATTGCCTGCAATATCTTAACACTGTGGAGGCTATAGCAAGTGGTACTTAGACCAGTAGCTCTAGCTCTCTCTCTTTTTATTTACTAATCCAGAGTTGCAGAGCTGGACCATGACATAATCTCATGTAGAAACCTAAATATATAGTAGGTAATCCAACGTTAAGGTTTTGAATTAATTTTTAATCTGTTCTTTTTAGGTTCTGTTTGGTTGCATTAATCCCACTACCACAAGAACAAGTGCATACATGTATGTAGTCCATGCATATATATTGTAAGCATTGCTTATAACCCAATTCAACTTAATGAGAACACTAAAGCTAATGAACAAAATGGGGGGACCATATGGTCTATATATTGGTAAATGCAAGTCTTTTTTAATATTTTTAGGACTAAGATTGCTCCCACAAACCCTCAAAGCATCCTTAGTTACATAAGATCAGTAAGACAGTAACCTAACTCAAACCAATAATGGAAAATTGCCTGCCACTGTGTCCCCCAACGATGTTGACCGTATTGGTGTCGTGGCAATGGCCCCTCATGTTATGGAATTATTACCTAGCTATATGGTGAACATGGTCATACTTGTATACATGTGTATGTATATATCTATATAGAGGTGAGTTAGCGACCAAGGCAGCGACATACGTGTCTACGTTTAACAGGATCAAGTTTCTCTTTGTAGAAATGGTTGATGATAAAGGTTCTAACTCAGACATAGAAGGCCCTCAGTACAATCTTTCTGGTGCTAGCAGAGCCTCAGGAGAGGATGGGGTCATCAAGGATCAAGATCGTTTGCTGCCGATAGCTAATGTGGCCCGGATCATGAAGCAGATCCTGCCGTCTAACGCGAAGATATCCAAAGAAGCAAAAGAAACCATGCAAGAATGTGTATCTGAGTTCATTAGCTTTGTCACTTGTGAAGCATCCGACAAGTGTCACAAGGAGAAGCGAAAAACTGTGACTGGCGATGACATTTGCTGGGCTCTTGGGACTCTAGGGCTTGATGACTATGCTGGGGCAGCAAAAAGGTATTTGCATAGATATAGGGAGTTAGAAGATGAGAGAGCTAATCAGTGCAAGGCTGGCAACAATGAAGAAGAGGAACCATCAAATGTTAGAGGTGAATCACCAAAGAAACCTACAGTTTCCCCTACTCCATTTAAGTTCAATTTAATTAGTGGAAAGGACTAAAACCTCTCCCTCTACATTTATTTTTCTACTTTGTTTTATATAATGATCAGCCCCAATGATATGATGTTTGTGGGGAATGGGGGTTCACTTGCGTGGTCTTAGATTTGTTCTCTGATTGACTGTTAAGCTTGGGAGTAATAAGAAATCACCTCTTCTGAAGCTAATCCTTGTAACTTTTCAGATAATGGGGTTTGTGAATTTGGGTAGTTTTGTATGATAACTGATTTATGTGTCTTGATTTGTACTTGAGAGTAAGAATATATAAATTTAGGGTTTTATTTGAGCTTACTTGTCTTGCTAATATATTTCTGTTGGTCTTGATCTGAAAGTTCAAGTGGGAGGCTTACAATGAAGGAGATAACTTGCTTTGATTACAATTGGACAGAAAAGCATAAGGCCCCTTTGCCCCATATCACAAGAACATAAAGATTGATATATGTTCACCATATGTTGGATATAACTGCAATCCAGATGATTAGGTCTTTCATCCCTTTTCTTTTCTCTGTTTAATTTTGCATAATCATGTCTTGCTATGATGTTCCCAGTTAAATTCTTACAAGTTCATTTTGTATGGTTAATTGTAGACTTCGATTGACAGTATTAGTTTCTAAACTTGATCTACCTTAATTCTTCGGTACTCGCAATTTAAACTAACAATCTCTCTCTCTCTCTCAAAATTATTATAGGATGAATGAATCAAACACTTCATTTACCTACAATAACTACTCTTCAGCTCTAAGGTTGTACTGTAGCTCAGTTGTCATCATACTCTGGCGGGCAGTATGCTAATGGCATACCATAGGTCAAGTGTCATCTATTTATGCACATCAGTCACCATTGGCTTAACTGTGTCCACATCCATTAGTCATACAGACATACAATATGAGTGCTAGCATGCTAATTCATGCATAGCAGTTACACATACTTTGGTTCCATTACTGTGTCCACATCTAATTGATGACACATTCAACATTCAGTAAAGTTAGTATTCTCCGAATGGTTTAGGGCTAGGGGTCTCTTTCAAAACCTTAAAACCCGGGACCACAGTTTAGTTGGTGCAAAAATAGTATGTTTGTAGTGAAAAATCCCATCAGGTCCCTATGATGTTAACATTTTCTATATTCAAATGGAATGGATCATCTTCCCACAAGTGAGGATGACTCAAATCTCTAGGTTAGTGATTACTGTATGTCTTTTATATAGATGCTTAGCAGACAGTGACAAGTAAAGAGATAAATATGAGAGGTTATCGAGGCTTTCTAGTGTTTCTCTAAAAGCATATATTAAGCTCTTGTTTAATCATTTAACAGAACGAGTTCTTGATCATCACAATAGGAAGGTTATATATTTATATATGATACAAGATATATATACAAATTAACATACATATATACATATGGGAGGATACGAAAGGATGAAAACGTAGAAACCATTGGACTAGATATGCTCAATGCCATACTATATAGTGATTTAATTTTGGGAAGAACAATTTTTTTTTTTAACTAGTGCAAGGGCCAAACAGTGTACTAAAAGGAACTCTCTTCCTCATATAGGCTAGTATCATTTTCTCATAACTTTTTGGAACTTCACTGCTTGTTGGTGAGTGAACAAACAAGCATATATATATATGTATATATATATGTATATACATATACATATATATATGTATATTGCTTTCTGATACACCATCAATAATACATGGGGTAATTGTTAGGTGTGTGATGTGCATGTTGATTTATATCATTCAGGTGTTGTGCATGTTGATTTATATCATTCAGGTGTTGAGAACTATATATATTGCTTTCTGATACACCATCAATAATACATGGGGTAATTGTTAGGTGTGTGATGTGCATGTTGATTTATATCATTCAGGTGTTGAGAACTTGAGCTTTTATGACAGTCGGATGCTCGTTTAGCATGTTAAAAGTTGGTTTCTACATGTTCTCAGTCGTAGATTTGATTAGAACACTTTGTGCACTATTGATGATATTTGCAAGTAGGTCTGGTATCAAATTGAGGAAGGAATCAGCTCTAAAGCCATCTGAAGTAGTGATCACGTTTAGTTTAGTGTTTTTTTTTAAAATATTCAAAGCATTCATATTCTGCTAAAAATGACGGTCCATCTTTTCCATAGGAACCCGAATAGTTTTACATGTGGATATTAGCATGTTAGCGATATTATACTAAAATCCTTCTTTTAACGTACCCCAGAAAACTGAAAATTGTCTTATTTATTTGTTCTTTTTCCTACAAGGTCTTTATGGTCAATCTAAATTGAAATTAATTGCATCAATTCATCCCAAAACACTATGCAAATTCATGATATTATAGCAAAATTTAGTGATTAAACTATATATATATATATATATATTGCTTATGCATGCTGCCTTTGTCCAGCAAGTGATAACACAAGTGTCTGAGCAAATGTAATGTAAAAAATAGTTTAATCGCTAAATTTTGTTATAATATCATGAATTTGTTATTCTCTACAATCTAACTACATAAAGTGTGCTGAATTTTATCCTTGACAAGTACTACAGGAGGAGAAAAAGACCAGTACCACATAAAACATCCTTCTTCTTAATTAGCTTGATGTTCTAAAGCTCGTATGTCATTCCAACTTTTAGCATGCGCTTGTGAGGTATATCAAACACCTTCTCAGTCTGTCTCAAATTCCTCTTCAAGAAATTGAAAGCATAATCTATCAAGATCTTCTTTCCCATGTTAGCTCCTTTCCCTGCAATCACTTCATTCTCACCCATCAAGTGAACCACCCCGGCTCGCCATGCCATCTCCACTACTTCAATCTCTCTCTCCATTGCATCTAATTGTATATCAGCTTCAACTTGCTTTGAATCCTCAGCTACATCTATTTCTCCATCCTTTTCCTCTGCGCCATCTGGGTTATTGCATGCTGCTATTGCAGAAAACATGGAATCCTCTCTAATGAACTCCTTCAACCTGTCAACTAACATCCTTTCAAAGGGCTCTTGCTCATTGCGTGCATCGGTGTATCCATATCTCACAACACAACGGAACACATTGAGCTCGTCTGGTTTTACTCTTCGAAAGAGAATTCGCTCTTCTACTGGAACTTTGCTTATGGGTAGTGACTTAATTGAGACAAAAATGAGGACAGAGTGCAATGCAGGTACATTTTCCACATAATGCTTGAAGATGGGTGGGATTCCATGAACAAGCTCTGAGTAGAAGATAGCGAGTCCTGGTATTCGACAAAAGTTTGTATCAGCAGCTATCTCCTTCACCTTCTCAGGAGAAATCTTGTGATCTAGCTCATAATGGTATTTCCTTCGGTACACATCATTCCAAGTGTACATTATAGCCATTAGAACCATTGCGAATGCCAAAGGTAGATATCCTCCTTGATCGAATTTGTAGAGGACTGAACTTAAATAGAGAAATTCAACAGTGCCAATGACAAGAACATATGAAATTATGAAAAGTATGTGGCTTTTCCATATCATTATCATGATCAGTACTAGGAATGATGATGTTAGAGTCATCACAAACACCACAGCGATCCCTGCTCGTAAGCCACAAATGACTTGTTAATTCCCAATCGATCTCACCACCTTGCTTGCATAGATAGAAATTAAAAGAAATGTAGTGTAAGAGTTTGTGAATATTACCATATGCATGGCCAATCTTTGCAGTAGTTCTGAAGCCAGCAGTGACTCCAACACAAGCCAGCATGAGAAGATAATTGACTTCAGGAATATAAACTTGTCCCTCGTACTTAGCTGATGTGTGAACAATTTTAACTCGAGGAAAGCAGCCTAGAGAGAGGGACTGTTGGATAATGGAGAAAGTCCCAGAAATCATAGCTTGGCTTGCTATGATTGACGCCAATACGCTCACCACAAACATTGGCCAATACATAGGGCCTGCATTGCATTTAATTAGTTAATTGCCATTGAACATATATATATATATATATATATATATATATATATTATCCTCACCTGGTATGGACTTGTAGAAGGTCTCTGAGACATAGTGATTGTGCTTTCGAAGGAAAGAGGCTTGTCCAGTGTAAGCTAATATGAGTGCAGGGTAAGTAACAGCGCACATACTTATTTGAATAGATCGAACAGTGAAGTGTCCAACATCGGCAAATAATGCTTCAGTTCCTGCATTTTGCACATAATGAAATATTGTTCAACAACTAATTTTTTCAGGTTAGGTGATTAAAAAGTGTAGGTTCATCAAATTAGGGAGAAAAGTCGAACCCGTTATGGCGAGGACGACGCCACCAAGTGAAACCCATGCTTGTTTTTTGTTCCTCTTGAAATAATCTATGATGTACTGTGGATTTATGGCTTTAACAACTGATGGATCAAATTTGAAGAAATTGTAGACGCCAATGCCCGCGATGAACGCGAACCACACACATATTATTGGAGCGAAGCTGTAGCCAACTTTGTCAGTTCCAAATCTTTGGACCATGAATATGCAGACTAAGATGGCAACTGATATCCAAACAATCCTTTCTGCATACAAATGAATATATATATATAGTTTGTTACTGGAAAAGTTCTCATGACTAAAACCAAAAAAGAAACAAACTATGACCAATTTTAGCAATTATGATGTTCAAAATGAATAATATGATTCAGTTTTGAATTTCTTTTTTTATTTGAATATTGAAATCAGATACTACACATTACCAAGAAATCGTATTATAGTTAGTGGCCCACAATAGAAATCAAAAAAGTTTTACAAGGTGAGCCTGAGTTTAGCAGTCCACATTGAGAATGAAATGGGCTAGACCTAGACCTTCATTAAAAAAGAAAAAAGAAAAAAAAAATTCTTCAGAAACTATTAGAGGAGAATATCATAGTATTAAAGCTATATTGCTGAAACAATCAGTAATAAACCTTTCAGAATAGGAGTAGTTTCGTCATTTTACACTTGCATTCTGCCCCTTTTTCATTCTTTAATAATAAACGAAGAAATTTACAATTTTATGAACGCCAAATCTGAGCAAGTGAGAACCCCGATGACTCAAATCTCTACATTATGTGTGTGTGCGTGTGTGTGTGTGTGTATATATATATATATATATATATATATATATATATTCTTAAAAGTTAACAATAGTAGTCAACGCTTTGAGAGACTATTTTCTATTCCTATACATCTTTCTACTCAACCGAGCAACACTTTAAAACACTCCTGCTGTCCTTCATCTTCTTTATTTTCTTTCTACTCAACCAAATAACACATTAAAAGACTCCTTAATTCCTATTTATATATACACACACACACATACATATGTAACTATCTTTCCTTTCACATGGCATAATGGTTTCCCGGCTAGTTCAAAAACTAAAATAAAATACACCGACCAAATAAAGTGCCACCATAATTGTCCCGGTGTATTGTGATATAACTAAAGTAGTCATGAGCGGTTTCTCCAATTCCTGTAGTTTATAATTTCTAATAGCAAGTGAAAATTTATAATTTATTTTTATCTTCAGATCAACATTCAACTATGTCGTAATCTTACCAACTTCCATGATCACCAATTAGAATCAAAAGATTCTCAAGGAAAATATTGTTTCAATTATAGAACTATATAAGATTAAACTAGAAAGATACCTTCTTTTTTTTTTAAGTTTTTCAAAGATTCCAAATTAACGTGCGTCACTAGGGATGTTGAAAAACTAGCTAGCAACAACTTAAGCGCAATTGGATTCAACACTTAATTATGTCAGCACTTTACGAGTAATAGTCAAAGTGTGAAACAATATATATATATATACACACACACACTAGAGTATTGCGACGGTGCCTACGGCCTATAAATTTTTTTATTGAATTGAATTATTTTACAGGTGTGAGGTAGGTGGATATGTATATGAATTTAAGTATGAATGTAGTAGGTGAATCGTAACTGTTAGTTCGTCGATAGAGAGAATTATTTTAGATCGTAAATAGATATATATATTTTGAACCGTAAAATTAATTTTTTAAGTATTTTTAACCGTTATATTGTAATTATTTTTGGAGTAAGATTCAAACACAATGCTTAAATGTAATATATATATATATATATATATATATATATATATATATATTAAAAAATGGTGTACATGCATTTATATATAACTAGAAATCTGTATACCTTCTGTCATGGAGGATGTAGCTTCCTTGATCCCTCCCACAGCCGATAACACTGCCGTCGAGTTGGAACACGTGATATGTTAGTCAAAAATCATAACATATATATAGTGGTATATATACTAATAAGAGGATGAAATACGAAACTCTTTTTTCTTGAACAAACCGAGTTGGCAGTATTGGCACAATTGGACAAGATTGAATTTCAATCACGTACGTCATGGCATTTCTGTTATTTTTTTACACTTTCTGGACTTTTAAAGTCAATAGAAATGGCAAATGATCTATTGTTTATAATATGTTGTGATCGTCATAAAAATGTAAAACAATACTGAGTCAATCAGCAATTTGAAAATAATAGGAACCCATTACCAATAATGTGAATGCTATGATTAGAATGGGAAAAAAAAATGATAAACTGGAATATATGAATGCAAGTGTGTTGGAAATAATAGAAAAAAATATATAGAAATATTAGGAATTTTTTTTTTTATTATATCCAAACAAAATACAAAGTAATTTATGATTTCAATTGAAAGATATTTAGTTCACTTTTCTGAATATCGTAAAAACAGTTTTAGATTGTTATAAAAGATTGTTCTATTTTCTTTTGATTATATTTTCAGAGAAGTGTTGACCAAATGATTTTTCTCACAATGTTCCTTTTTCTCTTGTGTGTCATATTAGAAAACTGAACGAAGCAAACAGGCCCTTTATATTGGGTTGAATATATATTGCAATAATACACGTGTGTGTATATACCTGAGATGCAAGGTGTGAGGACACCATCACCAATGACCATGGAAGTGCCAAGCATGGTGGCAAATAATAGGAAGAACTTGGCAAACGGGCTATTCTCTAGCTTAGACTTGAGCTTTGATGCTCGTCGCAACCGATTATTAGGCAATTCAAGCTTAAAAGTCGACACATCTCGATCTTCTGCTTCCTGACTTGGGATCAAACCCACCCTGGCATATCGGCATAGGAGAGAGTACAAAGCAAATGTTCCTCCTGAAATAAATATTTGTCACATTATAGTTGATTATATATATACATATATCCAAGCTTTCAGTAATTATAACATCTTTTGTTTTCTTAATCTTTTCTTATGAGTTAACCATAAACGATATCAGCCACGCACTGAACAGTATAGATTATGTATGTGAATTTGTTTCAAAGCTAGACCATGGAATACCAGAATTATAGTGTGTATATATAAGTAGTTTAGTCTCTAAAATTATTTATATATATATTTACACATTATATTTTTTTCGCCGGAAGTTTACGCAAATATTATATTCATATTTGGCATACGTGATGAACATCACTCATAATGAATGATTATTTGGAGTCTCCAATTGAATTTTGGATATACATATATACTTGCAGGGGAGACTTCACGAGTTACACCTCCCTCGTATATAAAATTATTTATATATATATTTACAGATATTATATTTTTTTCCCCGGAAGTTTAGACAAATTAATATTATATTCATATTTGGAATACGGGATGAACATCACTCATAATGAATGATTAATTTGGAGTCTCCAATTCGAATTTTGGATCTACATACTCGCAAAGTAATGTGAATCTCACCACCATTGTGATCGCGTATTGGAAAAGATGTGCCAATTTGGACTCTCTATCACCCCCTCTCCATATATAAAGCTCCAAAAAATGGACCAAAATGGACCTAGATCGGGGACTAGAGATCGAGACAGAGTAATAATTATTTCATTGCTTTATTCGATCACTACCATGCATGCATGTTGAGCTGGCCTGAGGCCAAAAATATACTAAAAGAACATTAATTAGTTAGTTCACTAATTAACTTGCGTTGGTGCATGCATCGATATTAGTAACAAATTAAAGGGAGGAATCAATCACTTGATATTCTCTTTGACAAAATGGTTTTTTAAGTTCAATTACCAGTTATATATATATATATATATATATATATAGCTAGCCACATGGGAGTATTTAAATAGAAAATGAAAAGAAGTCTTAAATCATATATATATATATATATTAGACAAAAAAATAAGAATATAAAATTGGTTCTCACCATCTCCGTTGTCATTTGCCCGTAAGACGATGAAGACATACTTGACAAGAGGAATCAAAGTGAGGGTGTAGAAGATCAAAGAGAGAACACCGAGTATGTCGTCATTGTCTTTAATACCGTCGTTGAAAGTGCTCGCAAACACGTAAAGAGGTGACGTTCCGATGTCTCCGTACACTATCCCAAGGCTCTGAAATGCTAGATGCAATATCACCGACCACTTCGCAGTACCCTTATTTTAATTAATAAATATATAACCATCCATAAATCAGTATCAAATATAAATAACCATTTTTTCTTCATTTAATTTCTATATATATATATACACACACACACACAAATACACATGCTCAAAAATAAAATATATTAACCACTAAATATGTAATTGTTATTATTATTATTATTATTATTATCTAGGTGATCACCTTAATTTATTTTCGATGCTGTGTTCATATATATATATATATATACCTTGGAGTTGTGACCGTGATGGCCCTGAATCTTGGCGGATTCAATATCCAATGAGTCATGTCGTCTGAGCTTTTGCCAAGAAAGTTCCTTTCCATTGAGTCTTTGATCAGAAACTTCAACCTGCTGGCTAAATGGTTGATCAATACTACCAGTAGCATCTTCTACTACATGATGATGATCAGAACTAGACATTTCCTTAAGCCCAGAAATTGCAGTACCCAACAAGAAATGAATGGGTAGAAATTAGAGACCAATTAACTCACACTTTCACATGTAGAGAGAGAGAGAGAGAGAGAGAGAGAGAGAGAGAGAGAGAGAGAGCTAGTGTGATCGAGGGAGGGGATGTTGGAACTTGGTGTAGGAGGAGTGGTATTTAAAAGCCTAGAAAGTACTTAGAGCACGTGTGGAACTATCATGGCTACTGGGAAATTGTTGGCGGTGGGAAGTTTTGAAACGGAAGTGATCGAGAGGGGATGGAAAAAGTCTACAATATGGAGTACTCCGTATTTTGTTACTTGCTATTATTCACTTTTAATGAAAAATCAAACGGTGAGAAGTTTTGAAACGGAAGTGTGAGGGGCTGGAGTATTTTGTTACTTGCTATTATTCATTCTCTTTCACTGAAAAATCAAATTTATGTTCCCAGTTTTTATTAGGAGGACTACCACGTCACAAAATATTTCCTACAATTTCTTAAGGGCTAATGAATTTTTGACGCCACACTTTGTGTGGTTCACTTCAATTAAATAACAAAGTTGACTCAATAAGTTTAATTAAATAATATAAAAATATTAAATATCAGTTTTTAGTAGACTGCCCCGACGAAATGACTTATGATCTAAGTCCATATAATGATTTCCACAACCTTTCTCACATCCCCTTCACAACTTGGGCCCCGTGAAAGAATTACTTCATTAATAGTTATTTTTATACAGAGGTGAGATCAAATTTAGTGAATGATAGCATTTTTATTAGGTGAATATGCATTTTTATTTTTTATTTTATCATTTTACCAGGTATAATAATAAGATGTGTATTAGTTTAGAGGTGCAATTTAAGAGTCAACTCAAACTAACCCAAACTCAATCCGATTTTTTATAAGTTTTGACAGCTATTTTTAAAATTAGTGGTGGGTCTGAGTTGAAAAATCTCAACACAAACTTATTTTTATATATTTTTTAATTTTAAATATATTATATAAAAGGTAATATTGTATTTATAAAAAATAAACATGATTTATATTGTCCAAACAATATAAGTGACAAAAAATATCGGATAACTAGCGTTAATGCAATTTCAGAAGTTCAAATTTTGAATTTGATTAAAAAACGTATTTTGGATTCAAACTCTACTATTTAAACGAGCTTATTTTCATCACCAAACACTTCTCAACGTAATTTTTTGAGTTAAAATTACTTCTCAACGGTTAAGAAGCATTTCCAAACAGACTCGTAATTGAGGATGGAAAATGTGTGAAGTTACGATTTAAGACTTACGGCTTCTCTTTTTTAGTTCATCTTTTATATGCGTAATGTTTTCATATTTTTCTAAACTACCAATTGAAAAAAAGATTTTCTTTGAAGCATGGCATCTATTGAAGTTTTGGTTCAAGGCTCATTGATTTTTTGGGTTATTAAAATTATGTTTGGAAGCACCGAAGTGCTTCTAAGTTCATTGCTTTTTGATATTATTAAAATTATATTTGGAAAATACTACATCGACATCTTAAAATTAGAATTGAAAAAATTTTAATTCAAATTTTGAACTAAATTTCCTCTAATACTAATTTCAAAGCACTACATAAGTGTTTTATGCCACTAACAACCCAAAACAATGTTAAATGACATATTTTGTGTTGCTTTTTTTTGTATGTATGTATGTACATACAGTGTGTACACATATTTCTGCCAAAAAATATATACACAAACGTATACATTATGAAAATTTTCTAATAAGAGTAGCAATTTTGAAATTTCATAATGATTAGAAGATGATCACGAAAGATAGTTACGTACACTATACACCGGAGGCTTTAACTATCGTTAATTTTAGAGACCATTATCCTCTTCAGTGAGAATTTCTCTCCAATTTTTTTAACAACGATGTTTGTTACAATCAGTAGTGACTTATACTATTACACTGGGGGACATCAATTACTAGTAACTCATGTTACTAAAATGAGTGACATTGAATAACATTGTATCACTCATTTTAGTAACATATTTTATCATTCATAATTACAAACTTTGTTCATTGAAAAATATTACAGAAAATACTAAATGGAGAGGATTTTTACTCCCATCTTGGCCCAAAGTGGTGAAGATGAAAACGCCATTCTCTATCATGATTTTCGTGACACAGTTGAATTACTAACTAAAGCACATTATTCGTGGTCTTCCTTTTTAAATACATGCACACTAATATATATATATATATATATATATATATATATATATTTGCTACACTCTAATTTTTTTAATGAAATGACATTAATGTTCTTAATTTATAAATAAATAATCAAATATTAATGTCAATTTTGTTATTTAAATAAGAAAAACAAAAAGAATTGCATTTATCTAAAAAAAGAGTGTCAATAACACCTCCCCTTGCTAATTTAATTGTAGTAAAAGGGTTTCATGCTTTTTAAAGTATTAATTAGGGGTGAGAAAGTCAGCTCAAACTCGTCTAGTAATTAATGACTGTTGAGTGAGTGATTTAAATAAATGAATCATAAATGAGCTAATTAATTAAAAGAGTCTTATTAGCTGATTGAGAGTTGCTATGCACTTTTAACCCGTTCAACCATAACGAAAATTTTGGATCAAACTCTCTCTCTCTAAACACAAATCTTATATAAATGTGCGTTTATATAATAAACAAATCAGTATATATTTCTCATACCAAAAAAAATAAAAATAAAACTTCTATTACTAAATGACCAAGAAGATATATCTATAATTTACATGTACAAAAAAATGAATTAAGTATTCGAAAATATTGCATCGAATAAGTAATCTACTATCATATAAAATAATTTATTTGTTTCAAATAAATGCACTAAGAAAATAATTTTTTAATTGCATCGAAAATAATACTTCAAATAATTTATTTGAAGTATTATTAAGGATGAAAATTGATATTTTATGCTATCAACAATATAATATTTCCTTCATCTATGTCCAAACTTCTTTAAATGAGTCGGTCAAACACGTGTGAGAGAACTTAGCTCAAACTTTTAACTGCTCTAATACAATGTTATTAACTAGCATGGACAAAACAATGCTAAGATGGTCTTAATTCTATAATACACAGGAAAAAAAAATGCTTTTATCCAACTGCAATTTCACTCATGATTTCCCTGAATCTACTAAATTTTCATCTCAAATGTAGGATTTCACTTACTGGAGGCATAAAATAATATGAAATTAGTTTTGATGACAATGATTTTAGAGAGAAAATTGATGTTGTGAATTTATATGGAATTTTTTTTTTTTAAAAATGTAACAATATGAAATTGGTTTTGATGATGGTGATTTTGAGAGAGAGAGAATTGAATATTGATGTTGTGAATTTAGATAGAGAAATTTTTTAAAGAATGTAATGATATGAAATTAGTTTTGATGATGGTGATTTTTAGAGAGAGAAAATTGATGTGAATTTAGATGGGAATTTTTTTTAAAAATTTATTCGAACATGCGGATAAGATGCGGGTTGAGCTGTCCATTTAATACCCAATTTGTTTATAATCCGTTAAAATAGGTTGAATATTAGCCCGTTCATTTGCTGCACACCCAAAATTTGTCCAAACTCTTTCATTTGCCACCCGTGTAAACGCTAAATTAGCATAATTGATTATCCAATTAAGTGAAGTTTTTTTGAAAATAAGTTTTGTTTTATTTAAAGGAAAAAATTGTTTGTAAATAATTTTTTCTATTAAAAATTGATCTAAAAAGTAATAACCAATCTAGGTCGGTCCAATAGATCGGAAGTGAGTGAGTGGTTGGGGGAAGTTTCTAGGATGGAGGGGATCATCACGTGCAGGTTAGTCATGGTCACGTGCGTTACGTGTCTGCTACGGGGGGAAGGCTTCTCGTGTTTGACCTAGAAAAACTAGTATTGAAACTAATTAATTGCTATCTATTTCTCCTCCATAATCCATATTGTCAAGTAGTGCGAGCCTATCAGATAATGACAGTTTACAACCAAGAGTATTCATTTCCCTGAATAACTAGTAACTACTAAACTACAATAATTCACACGTATTATTTTTCTAAACCCTAGCAAGGTTACAATCAAATTCGAGATGGTTAATAAGTATTTATCGGGACAAAAGTCACCAAATGTATTTTAAAAAATAATATAAAAACATTAATATTATGTTATAGAGTAATTGATGTCTTGAAATGGGAATAGAAGAAAATTTTGATTTTTTTTTTTCAATTTAAATTTACAACATCAATTCTACGCTACTGAAGATAGCTTAAAGTGTTTCAAGCCAAATTCAATTATAAATATATTTGAATCAAAGTCAAATTAGATATTTTTATCTTCTTCTGAAACTTAACGAGTTGAGTTAAGAATAAAATTAAAAAAAAAAAAAAACAAGCCTTGCCCAAATTATTGAATTGAATGAGTGAGTTTTTTTTTGTTAATTTCAAGCTTCTTCTTGTTGTTGTTATTATTATTATTTTTGATTCAACGAAAATTTAGGCACGTGCAAAAAATAGTCAAAGTCTAGATATCAATTTGGATTGTTTCAGTTTATTGCAGACTTTTTTTTCTTCTATGCTCGCTATGAAGTGGTCCATGATAAGAAAAGCAAGTTGATACATGTACATACATAAAAGATCAGAATAATTAATTCCAAAATCTTAATTATTCACTTGTTACTGAAATTAATTTGTTGTAAATTAGGCAAGAGAGATCTGAAATGAGACATCGAATTTAGGTTGCATCGCGTTCTTTGTGCTGCACAACACATACATATACATATACATATACATATACATATACATCTACATATACGTGATCGAATAAGGTAGAGAAGGAAGTTAGAATTAAGAGGTGGTGGTGAAGTCCAATAGTCCATGTTAGGAAGAAAGCAAAAATTAGGCAGATCGATCAGAATTAATGAAATATTGGGGTCATTTAATAAATTTAGTCAACCTCATAGCTTGTTGCAATAAGGTTGGACAGGACCTTTCCTTTTTATACTTTTTCCTGGTTGGTGAGGCTGTCAATTGAGTGATGACTTAACCAGAGATGAAATCCCCAACAATAATTTCACTTTTTTACATATTCTCATGCACGGAATATCCTAAGCTCTAATCTTAACCAATTATTCCAAATAATTTGCTTCCTCTTTTATGCTTAATTATTATAAGCATGAAGAGTTCGATATACTCATGATTAATAATTACAATGTTTTGAAATTAATTAAAGATTAGTATTTTGGTTGTGTGGTAGTAGAGAAATTCTCTCCAACGAGTTGATTGATTCCTTAATGGAGCAACCCGACAACTAACTTAACTAAACTTCGTTCCATCTGCAGCACTATGTCCTTTATGAAAAACAACTTTTTATAAATTTTTTTATTATATTTATTTTATTTATTTTTGTGGCATTGTCAAGAAGTTAACTCCATGGAGCTACTAATTTTGCTTCTCATCCACTTCAGATTTCCTATAATATGGATAAAGTGCAAAAAAACACTTTTGTACTTTAGTATGCTCGTATAATCTTTCACTAGTTGTCTTGTATGAATAAATATATTTCTATAGTGAATTTTTGTTTAAAAATAACCGTTAACTATCATGTTTGACTTAATTTTTTTTAAATTTCGAGATTATTCTTTTCACTTTATCTTATATGTGCAAAAAACCTTGATATATAGAAAATGTGCAAATAGACTGTTGTTCGAAAATTTTCTTGTTCATTTTGAACATTTTACATTTTCTTTTTAAGTACTGTAAAAGCATTTTTGTCATTTTTTAATCTTGGTATCGGCAAGTTATGATTTTTCCTTATTAGCACAATTTGAAAACTATAGAAGATTAATTGAACATTTTCTAACTTTTTTTTTTGGCACTTAACCCATTACAATATACATCTACATCTCTTTATCTATTGCAATAGTCATAGATTGCTCTTTAATTAATTAATGTATTGTATACCGATAAGAAATTTATTAAAGATCGGGATTAAAAAATTGACATTTATAATAATAAATTCATCCACATGTTACAAGAGATTTTTTTTTTTTAGCATTGCAATCAAGACCAAAGATTACAATATCATAAAAATATGAAAGAGACAAAACCGAAATCACAAATGATAGAAATTAAATAACAAGATATAGAGGCTAAAAAACCTCAAGGTAGAAAAATAAAGAAAGAAATGAGAAGTCACGACCACTAATCTTAATGATGGCTACTTTTACTTTCCTGTAGAAAATTAATTTGACAAATATATTCCTTTCGGTTTCATTTTAATTTGAATACCAACTTAATTGTTTGAGTGTGATTTTTTGGTTGGTTAGGTTATCAATCTTATCGGGTTGTGAAAAGTCTCTTCAAGCTTGTTTTGTTACTTGTTAGTCTATGCTCTACGCGTCGTAAGAGGAACGAATAGGTTTGTTGTATGTATGTTTCATGTATATGATCTTTCCACTGACTCAATTTATTTTTCGATTAATTATAAACTTAAACTTGTCACACTCACTTTACATCTTATTTTCCTTTCTAATTATTTTGCACTACTTTGTTGTTTCTATTCCTTGCTTGGCTCTCGGTTTTTCCAGCATTCCTCTGTAGACTTGTTAGTCCACATGCGACAAAAGTAAGATATGCCACTATTCAAATAACAATCTATACATGTATTAGATTATCAACAATTATTGCACCCATTTGTCCAAGCTGTGCTCCAATTTCAAATAAAATAAAAAAATGGACTGATACATGGTTTGCTTTACATATATATATATATTATTTTATTTTGTCTGTGTGCCTGTATTTTATATATACGTGTAATATAAAAGGTTGGTTTCTTGGTTCTACAAAAGAACGCGTTGAGCCTTCTCTTTTTGTTGGCATCTTAACCATCAGAGTGTGTGTGTGTGTGTATATATATATATATATATATATATATATATGTTGCAAAATGATTAATTGTGTATATGCATGTCATGATTAATTGTGTATATGCATGTCAACGCAGGATATATATATATATATATATATTATTATTTTTTTCCGGAAGTTAAAGTTGTATAAAAAATAAAAATATTTACAAAATTGCAAAGCCTAATTGAGAGAACAAGTCCAATGAAGATCCAAACAGACAAAGGCAAGTCACAATCTAAGCCCCAACTAAAGATTGGTATTGTCTAAACCCAAACCTAAAACATTGAACATTAGAGAGGGCACTACATGACGGCAAGTTCGATTAATCGAAACCTGTCATTCGATTAATCGAATTGGGTATTTCAATTAATCGCCTTTGGACCTTCGATTAATCGTAGTATCGATCAATCGTTGGTCTATCAAAGTACTATCGTAATCACTCTAAAATTTGAAGTCCAATACCATCGAATATTTTCGATAGATGTTTAATTAATCGAAGATAATCGTAAGCAATTCGACTAAAAATCCTGATATCTCATACTTAACCAATTTCATATCCAAATCTCATTCATAAACATGCATACATTTTTCTTTGAAGTAAAACACATCTAAAAGAGTCCATAGTATGCATCATATGATCAAAGCAAAAATCCTCATTTTCAAATGAGTCATTTCCATAATTTCATAAATATTAGGATTCCAAAACACCCATCATACATTTATACATTCTTCAAAAGTTGTAAACGTGTTATACATGATGAATACATTGAAGTTCGAATACATAACAATAATCAAAATATAAAAACAACATTTCTAGAGTAATCAACATGCCACAAACTGGTATGATCGAACATCTATATACATATTTTAAAAAAGAGTTATCCTAACTCTAAGTCCAACTCACGGTTGCTCACTATCAATATCCTTTTTGTCATGCCCTAAAAGTATTAATGTAGGAGGATGAACAATTTCAACAGCTCAAAGTAATACGTTGTGTAATCCGTTCAAATTCACATTTCATATCAATACATAAACATAATTCAATATGCATCATGCTTCCTAACATTCTAGTTAAATACTAAGGCATTCATATCACATGGCATATACATCAATATACTTGACAACCAAAATGCTCATAACATGCTCAAATGCAGATTTCATCATATTTATAACATATGACACAATGAAATCAAATATAAAATCCACTCAAGTCGCATAAGGTAGAGAATGAACCTTATAACATATGACACAATGAAATCAAATATAAAATCCACTCAAGTCGCATAAGGTAGAGAATGAATCTTTCTCTTTTTTTTGGTTTAGAGAGAACCCTTACAAAGTTTTTCCAAGCTACCCATGCCAAGAGAACCTATTGGTCTTCTTCTCTCAAGAATAAGAAGTTTTGTGTATAATGAGTGTCTCTCAAATAGACAAGATATACAAATTCAAAGCTTTCTCAAATCTAGAGGTACAATTGATGAATCAATAAAAAAATTTAACTCTAGAATGATAAATGAAATACCACAATGAATTGATGAATTAAGCTTATGTGTAGTTTCTACCTCTATTGAATATGAGTTCTAAGCATGGAAGTGAATTCTACTAACAAGATATGATCATAGAGGCTTATGGTAGTCTCTCTCACTTGTATAATACATATATAATGCGTATTTATAGCCCCTTTAAGAAACATAGTCATTTATAGCTGTTCGTGAGTCGTTGAGAAGCATTAATTGTGTTAAACTAGCCGTTCAGATTTGAATCGTGTAAAAACAATCGAATTATGAGTCAATTGTTCATTTAGGAACAGTCGTCTGTTTCATTTTTACAAAGCAAAAACTGAAAATTTTCACAATGTAAGTTAACTATTTTGTCACTCTAGAAAGACCAAAAATGATCTGTAATAATAAGTTGATTTATGATTACATATCATTCTAGAAAATGCCAAAAAGTTGACTGATAAGAAGACTTATCGAAAACATAAGTAAACTTATTCAAGAAATAAGTCGACTGTTTTGACATTCTAGAAATGCCAAAAAGTTCTGTAATAATAAATACTGATGAGAATAGATAAATCGACTGATTTATGCTCAATATAAAAAATACAAAATTTTGAAATCTAAATGAGCCTAAACCATCAAGGACTTGTAAGATATGATTCAAAGAAGATCAAATCCTTTTTCTACATGTCAAATACCATTAAGATGATATGCATGAGTTGCATTGGGTCCTAGAGTCAACTAAGTTTCGAGTTAGGTTCATTGAATATTTTGACAAGCTTGATCCTCCTTAAAATCAACTATGGCCTTATAAAATAAATCAATTTGATCCAAGGTCATTGACTTCATACTCACTAAATGTAAATATTGAGAATTAAAGATATTTTCAATCGGAGATCCTCTCAATATTACTCAAGGCTTTTCATAATTTAAACATAAAAGTTCAAAGCCTTATTTATCTAATTCTTAGAGACCATTCTAAATAATATAAATGAAGTACATGGCCTATTGTTTATGATCTAAGGACTTATGAATGATATGCATGAAATGCATTGATTCTAGAGCTTTCAAGTGAGTACATCAAAATAACTTTACAAAGATTACCTATACACTCACCAAGACTAAACTACCTAAGTCATTTGATATTCAAATATTTAAGCTCTTAGGTTCCATCATTATATGGTTTGGATTCACTTCAACTTTGCCATTGATCTTAATTTTTGATTTTTGAATTTCATAATCATGTGCCTTCATATATCTTCATTTGATATTCAAATATTTAAGCTCTTAGGTTCCATCATTATATGGTTTGGATTCACTTCAACTTTGCCATTGATCTTAATTTTTGATTTTTGAATTTCATAATCATGTGCCTTCATATATCTTCTTGTAAGTCCTTTTGAAGTCTAAGGCCTTTAAGATACTTGAAATAATGTGACACTTTGTAAAATAAATACTTAAATAAACTTATTAGATATACAATTCAATAGATTGTAATCATCAAATTTACCCAAATAACCTTGGGTTGAAAGCATGAGGTCAACACACCCCACACACACAAAACATGTCACGTTTTGCATATACATAAGGGCCTCGAATCTTAGAGAAAAACTAGAGAGCTTGTGTGGGAAGAGAGAAGAGAGATATGTGGACTTTTAGAGATAGAAGATGGCTATAAATATCAATACCTTAGAAATTTATAAGCCATAAGGCGTAAAATGACCAAAATGCCCCTAGTCACTTAACGTACCTTCTCGACCTCCATTTTCGAATTCGAAAGTGGCTATGACCTCAAAATCAACTCTATATCTATTCTAATATTCTAATTGGTATATAACCAAAACTAAAATTTTAAAAAAATATATTCAGATTCCCGGTCCCACCCGACCCCCGTCCCGGGTTCCGACGACCCAAAATTTCAAAATGAAGTGAATGGCTCGCAAAACTTTTTGGATCTCTAAACAAGTCCCCTCATATGTAAATTACATTTAAAAGATATACAAATCAATTTATAATCCTATTTCAAAAAATAAATATATAAAAGAAAAAATTTGGATCTCTACAGTCAGTGTGCATGGACCGGTCTGGGGAATGTATGGATCGGTCTTAGTGTCCTAAAATTAGATGGACTGGTTTGGAGAATGTATGGACCGGTCTAATGAGTCCAAAATCCTTAGTTTGAGATTTCGAGAGTACATGGATCGGTTCATGGAATATTTGGACCGGTCTAACTTTGAAAATTAAAAAAATCACTTTTAAAACCCTAATTTTCAAAGTAAGATATCATCTTTTCAGAAACAAAGTGTCATCACCTACTTGCCTAGACTACCTAACTCTTATACTTGATCAACGAAGTCCATGCGAATTCGTAACCACTTAATTGTTTCAAATGATCTAGTTCATTGTCTAGATCATTGATGCATTCTTTAGATGATCAAGCTCCTTGTCTACATCATGATGACCTAATCATATGCCTGCATTGGTAAAGAACACTATCCATGCTCTTGGTTTTCAATTGCATAATCGATTACAAAAATGAAAACAAAAAATTACAACTCAATCATATTCAATTTTGACATCGAAGATTGCCAATTATAAATATTTGCGTTATAAAAAATAAATACCTATAAAACTTGTAAATCTTATCTAAGACATGTATAGTGAGACATTGACTAGAGTCAATACTATATCCAGGGAGACTAACTAGTGACTTTCCAATAAATGTTGGACTACACTAAGGATCGGTATTGAGTCTATACTTTTTTTTAATAATATTGGACGAAATAATGAAAAATATTCAAGAAAACATCTCATGGTGTATGTTATTCGCAGATGACATAGTATTAGTAGATATTTTTAATGAAGCCTTGGCAACAAAATTGAAAACATGGAGGCAAGCTAGTGGCATTCTTTGTGACAAACGAATACCAAATAGACTAAAAGAAAAATTCTATAGAATAGTTATTAGGCCGACAATATTGTATGAAATGGATTGTTGGGTTTTTAGAAAGACATAAATACGACGCATTAATGTAGCGAAAATTAGGATGCTACATTGGATGATAGAAATCACTAGAATATATAAGATAAATAACGAACAGATGAGAAGAACATTAGGTATAAAACTTATAAATGAGAAAATTAGAAAAAATAGATTTAAATGGTATGCTCATACTCAACACATGATGCATTCATAAAAAGAGGAAGAGTTATTTGATTAGATGGTAAGCAAAGAGGTTGACCAAAACTTATGTGAGATGAAATGATTAAAAATAACTTATAAAATTTAAATTTAAAAGAGAATATG
This sequence comes from Cornus controversa, assembly GCA_026545225.1. Classification (NCBI taxonomy): domain Eukaryota; kingdom Viridiplantae; phylum Streptophyta; class Magnoliopsida; order Cornales; family Cornaceae; genus Cornus; species Cornus controversa. The sequence goes on along the minus strand of CM048850.1, from coordinate 64,919,010 downwards.
GTATATAATAGGAAAAAATGGAGAAAGAAAATTCATGTGCTCGACCCATGTCTATAAAATAAAGACGTGTTTATAAAACAAAGACAAAAATGATGATGACTGCTAGAATTGTGCCATAATTATAGTGTGTGAAGTAGGGATGGCAAAAATCTCCTACCCAGCGGGAACTCGCCTCGCCCCACCTCATTTAAAGTATGTTTGGAGTGCCGTTTATTTAAATGGGACGGAATTGATTTTGTTATTTAAAACTCGGTCGATTTCGGGATAGGGGCGGGGCAAGGTCACCTCGCCCCATTTAAAATCCACCCCGATTATACTACACTTAATTGTTTATATTATATTACTTATGTGTATGTATATTTTAAAAAATGTTAAATTTCAAAATATTTGGTTTTGTTGGAAGTTGTGTAATTTTTTATTTTAAGTAAGGACAACAAAATAAATAAGAAAATTTTGAAAAGGGTAAGATGTTAATATTTGGAGAATGTTGAAAATTCATGAATCAAATGAGTTTTAATAGGTTATGGGGCGGAGCGGTTTGGGACGGGGTGAGTTAGGTTGGTTATGAGACAGAGATGAGGTGCATGAGAGAATTTATAACCGATTATGAAACGGAGATAAAATTTCCAAAATCAAACATTTATTAAGATGTCAATTAGAATCCTCGTCCCATAATTGACCCGTTTTCATTCCAGTGAGAAGTTCCCATTTTGCTGATCCATGCCATATATAAAAAGACGAGAGAGTAGCGAGTGTGATTGCAGTGCTTTAAAAGAAGACAGTCCATCTCTCCCATAAGAAGCCAAATAATTTTACATGTCCAGTTTACGTTATTAACACATTAGCGATATTATACTAAAATTCCTTTTTAATAGTTTTCCTGAAAATTGAAAGTTGTCTTATTTATTTGTTCTTGTTCTTTTTCCTACAGGGTCTTTACGTAGGTCAATCTAAATTGAAATTACTTGCATCAATTCATCCAAAAAAACTGTAAATTCATGATATTATAACAAAATTTAGCGCTTAATTAAATTATATTTTTTTACAGTACATTTGCTTAGACTTGTGTTATCATTTATTGATATACTTGTAAACGGATTAGATTTAGACCGGATCGACTATAATGTATATCATGTTTGTTAAGCTAACGGATTATCAAATTTGAATTGCTAAAATTTTTTTGAATTGAATTCCGATCAATTGATGGGTGTACTTGGTGGACAGGGAAAGCATGTATAAGCAATATATATTACGCTACAGTAATTTATTGTTGTAAAAGACCAGTTTGGACAAGCGAAGCATGTATAAGCAATATATATTACGCTACAGTAATTTATTGTTGTGAAAGACCAGTTTGGACAAGCGAAGCATGTATAAGCAATATATATTACGCTACAGTAATTTATTGTTGTAAAAGACCAGTTTGGACAAGCGAAGCATGGATAAGCAATTTATATTACGCTACAGTAATTTATTGTTGTCTACAAGAGGAAAAAAAGACCAGTACCACATAAAACATCCTTCTTCTTAATTAGCTTGATGTTCTAAAGTTCGTACGTCATTCCAACTTTTAGCATGCGCTTGTGAGGTATATCAAACACCTTCTCAGTCTGTCTCAAATTCCTCTTCAAGAAATTGAAAGCATAATCTATCAAGATTTTCTTTCCTATGTTAGCTCCTTTCCCTGCAATCACTTCATTCTCACCCATCAAGTGAACCACCCCGGCTCGCCATGCCATCTCCACTACTTCAATCTCTCTCTCCATTGCATCTAATTGCATATCAGCTTCAACTTGCTTTCAATCCTCAGCTACATCTATTTCTCCATCCTTTTCCTCTGTGCTGTCTTGGTTATTGCACGCTGCTATTGCAGAAAACATGGAATCCTCTCTAATGAACTCCTTCAACCTGTCAACTAACATCCTTTCAAAGGGCTCTTGCTCATTGCGTGCATCGGTGTATCCATATCTCACAACACAACGGAACACATTGAGCTCGTCTGGTTTTACTCTTCGAAAGAGAATTCGCTCTTCTACTGGAACTTTGCTTATGGGTAGTGACTTAATTGAGACAAAAATGAGGACGGAGTGCAATGCAGGTACATTTTCCACATAATGCTTGAAGATGGGTGGGATTCCATGAACAAGTTCTGAGTAGAAGATAGCGAGTCCTGGTATTCGACAAAAGTTTGTATCAGCAGCTATCTCCTTCACCTTCTCAGGAGAAATCTTGTGATCTAGCTCATAATGGTATTTCCTTCGGTACACATCATTCCAAGTGTACATTATAGCCATTAGAACCATTGCGAATGCCAAAGGTAGATATCCTCCTTGATCGAATTTGTAGAGGACTGAACTTAAATAGAGAAATTCAACAGTGCCAATGACAAGAACATATGAAATTATGAAAAGTATGTGGCTTTTCCATATCATTATCATGATCAGTACTAGGAATGATGATGTTAGAGTCATCACAAACACCACAGCGATCCCTGCTCGTAAGCCACAAATGACTTGTTAATTCCCAATCGATCTCACCACCTTGCTTGCATAGATAGAAATTAAAAGAAATGTAGTGTAGAGTTTGTGAATATTACCATATGCATTGCCAATCTTTGCAGTAGTTCTGAAGCCAGCAGTGACTCCAACACAAGCCAGCATGAGAAGATAATTGACTTCAGGAATATAAACTTGTCCCTCGTACTTAGCTGATGTGTGAACAATTTTAACTCGAGGAAAGCAGCCTAGAGAGAGGGACTGTTGGATAATGGAGAAAGTACGCCAATGCCGGCAATGAACGCGAACCACACACATATTATTGGAGCGAAGCTGTAGCCAACTTTGTCGGTGCCAAATCTTTGGACCATGAATAGGCAGACTAAGATGGCAACTGATATCCAAACAATCCTTTCTGCATACAAAAATTAATATACATATACAGTAGTTTGTTACTAGTTACATGGTGGAATGATTCTTATGACCAAAACTTACCGGGAAAAAAAAAAACCAAGATAAACGAATTTAACCTGGGTTCAAGTCTGGTTATTTGATTCAGTTTTGAATTTCTTTTCTACTTGTATATTGAAATCAGATGGAGATAAGAAAACTTATTATATTTAGTGGCCCACAATAAAGAAATCAGAAAGTCTCACAAGGTGAATTTGAAATGGGGTAGACCCCGCCACCATTATCCAATACTTTACTGTATATTATTATTTATTATTATTTCATTCATATATAGAGTATATTTGGTATGTTTTTGTAAAAAATGATAAAATCACGTAAGAGTGATGCTGAAGAGAGGTATATGAAGAATTCTATACTAGCCTTTCATTCTTAGAATAAAAGACGGTACCATTATTTTTTTTAATAAAATAACATTTAAAACATTATAGTAGTTTCATGCAGCACAAATTTCACTATCATTTATTTTTATTAAAATATTAAACTGAATGATTGACAAGTTTAATTACATGTTTACATGTTTTTTAATTATCCAGGGCACTGCAAGAAAAAAAGCAAGACAATAGTTTGCGGTGATTGTTTATGCCACGCCCCCTTTCGATTCTAATAATAAAACCAAAATTTACAAATTTATGAACGCCAAATCCGCGCAAGTGTGAAATCTAAACATTACATATTTTTAAAGAGTTAATGGTCAGCCAAAGAACGCTAGCTTTAAAAGACTCCTTCCTATTTCTTTATTTTGTTTCTACTCAACCAAACACTTTAATAGTCAAAGACTCAAACTAAGACAATATACAACGTAGAAATCAGATAATCAGATTAAGACTTTGATATATATTACTTCACGTGGAATACCTTCTGTCATGGAGGATGTAGCTTCCTTGATCCCTCCAACAGCCGATAACACTGCCGTCGAGTTGGAACATGTGATATGTTAGTAAAAAATCATAGCATATAGTCATATATATATATATATATACAGGGGCGTAGCCATTAAGGCCCCAGTGGGTACATTAGTACCCACTTAACTCTATAATTTTTTTTTTATATATATAGTAAATGCAATTTTTTGGAGTTTAGAAATATAATCACCTATTAAATTTTGAGTCATGTACCCACTTAGTTTTATAAAAAACAAATTATAGTCCGAACTTTTGCGTTCGTACCCACTTGTACAAATTTCTGGCTACGCCCCTGTATATATATATACACACACACACTCACACTAATGAGAGGGTGAAGTAAGAAACTCTTTTTGCTTTTTTCTTCAGCAAACCATCCAAAAGAGTTGGCAGTATTGGCACAAATGGACAAGATTGAATTCCAATCACGTTGTAATTATAACACGCGCATCATGGCATTTCTGTGATTTTACACTTTCTAGGCTTTTAAAAAAAATAGAAATGGTAAATGATCTGTATGTCGTTTACAATATGACAAATTGTGGAAACACCCTCGTTTCTACAATTTTTTAAATTGTACAAATGAGAACATTCCCCAATTTACTTTAGAAGAAAATTGAAATGTTTAAAATACTCTTATAACAAGATTATAAAAAGGAGTAATGTACAAAAAATCCCTTGTTATATGTAAAATATACTACTACTCCTGAAGTTTAATTAACCTCCTTCAAATTTTAAATTGTGCAAATAACTTCATCAATTTTTTGTTAACAAAAAGATGAAATGTATAAAATTCTCTCTATTACGGATCTCATCGATTGTATGAAAAGAGTGAATCTTGGAGAGATATTGTATGCAGAGAGAAAAAAAATGTGAGAAAAAAGAAAAAAAAAGTTCAGAGAGAAAAGAGAGAAAAGCTGATATATATATATATATATCGGAAGAGAGGAGAAAAAAAAATTGAGGGGCATTGTGGTCATTTAAAAAGGTATTGAGGGGGATTGCTGCACATTATGAATTAGGATCCTCTAAGTTAACTGTTGTATAAGTTATCATAAACAGAAATTTAGATAGTTTGTAATATACCTCATCACTCATACAAAGAACAATGTTTGAATACACTTCAATAAATGTGACGAATTGCAAGTCATTGATCTTTTAAAAAATACCATGTGTCAAATTTGTATCAATTCAACTTTAATAGTGTAGGAAAATCAACATATAGAGGATCCTTGTCCAGATATATAACAAGGGGATATCTTGTACTTCACCTTAAAATATATAGAAGTTTGCAAGGAACATTGTGGTCATTTCAAAAGGGTATTTTGGGAGTTTTAGTATATTATTTTTTGCCAAAATTGATGGTTAACGAATATTTTCTAATGGTAATTAGACAGAGAGGGGTAATTTGCACAAATTTGTCAAATGTTAAGAGATTATATGTACATAATAAATAGAAGAGGAATTTGCTCCACATTCTATACCTAACGTCAAAGTTTCTTGCACTTTATCCTATGTTATGTTTTCTATGAAAATGTAAAACAATACTGAGTCAACCAGCAATTTGAAAATAATATGAACTCATTACCAATAATGATAATGAAATATACAGGGAGTGTGCAAGTGATGAGTAAACCTGAGATGCAAGGTGTGAGGACACCATCACCGATGACCATGGAAGTGCCAAGCATTGTGGCAAATAATAGGAAGAACTTGGCAAATCGGCTATTCTCTAGCTTAGACTTGAGCTTCGATGCTCGTCGCAACCGATTATTAGACAATTCAAGCTTAAAGGTCGACACATCTCGATCTTCTGCTTCCTGACTTGGGATCAAACCCACCTTGGCATATCGACATAGGAGAGAGTACAATGCAAATGTTCCTCCTGAGATGATAATTATTATTTGTAACATTATAATTTATTAAATATTTATACATATATCCACACTTTAAATAATCAAAAATGATCTCTTGCTGACATCTCGAGGAACCTAATAAATCTTCAGTCTCTTGTGTGATTGTTTGTTTTGTTCTACTATATTTATATTTATTTTGTTTTATGTTTGTTTTCGTTTCACCGAACCAATTCCACTGCGCACAACATCTACATCATTTTGGTTTTACATTGAATGATCCTATTTGAATAAGTTAGCTTGCAGAATCTGTTTTTTTTTTACAAAGTCTGTGAACCTCACTAGTGAGTAAGGCCATTAGCAGCGGTGACTTGAGTCTGGCCAACCAAACTCTACTGTAGCCAATCAATAGGATGACTTGATTTGTGGGGGTTACGCATGCTTGGCAAAGTGCTTTGTCAAATTGGGCGAAGGACATAGCCAAGCAATTACTTTTTTTATTATTTTTTTGTCCTTACACTTATAATAGTTTATGCCATATATATATATGTGTGTATCATTCATTTAAATCTCAATAACTTTCACTACAAATTAAATTTTTTGATGAAACTATTTATGTTAGAAAGATAATTTCGAGAGCTTTAATTTAAATACTACTTAGGCTATTTTTTGACGAAAAAATTATGAATTTTTCAAGTTAACAAATATATGTATATATATAAAATTTTAGATTAATTTAATTGTGTGGATAGTGTAAATCTGGAGAAGCTGTTGTAGAGTTAAAATTTAGAGATACTAGCATGATGATGTGACTGACTAAAATGCTAACGTGTCTACCTGAAATTTAAATTTGAAGAATCACTTTTGACCAAACCATAGTAAAGATGGCATAAGAAAATTTTCCACCAGTGTACATTAGCTATTGTTTTCTTAGTCTTTTCTTATTAGTTAACGATACACTATCCCATGGTATGTAGATAGGAAAAGTACTATAAGATAGAATGGACCGAACAATATATATTTTTAACAAGTTCGTTCCACTTTAAATTAAATAACTTCAACTACATATAAAATTATTTAATAAAACAAATTTCATTTGAAAATAAATTCAAAGACTTCAATTTGAATACCAATAACCCTACTTTTTTAGTTAAGATAAAAAAAAGTTATAAATATTTAAAATTTAAAAGAATGAAAAGAATATTAAAAATATATATACACACACGTGTATATATTCTTATCACGCTAGTTCAAAGATAGAAAGTAAATAAAGAAGAGAGGTGGATTTACTCAAACCTAGCATGGCACTAATAGCAACTGTTGCCAGCAAACCTCATACGTGAATTCGATTGTTTCAATGCTAGACCTATGTATATAAATATTTAAAATTTAAAAGAATGAAAAGAATATTAAAAATATATATATATACACGTGTACACGCACAGAGCTACCAAGGGACGAGTGGGGGCAGGCGCCCCCACTGATTTTTTTTTTTTTTTTGTATTATGTACCCTAAATTTTGTAAAATTTCAAACATATCTTCACTAAAATTCTTAAAATACCCTACTAAATATTTATATGCCCCCCACTAAAATTCTTAAAATACCCCCACTGAATTTTTTTATTTGTATTATATACTCTGAATTTAAATAATTTTTTTTTGTTAAAGACTGCCCCCTCTCAGTTAGTTTTCTGACTCCGTCCCTGTGTATATACGCTAATTCAAAGATAGAAAGTAAATAAAGAAGAGAGAGGTGGAATTACTCAAATCTAACGTGGCACTAATAGCAACATTTGCCAGCAAACCTCATATGTGAATTGGATCGTTTCAAGACTTATGTATATAAATATTTAAAATTTAAAAGAATGAGAAGAATATTAAAAATATATATATACACGTGTATATATTCTTATCACGCTAATTCAAAGATGGAAAGTAAATAAAGAAGAGAGAGGTGGATTTACTGCCTAGCAAACATCATATGTGAATTGGATAGTTTCAAGACTTATGTATATAAATATTTTAAAAAGAATATTAAAAATATATATATACACGTGTATATATTTTTATCACGCTAATTCAAAGATAGAAAGTAAATAAAGAAGAAAGAGGTGAATTTACTGAAATCTAACGTACGTGACACTAGCAGCAACAGTTGGCAGCAAACATCATATGTGAATTCAATCGTTTCAAAGCTAGACCTATGTATGTAGTTTAGTCTGTAAAATAAAAGCTAATTAACTTGGAAGGGATATACAGGCCCAAACATTTATATTATCGCACTTGTTATTTGTTGAAAGCAATTTTAGGAGAGACTTCACGAGTCACATCTCCATCATATTATAAAAATAAGTCTAAGGCTTATGTATGTTTTATCCTAGTTAAATATATCTAAGAGTATAAAAATGATATTACAACTAATAATTCAGACCTAAAAAAAAAAATAGATGCGCTGTTAACTAGCATTGGTGCATCGATATTACCAAATTTAAGGGAGGGATCGATCACTTGATTTTCTCTTTGATAAAATATATATATATTTTTAATTTTAAATTCTCCTAATTTAAATAGAAAATTAGGAGAATTTGAATCATATAGATTTGACAAGAGGTAATTAGAAAAAGAATTAAATAAAAATTGGTTCTCACCATCTCCGTTGTCATTTGCCCGTAAGACGATGAAGACATACTTGACAAGAGGAATCAAAGTGAGGGTGTAGAAGATCAAAGAGAGAACACCGAGTATGTCGTCGTTGTCTTTAATACCGTCGGTGAAAGTGCTCGCATACACGTAAAGAGGTGACGTTCCGATGTCTCCGTACACTATCCCAAGGCTCTGGAATGCTAGATGCAATATCACCGACCACTCCGCAGTACCCTTTTTTTAGTATTAATTAATAAATATATAACCATCCATAAATCAGTATCAAATATAAATAACCATTTTTTCTTCATTTAATTTCTATATATATATATATATATGAACACAGCATCGAAAATAAAGGTGATCACCTAGATAATAATGATAATAATAACAATAACAATTACATATTTAGTGGTTTATATATTTTATTTTTGAGCATGTGTATCTGTGTATTTATATATATATATATACACACACATATACCTTGGAGTTGTGACCGTGATGGCCCTGAATATTGGCGGATTCAATGTCCAATGAGTCATGTCGTCTGAGCTTTTGCCAAGAAAGTTTCTTTGCATTGAGTCGTTGATCAGAAACTTCAACCTGCTGGCTAAATGGTTGATCAGTAGTACCAGGAGCATCCTCTACTGCATGATGATGATCAGAACTAGACATTTCCTTAAGCCCAGAAATTGCAGTACCCAACAAGAAGATGAATGGGCAGAAATTAAAGACCAATTAACTCACACTTTCACATGTAGAGAGAGAGAGAGAGAGAGAGAGAGCGAGCGAGCGAGCGCGCTAGTGTGATCGAGGGGATGTTGGAACTTGGTGTAGGAGGAGTGGTATTTAAAAGCCTAGAATGTAGGCCATCGCATGTGTGGAACTATAGAGGACTAAAGATGAGTGTCAGAGACGGTTAAGGAACTTGGTTCGTAATTTATGCTTTTTGTTGGAAAATAAATGTCATACTTTTCATCTAAAAATGTGTCATTTTAAGATATTTACATTAATGTCATTAATAAATAAATAAAATTATAGTAAATATAAAGTGATTATTCAATTTTAAAAGAAAAATATATTATTTAATTAAATTAGGATCCAAGATTCATAAATTTTTTTTTATATACTAATTAATTATAAATTAAAAAAAACTATATAAGAAATGATTATAATAAGTATATAGATTAATATAAAAAATTATAATTAAATTTTTTTTTTTTTGTTGGTTATAATAGTTTATTTGTTTGTTAATTACTCCAATTGATTTTCACTCATGAATAGAACAACTGTCTCTAACACTTTTCAAGTGTATAAATAGAGCACTTAGTTCTCATTTGCAAACATTGTTCAACATAATCAGAACAAAATTTTACTTCTATTTCAATTCCAAGTACTAAATTGATTCTCGGATTGTACCTGACTGGCAAGTTAGTCACATCTTCCATGTCTTGTAAAAATGGTGGACTAACCTTGATCGTGTAGATTTTTGAATCAACAATAATTAAAATTTAAACCAGCATCAAATAAATTATCTATTTCCAATTAGGACTCAAATTCAGTTAAACAAATATTCAATTCCTAATTTCCATAATAAATTCGTAATTTGCAATCAACATTCTCCCGAATCAAATTTATGATTAGAATGATAAGATACATTAGTTCCATATAAACATAAATTTGTCACTTGTGGGACCCAAGTGGGTCTCATAATGTTTGGTGTAATCATTAATACATTATGGTGTTGGTTAAATAAACAGTTAAATGATTTTTTTTTTTAAAAGTAAGTTATGTTTTATTTAAGCATAAATTATTCGGTTTATTTAAATTACCCTCAACTGAAACTAGTTAAAAATATTTAGTCAAACTTTTTAGAAATTTGACTGATTCACAACAACCATCTATTATTTGGCATTTGCCGAAGTTAGATAGATAAATCAAAACGTCAAAAACTCCTTATTTGTCATAAGATTATACTATCAAAGCACAAGTCGCAAAATAGTTTAACAAAAAATTATACTAAAAGTTTAGGTATAATTATTCCCCTAACTATTATTTTTCTTGTAGTAAAAAGATTAAATACACATTGCTCGCTATTCAAAAATTTTAATTTTAGCCTAAAAAATATGACCATGTTACCCTTATATGTCTAACACAATGTTTTTGAAATGAATAATGATTTATAAACCAAAGCGATTTATAAATCACTTTTGGACATGGTCCGAATGCAGCCTCGGTATCACTTTCTTCCTCCTCTCTCTCCCACTCTCCAAAAATATACATGTATATATATATACATGTATATATACTGTTACAATTTTCTGAAGACATTCATCCATAGCAAATTTATATATAAATGGATCAACAGGAACCCCCGCTCCATTACTCTCTCAAAGCCCCACTCCACCAACGTCCTACCCACTGGAGGACTCCATTTTGTAATCCGAAAATTCAAACTTGCCCAAATCTACAACCGAAAAATATTTGGGGTTTCGAAAATCCTAACCTAACTCTAAATAGATCGCAATTACTAAACATAATTCACGATATAATTGAGCTCCGTCTTCAACTTAGGTTTTTGATTTTGTGCAAATTGGTGCGAGTGTGGTTAAGAAGCTTCATATTTTTGTGATTTTCTTGAGAATCTTCTGTCAGATTACGAAGTTGTTGGTGGCATCTATCCTCTGTCATGGTGGTGTTTGCTCATCAATTGATAGGGATGATATGTGAGTGTGTTATTTGTGGGAAGACTCGGAATATAAGAAAGAAAGAAAGAAAGAGAGAAAAAAATGAATTGTTAGCATAAAAAAAAAATCTGGAAGAGGAATTCTAATGCCTGCATGAGCAATGAACAAGTTATTAGTAAATGAATTGAAGTGTTGATTAATAATTTGAACTTAAATAAAATAGAATAAAAACATTAAAGTAGTACTAGAAGCAAAGCCCAATTGCAAATATATATATATATATAGAAATTTTGATTTCCAAACAAAGTCAACTAGCTAGATATTTTGATTTTTGTTAATTCCATGTAAGATGATGATCGAAGGCTTAGGCATTTGCAAAAGAGTCGAAGTCTGGATATCAATTTGGTTTGTTTCAGTTTATACTGCAATTTTTTCCATGCAAACTATCAAGTGGTCCATGATACCTTAGAGAGAAGTTGATAATCAAAGTATTTAAGGCCATCTTAATTATTCACTTGTTATGGAAATCTGTTGTGGATCAGTCAAGATCTGAAACGAGACATTAAGTTTAAGTTGCATCGTCTTCTTTAAATTGTGCTACACCCATACGCATACGCATACGCATAAACATGCATATATATATATATATATATTTGTGTGTGTGTGTGTGTGAATACATACGGAAGTTAGAATTAAGAGCCGGTCGTGGAAAGGCCATGTTAGCAAGCAAAAAAGCAGAATTAATTAATTATTCGGCTCTTTTAATAAATTTAGTCAACCTCATAAGTTGTTGCAACAAGGTTTGACCTTTCAATACTTCATTTTTTCTGGTTGGTGAGGTTGTCAATTGAGCGATCACTTTACGAGGTGGAATGCCAAACAATAATTTCAGTTTTTTTTAATCGAATGATTGATATTATTGCACCATGATATATATATATATATATATACACACATTACATTCACGGAATAACCTAAGGTCTAATCTTAATCAATTATTGCAAATAATTTGCTTATTTTATGCTTAATTATTATAACAATGAAGAGTTGAAACAAATTAAGAATCAGTATTTTAATTGATTGTGTGGCAGAATATTATCTCCATCGATGGAGTTGTTTTCTCTTGTTTTCAAAATTGATAACTTAATGAAGTAACTCCACGTCTCCACACCTAGTTAATCTTCATGATCTAAGAGGAGATTGTCCGCACACGTAAGTTAATCTTCATGATCTAAGAGCAGATTTACGTTATGTGGTGTAAATAGACCAGGTGAATTTGGGTCATATGTGTTATACCTACGTAATGAGTCTTACAATACATATTAAACACATAAGGATGAGATTTAATACATATTAAATACATACAAATAAGTGAGATTCATCCGGTGTATTTAACGAATGCATTTTAGATGTTCTCATACTCTGCACGCTCTGTCATTTATGAAAAACAACTTGGTTAATGGAGATATACTTACGACAAGAAGTTAACTTGATCTGCTAATTGATTAATACATTGGAATAATCAATCTACTACTAATTAATTTTACATTCTATTCAGTGAACAAATAGTGTGCATATATATATAATGTGTATATAAATTTAACTGTGAATATAGTTGGTGAATCGTGATCGTTTAATTGTATATAGAGAGAGTTATTTTAGATCGTGAATAGACATATTTTTGACGGTTAGATTGTAATTTTTTTTTTAAGGGGGATGAAAATTAATGTTTAAATGTAATATAGATATATATATGGTAAACTTTTCGCAGCAGTACTAAACGGCATAAATTAGTTATATGGATATGGCTCGCTGTTTCTCGTTCACTTCACATTTTCTATATATAATAGAATATTGCTGTTTAATGTATTGTGTACCAATAAGAGACACTTAATAAAGACCAAAAATATTATCATAAATTCATCCACAAATTACTAGAAAATCATATCAAACCTACTTTTTTATTATTATTATTTATTTATTTTAGAAGTAATACTAGAGAGTCCACACCACACCTCATCTGAAAAAAGCACTCAAACTCTCTTTATTAATCATTAGATTTAGAGATTTATTAAAAAAATTATTTGACTTTTTATAAAATTTAAAAACTGTGTCAATCCAACGGTCAATAATTGTTGGAGAGGCATCTTTTGGTTGGTTAATATCAATCTTGTGGGGTTGGTGAAAAGCCTCTTTAAGCGTAGTCTGCTCTACGCGTTGTGAGAGGGAATAGGTTTGTTGGATGCTTCCAAGCTGTTTATGTGTGTGTGTGTGTATATTTTGAGTGACTAGTTTAATGCCTTGGTAAGACTTGTTCGCTCACATGCGCCAAAAGTAAGATATGTATTAGATTACAATCTATATATGTATTAGATTATCAACAATTATTGTACCAATTTGTACAAGCTGTGCTCCGATTTCAAATAAAAAATATATAAATCTGTCTGATACATGGTTGGTTTTATTCAACATATATACTGTGTTTGTGGGTTGGTTTCTTGGTTCAAATGGGTTTAAAAGAATGTGTATGAGCCTAGTTTCTTGTTTTGTTGGCACCTTAACTATCAGTGTATATATATATATATATCAAAAACATTGTGGATATGCATATCAACATAGGAATATTCGAATACAAAGACGAATGAATCCGCGTATGCAAGGATTATGATGCTGAATGAATCGGCGTACGCGTTTTGTATTGCATTAAAACTAAGTAATTGTCATATGATACAAGGAAATGTGGTTGTTTACTATATTTTTTTGGATAAGGTTATGCGGTCTATTATTTGATATTTGTAATCGATGCATGGTATAAGCCAAATGTTTAGGTTGTATACTTGTATTATATGCTTGTGCTTTTCTTAACAATAGATGTGAGAGGCCATTTACATTTGTATTTAATAGTTGAGACTTACACGTGGCATGAGTTTCACACATTCAATTATCAAAAAAATCTGAAAGCAGTTAAACAAATCATATGGTACCAAAAATTGTTTTTATTTTTTCATTGTTGTAAAGGCCTCCAGGTGTTTGTGGTTGTTCTGTGTAGCTGTTTGTAAGCTTTGATTTGAAGAAAAAACGCCATTCGAGTCTCTTCAAGGCTAGAACCGTGAAACTAAACCGAACTAGTTTTCACGATTTGGTTCGGTTTAGTTCCATTGGAACTCACGGTCTACTTTGGTTCTAATTTTTGTGAAAGCATTAAGATCAATTTAGTTCCAAAATACTTCCAAACCAAACCGTGTGTACCCAAACAGTTAAAACATAGTAGGGAATATGACATGTATTAATAAAGAACGAAAAAATAGAATGTCAGTGGCCGACCCTATTCATATAGGATTAAGGCAAAGACGATGATGATTTCCGACAATCCTACAAAGGAAATCTAACACAGTTAGAGTAATAAACAAAGAACTAACGGAACTAAACTTGCAAAGAAGCCACTTACTTTGAGGAGCACAAATATAAACTTTGACATGCTCTGTAAAACTTGGATCCCCAACACTGGTAGTATAACTGAAAGGTGGCTCAAAAATTATTCATCCAGATAAAAATTATTTAGCCCCCATATCTTGCAGTTTCCATGTCTTTAATGATTAAAAAAGGAATGCACCAGTTCAAGAAGGTTAAACCCATGTTGGTCTGTTCCTTCAATATTAGAAATTCAAAAATGAAGTCCAGATTCACCTACCATTTTGTGTAATTTAATGAACATATGAATAGCACTATAAAAATGTTGGTCTTTTGGTTCTAGCATTATAAAAACACATGGAAGCATTACAAATGTTATAGTAACCATAGTGACAGTGATAGGTGCAGAATGTTACATATTCAAGTCCTTAAAATTACATGCGTCAGCATCTTAGTAATACTTAGTTTTGATACACTTTTTTAGTTTTCTTATTTCCAAGTCCTTAACAATTATTTCGATTAAATCCTTGATCATGACTCATCGATGGCGTGCTTATGGATATTCTATTGCGTCTTCTTCACCAAAGGAAGCAATGTTGAAGATTTAGGGTCAATCAAACCATAAAGACTAATTTGGAGTACCTGAAGCTTAAACAAAAAAAAACACACTATGGGCAGTTGGCTAGAGCCACTTAAAAGTGGCTCAAGCCCCATTGGGCTAGACTTCAAATCCTCATCTGCCATAGTTTTGTTTTGAGCCGTAGTTTTGGGGTTTCTTTATAAGGGCGGCTAGAGGACACGAGAGGGGAACTTTTTACAACTTTTGGAAGAGAAGAAAAGCAAAGTAGAGAGAAGACAGATTGCCGAACCATGGACTCATTCAACTACAACATGAGCGACTAATTTCTTCATCTAGGGAGTGATATAGCCCTAATTATACATCAAGGGTTTGATTGTTTATTGTTAGGGTTTTAATTAATATTTAAAGATCATGAAACTTAGAGAATTGATTTTCAAATTTTATAATTCAATTTCAATGAAATTTTATCTTGTCTTAGAATTGTTTTGTTTTAATTGAAATTCAAATTATTATTATTTTCTGTGATTATGATGATAATGGTTACATGATGGGAATAATTGTACATGAATTCAATTGATTTGATAGACCATGCTTAGGAAAGTTAAATTATTTACAATTTTAGTTAGTTTAGTTGGGTGGATGATTTATCTTAACCAAATATGAGTTGTGCTTATTGATTGAATACATGTATCTTCTAGAAGATAATGTATGAGCTTGTAGTCATGCATATCATTGTTCAAACATGAAGAGAAACCCTAGGAATTGCAATTGACCTTGATGTAGGATTAGTGGTGAATTCATAACCCTATATTATCTCTCATATTACTTTTCTTTGTTCATTAAGATTGTCTTTAATTAAGCAATTTTATCTATTCATTTATTTTTATTTTCAGTATTTATATAATAAAAAACAACTCAATCTTTTTAAAATCAAATCAAAGTTAAATTTTCATAATTTAGAAAAACACCACATACAAAACAGTCATTGAGGTTCAACACCCTCTATATAACCCTGTCCTACAAGAATTCGTACTATTGCAAGTGGTTAATTTATACTTGACTCACACCACATCACATAGCATCTATACATCTAAAAGAACTCTAAAATTATGCAGGAGTTTACCGGAAAAAATCAATAAAGTACTTGAGCATCTAAGAATTCAATACAAAGGAATTCCAATCGATCCTCCATTGCAACCTTAACACCATATAACTTTCTTCCGAAATAAACATGTGAACATTTTGAGGAACTTCTGTATAAATCCTATAAATCCACAACATAATTCCAAGCTATAACCCCTAATCTCATCACAACACAATTCTGGAAATCATCGCAACATGCCCAACAATCATAGAACAGAGAATCATGGTCTAATATACAAGTCAAATTCAATTAACCTATCGTATTTAAAACATCTTTGTTGATTTTAGCATTTAATTCTTTGTATAAATGGGTTGTTAAGACACCCTTGTAACATGCCCCAATATAATAAACAGAGAATCAAGGTCAAATATACAAGTCCTATTCAAATTATCGATCATAATTAAAATCATATTATATCGGTTATTTTAGCATATAAATTTGATCTTCTGATTTACAGTTGCAAAAATAATAATAATAATAATGTAATCTGGAATATTTGGAAAAATATACCCAACTCAGATGGTCAAAGCCCATTGAATTGATGTGTTTTTTCATAGCTATATATCAATATGTAATGTAACTTGAGTGAAAAGTGCCCAAGAGTTAACTGAGTTTTAGCATGAGGGTCTTCCATCTTCATCCTGATCACCTATGTGTGTCCTTTAGAGAGAGATATATAGATTTGTGATAAATCGCTACCAGTATCACAGAGAAACATGTCTTTGAAACTTATGGTATGAGGACTTAGGCTGGAATTTCCATCTGCAAAAAAATTCAAGGACTAGTATACGTTAAATGTGGTCTTGATGGAAGTAACTAATTGGTTTGAGGACTTGGGCTGGAATTCCCCTCTGTAAAAAGATTTTTATTACTGAAACTTACCAGGTAACTCTCACACCCATATGCCCCTATAGCCTATGGAGGACTTTAACTCTCACCTACCACTTTGGGAGGTAGATGAGATACACTAGGCTACAGGCCTTAATATTAGATTTTGAATAAAGTACAAATTACATAAATATCAAATTTGTGATAGACATGCTAACCTTGGACAGTTACATATGCACTAGTGTATATCAAATCTTTTCCAACTCCAGACAGCCCATACAGCCATAATAGCTTGCTTATCTCATGTGGACTTCAGGAAGAGAAGATGATGAAAATGCATCTATTGGACAGAGGCACACAAACTACAAAAACATAAAAACATGACAAGTTTTCTTCAATTAATTTAAAAAATTCGGGGAAATTTTTCAGCAGAGATCAATAATACAACACAAAAATCTTTTGGACAAAGGATAAAAGTTCCAATAAACATGATGAATTTTATTTATTATATATATACGTACTGGGTTTCAGGTCAGAGAAGTTGGCATGAAATGTATAATGAAGCATACAGGTAAAAACATAACTAAGAAGTAGTATCTATATTGAAGATAAAACTACACAAGTGTCATCATAGCTCTGACACCTTCTGAAGAAACCAGGTTGAGACTTGAGACGACTATTAAGTTCTAAGTCAGCTTTACCATGCTAATATAAAAGCAAGGCAGATTAAAGATTCAAGGAACACAAAGCAAAATCGAAAATTTTATAGTATTATAATTGTACCCATATATTCCTCTACACATCATAATGTATGTTACTTCAAGAGAATAAAACCTTCTATCTGAATGCCCCACAATTCTCTAAAGTCTTACATCAGCTCAAATTAGAGAAAGGGTGATTAATTGATCTTTGAGATTAGGCCTATTAGTGATTTGACTGATACTCCCCACATTTTAGGCATCCTGTAATAATCATCTTAAACTTGTCCTATAAGAAATATGCAAAGCTCATCCTTAATGGATTCAAAAAAAGGAGAAGCAAAACCAAAAGCCCAACAGCAGAACTGTGTTAACAATTGGTACGATTGAATTTGTGACGCTGAAAATTACAGTAACAATGAAGTGTCAAAAACCAGTATATCAGTTATAAAATGAAGTACTACATTGAAATCTCACCCGATATCACATATTGAAATTATAAATCCAAGACATCCACCTTCCCTTGATAGACAGACAATAGCTCAGGTAATTCCTCCTCGTATTTTGTCACAAACCTCTCCAAGAAACACTTCTCCACTGGTGACTACACAGTACTCATGCTCAAATCTTTCTTTATCAAACCCTTGGATGACAAGACTTCGATAACTGAACACCTAGGGATAATCCTCTTCTCCAAGCTGAAAAAGAGAACCACTGGGCATCTTGCAATCATTGTCGACTGCCACCCCATCTTGTTCACAAAAAAGTCCATTACTGCCGTTAACTTCTTCTCCGACAAAATCATACATTGCGGGTGCTTTCTAAACGCTGAGAGAATGTCATCCATAGACCAACCCCACTTCTTATAGGCCTCACAACGTCGAGTCCATCTCAACTTACTACCCTTCCCTGAAATGGCAGGTAATGCTAGCACAAATGTCGTCTTCAATGGGTCAAATCCCATTTCCTTGACTTCAGTAACAATTTCATTGAACTGATCATGTTTTTGCATTATAACCCGAGGGTAATGAGCCAGTAATAGTACAATACACGACTCTGGTACTCCAAGTTCCCTAAGAACCGTGATATTTGGAGCAAGATTCTTTGTAGGATCCACAAAAATATCCAGGATGAGCGCTTCATAGCAATAACAACCTTTCGATTGGACTGAAGCACACTCTTGAGGAAATTATAGGAAGGTACAATCTTATTCTCTAAGCTTCTTATGAAGATGGTTGGGTCTAAAGAAAAGATTCTTGCGAGGTCAGTTCTTGAAACCCCAATAGACTGAAAAAACTCAAGTTTGGGCAAAAGGGTTTTCGCAGGATTGGCTAAAAGCAGCTCTGGACGTTTTCTGACAAGAATGGCTATATGGGTTTCGGAGAATCCATGGTTTCTGAGTAGCCTAATGACTGAGTCTGGTCTTTCTGGGGTTTCAAAGCGTAGTTTCTCAGAAGCAGAAATAGCAGTTTCTGGAGACAACCCACACGAATTTATGAGGTAAGAGACTATATATTATATATGAATCTTGTTTTGAGCAAACCCTTTGACGATATGGGTCTGAAAGTTGATGCAGAGGTAGCAGTTTCTGTGTATAACCCAGATGATTTTATGAGGCTAGAGACCGTGAAAGAGTGCTGACTTGTGGTAGAGCTTTTTGACGAAATGCATCCAAGAAGCAAAAGATTCTTGTGAAGAAAAACTAATGGCGTTATTGAATTTATTGCAATCGGGAACAATCTGTCACAAAAAAACACAAAGAACATTGTTACAAGAGATTGAAGACTAATAAAGAACTCACTCCGAAAGTTAAGAGCGCATCTCCAATCCGCAACTCTAGAGATCTTGACAATTGAATTTTAATTGAATCAGTATCGAAAATGGCTCAAGTATAACCATCTTCCTCCAATAAACCCTCGCGAGAAGCAATGGATATTGGATAATTGGGTTAATCGTATCGTCAGGCCCAAGAAAAGAATCCAGGCCAGAGACAAAAACATGGGTTGGTATGGAAACAATAAAGTGGGCCAATCCGAAAGAAGACCCAATAAGTGGATCAACGTTCATCCCATCAGCAACACTCGGACAGATTTATCTGCAAAGTGGAATCAATCTCATCTTTCACTTTTCACTAACATTGACCAACTCCTCATCTAATGATAGATTAGGGTTCTACAAAGCTATGTTTTAAAGCATGAAATTGGTATCTGAAATTAAAATAAAATTAGTTTAAATTCTGTTCAATGTGACTAAGTATGTTATTAATCTTAGAGGACAATGACCTGTTGATCAAGTGAACGTTGGACCTCTAATGACCTGTTGATCAAGTGAACGTTGGATCAACTGTTAGACACCTCAATGTCGACCCTTCAAAGCATATAAATGAGTTTTAAGAAGATTAGAGATTATCCTTTCATTAGGCTCCGGAAAAGAGGGATACCACGTGAATGTAAAATTTACTACTTAAACACTAAATATTAGGAATGACAACATAATCCGTTAGTAATTGCCCCATCCTGCCAATCAATTTTTAAACGATTTTGAAAAGAGAAATGCTAAACGTCATGAAATTATTTCATGAATTTTATCATAAATGATGTGACAGAAAACGTGGAGAGTTAGTATTGGTGGGATTCACTGATAATATCATAAAACTATGTGTATTGAAAAATCCCACCAATACTAACTCTCCACGTTACCTGCCACATCATTCATGATACAAATTCATGAAATAATTTCATGATATGTAGCATTGCTCTTTTGAAAGTCCGTTTGATAATTTTGGACAGGACAGAAAAAGTCATCCAACCTCGTCTCATGTTGAAAATCTGGTACAATTGTGTAAATTTTATAAAAATTTATATTTGATTTATTTTCTTAAATTTGAGTTTTTAAAATTACAAAAATAATAATCGACTCAGAATTTAAATGGGGCAGGAAGGGTGTGCCCTGTCGCCATCACTACTAAAAATGAGAGGGTATCGATGGAAGTAACTAATTGGTTTGAGGACTTAGGCTGGAATTCCCATCTGTAAAAAGATTTTCATCGCTGAAACTTATCAGGTATGATAGATCATTGAGGTTGAGTACATAAACAAGCGTGCTTTGCAATAACCCTTAACAATTTTTTTTTTCCCTGGCCAAGAAACTCACACACCCATTTGTCCCTGTGGAGGCTTGAACCCTCACCTACCACTTTTCTAACTGTGAACGGAGGTGTCATATTCCACTGTAATTCCATTGTTTGTTGAAGAGGAAAGCGTCAATGGCCGTTCCGTTCCGTTCCACATTCAGCAACACTGTCATTGTCCAAGAGTTGTTACAAGATTGTGAAAATCAGCCAACTGATGCGCCTACAGATTCAGAAAGTTCTTCCAGTAGTTCCTTCTGCTCCATCGCAACACAAGACTGAAAGAAGAAAGCATTAGGAGGTAGGAATGCTTGTATTCCAAACAAAATTCTTGTCATATCATTTACCTGAACCGCTGTCTCAATATCACCATTAAGAAATGAGGTGAGCTCAAAATTCATCTTCAATCGGTGGTCAGTAACTCTATTGTCCTGATGTAAACAAACCAAAACAAAGTCGTCATAACTTCCCATATTAACTACCAAATTTTAGTCAAAACAAAATTCAAATCAATTTTTTCCTTAATAACCAATTCTGTTACTGTACGTCCCTGTCCCTGTCCCTGTCCCTGTCCCTGTCCCTGTCTCAATACTATAGTGAGAAGTCACCTGACAAATATTCAACTACTTACTAAGCTAGTAGTTTCTGATTACCGGTATTGATGACTCGCATTCAGAATTCATCTTAAATGGTGAAATTTATACCTATCAATAAAATTCAGCCATTTAACAAGGAAAAAATATACAGAAAAACAAAATGGTAAACAACATGCTATATTATGCTCTAGTAGATAAAATATTATTTAGGACCTTGTAATTGTATGTCCGGATCTTTTCTGCACGAGCACCTGTACCAACCTGCCATTTCAGAAATACATTAGACGACCACTCTATCTTCCCATATGGAAGGTTGAGTATTCAGTCTACATTGAGACAATAGTGGATGCGTGTGAGTTGGGAAGTAGCATGCTAAGTCAAGTCATGACATGTCAATAGAGCCCGATTTGCTTCTATGATGTTGCAACTTCATCATTCATATGCTAAAAATTCTTTAAGCAAAGACATCGAACCTGCGATTTTCTTTGATTCCTTAGCATCACTTGCTGCTCCCTTACTTTGATCTCATACCTGGAGCAATGCCATAATCATGAGACATACTTACCATAGAAAATGATCATTAGATGCACAAAAAAATAATTTTTGAAATGAATTTGAAACTAAAGCATGTGGGTACATATACTAACCGTCTAACCCATAAAAAAATACATGCATCTGTAGTTAATAAAGAACATAGAACACTGTAAACAATATAAAGACAAAGAATCCAAGATTCATTATCATAAAGACTAGCCACGGCCCCAAATTGATATATACGTAACTATCAACGTTTACGCTTCAAGTACAGTATCCAAAGCACACATTCAACATTTCAACTTATCACACCACGCAAATAAAAAAATTTACATCAAATAGAGAGAGAAAAATAATAAAAAGAAGAAAACGACTGCAGGGTTGGGCACTGCATTCAGGGTTGGGGATGGAACAAACATATAAAAAAGGACTGCGGACCTGCAGTATGGATAGGGTGGAGGAGGGGTCATTCTTGCTATAAACGCCTCATTGTCATCCATAAACTATAAGCAGTTTGAATTAGGAAGAAAGGCTTGTGTCTCTTGAAGTGAAAAGATCTCTTGAAAGTTAAAAGGATGTAATAAAGCATTAGATGCTGAGAACAATTATTATATAAATAAAAACTTTTGAAAATAACGGAATAAGTATTGAACATGGCACAACCCATAGGACCCCTACACAACTGTACATGAACCATAGAACACTAAAATGAAAAAGAGAAAAGGGAGGGAGAATGAAGAAAGGAAAATGAGAGGGATGAGGAGTTTTTCGTTCATTGTGGTGAAGGGAGAAGAGAAGGGAAAGGATAAGAGGAGAAAGGCCCCTCCGCTTGGGGCACCAAATTCTTTTTTCTTACAAGTAAGAGGATAGGAGGAGGGAAAGAAGCTCCCTACTATTTGACAATATTTCCCTTTAAGAAACCGTTTCTAATATAAAAGAGTATAATGGTAAAATCACACAGTAGCCCCTATATTTCTTTCCTCTTATCTCTCTTTCATGCTCAATCAAACATGATATGGGATTCCGGATCTCTCGCAGTTGCAGGGACCCGAAAAGGTAAATTACTAAAACCTTATAAGGTAAACACTAGGTTCGGAAGATATGATGACGTGTGGAGAAAGAGAACTTGCTCGCCAAGAATGCAATTCTACAAGAAGGGAAGTAACCTAACCCTAAGATGTACGCAACAATTAGCCCTCAATTATTTTTCCTTGGCTCCTTTCCGTTTGAATTCTGAATTCTGTCTTGATTGTCGGAGTGTACCTGGTTGGTCGGTACCACACTGGTGCCCTTCGGTTACCTTCGGTTGTCTTTTGCAGAGAACCCCATTCCACCAAGCCGCCGTGGATTTTCTGTTTCTTCAGTTGGCGTCATCTGTGGAAAAGTCAATCTTCCTGTTTTTTCAAACATGATTAGTTTGTGATCTGGCTTGGAGTTAGGAGTAGAAGGCACGTTGGGAGCTCTTGGTCATGAGTAATCAATCAGGGAACACCCCAAAGGCCCAATTGCCAGGGAGCATGCTCCTGGTCACGAGTGGAATGGAGAACACTCTGGCGTCCCAAATGACCAAGAACGGGTTGCAGCGCTGGAATAATTGTAACGTTTGCCTCCTCTCCCACCCGTAGATCCGCTGCCCCCTCAGGACCTAAGACATCCGAATCCCTTCAATCGAGAGGGAACCAACCAAGATGGCACTAACGCCTTGCAAAACGACCCTCCTCCGGTGGTGGATGATGCTGAACATAACCAAGTAGGAGGTCAGCAGGTGGATCAACGACGGAATGCTTCAACCTATGTGAATACGATCGTTGGTGACAACCACTTTGACTAGCAGGTGCAAGACCTAAAAGCCAAAGTTGAAGCTATAGCACAGGCCAAAAAAGGAAAAAGCCCAGCCACAGTAGACGAATTAGTGCAGAAGACCAACATGTCGTTTAGTCTTGCGGTCATGAGCTATGTTGTCTAACAAGTTTATAACATAGTTGTTAAAGACTCAAGGCACACCGAGGCGCTAAGACCTCCTGGAGCCTGAGGCGCGAGGCGCGCGCCTGACTGAAGCGAGGCGCAAGTTGATTATTTTTTTTTTTTTTTTTTTTTAAAATAACATTTGTAGCCAACATCTAGCAATACAAAGCCAACAACAATACAAACCTTATAAATACAATAATACTTCATAAATCATAATGGTCATTAAGTAACATAAAGATGCAAAAGTTAATTAACAAAACAAAAAATAAAACAGACAGAGAAATGTTCACAGTTCACTTCTTCCTACGAAGACAACACTAAAGGATTAAGGATCTAAGCAACATCCTCATCATCAAATACAAGATCTTCATCATCATTAAAGGACTCATAACCCTCAGGATCCTCTTCTGTCTCCTCTGAATCTGCATCTTCCACATTCTCATCTATAAGTTGAAGTGGAACTTTAGAGGAGGAGGTTGAGGAGCTTCCAGTAAGCTTCACCACTGGCCGCGAACTAGATTTTGATCTAGACCGGAGACTAGTACCACCCTCTCCAATGCCAGCAGCATCAGCAACAGCACCCCATGTCAAGAAATCATCATCAAAGACAGGATCATCATCCATCCTCCCAATCAACCACTCATTGCTATCATCAATGTCATTGAGTAAAATGGGATCAAGAGTGTCACGCATGTTATATCGACGCTTCAATGCCCAATCATTCAAAGTCGTTTGAGAGAGCCTATTTCTTTTCTTGCTATGAAGCTGCAATAAATTCAATTTTATTAATAATTTGATTTACCAATTAGTTAGTAGTTACTAGTTACTATCATGTTCAAACACGCACCAATTTCTTTCACAACCAGAAGCACTACAAGTGAGGCTTAGAACCGCTATAGCAAACCTTTGCAAAAGTGGTGTTGACTTGCCATATGCTTCTCACCAACTAGCTGTTAAATAAATTAGTAAATGATCTTAAGCTTCATGTTTGGATTGACTTTATTGTCAAAATAATTAAATAAATTAGTAAATATATTAAATGATATACTAAGTTGATATAATTTACCTGGTAACAGTGTACATCTCTGTCTAATAGCAAAAGTACTACTAAAGAGGCCCTCGGCTTTATTATAGAACTCCAACTCCTCAGTAACTTTGTCTTGTTGTGTGATTTTTGGGATTAATCTTTCTATACAATCATACAAACATTTTGCAATCTCTACATCCCTCTCAATATTCGGGTTTGAATAAAAGAACTCTGGGTTCAAGTAATAACCCGCCGCATGCAAAGGGCGATCAAGTTAAACATTCCACCTCCTATCAATGATTTCAAAAATTTCTTTATACTTCTCCTTTTCATTAAAGGACTTTGCAATGGCTTCTTTGGCCCTATCCATAGCCTCATAAATGTATCCCATAGGAGGCTTTTTCTCACCATCCACTAATCTCAAAACACGAACAAGAGGACCTGAAACCTTAAGGCTGAATACAATGTTGTTCCAAAAGGAAGACATCAAAATATAAGAAGCTATTCTTTTGCCAGCTTGCTCTTTTGCCCATTTACTACGACTCCACTCTTCCGAAGTAAACATCTTTCTCAAGTTGTCCTTTTGCTTATGGATACTTGATAGTGTAATGAAAGCAGTAGCAAACCGAGTCTTAGCGGGTCTATGTAACTCCTTTTTCCTAGTAAAGTGTCTCAACACGTTCAACAACTTTGGATGGTTATAAATATAACCATTAAGCTCTATTGCCCTCTTCAATGTTCTAGAGATGGCCGGTAACTTCCCGATGTCTTCGAGCATCAAGTCTAAGCAATGAGCAGCACATGGTGTCCAATACAAATGTGGGAAGGTGGCCTCTAACAATCTCCCTATTTGAAACCAAAAGATAAAAAAATGATATAAAGAGTGACTAAATCAAAATCACATTGCTAATGTATATACTTATATATATATTTCTAATGTATGTAAAATATTCTTACCGGCAACCACATTGTTTGATTCACTATCTGTGACAACTTGAACAACATTTACCGCTCCAATGCACTGCACAAATTTCTCAAGTAGGTCAGACATTTTTTTCCCTCCTTTGAATAGGAAGAAGCATCCACCAACTCTATAAACATTGTTCCCTTGGGACAATTTACTAAGAAATTAATCAAAGTCCTCCCTCTCCCGTCTGTCCACCCATCTGCCATTATTGAGCATCCATATTTTCTCCACGACTCTCTATGGTCACTCATCAAGTTGTTGGTATTATTCAACTCCTTCTTAAGCAAAGGAACCCTCACCTCGTGATAACTAGGTGGTTTCATGCCAGGACCATATTGTCCAATTGTTTCAATTGCCTTAGCAAAGCTATCATATTTAACAGCATTGAATGAGATTCCTGCATCATACATCCACCTTGCTATAGCTCTACATGCTCGTCCCCTCAACTCTTTCTTGCATGCCTCATTAATGGTGGTTTGTTTTTCCTTCCCCTTCTTTCTTTTATGAACAACAATTTCTAGTTTGGGGGTAAAATACAAATCGATCGGTCCCTTTTGCCTTGGCTTCTTTGATGAATTAACACTAGCACTAGCTGCTTTTTTCTGGCAATGTCAACTGACTCAACTTTCTCAACATCTCCACCAATAGTGTCATCATCTGGTAACAAATTCATTTGCTCTTTTTCTCCCTTTTTTTTACTCAAGTGCTCTTTAATTTCTACTCTAACAGGTTCGGGGCATCTATTACAAGCCTTTGCATTCCTAAACCCTCCAGCCAAGTGTTGCTTAGCCCGATAAACATGTGAGAGCGTTTCTATCTTGTGGATTCGCCAAATATGCGTAATTCCACACTAGATCCTTTCTTGCACCTTCACTAGACATCTTTTAAAGTGCAAAGTACTACATTCAAGAATCAAGATAACAAAATGAATTCAATATAACAGGCAATAAATAGGCGAATACAATTACATAACAAAAAAGACATTTTTTTATATAAAAAAAGCATAGTTTCACTTTCACTTGCTCATAGCTCAGCATGTTTGCGGCAGACTGCAGACATTTCACAATTTCACAGCAAACAAGCAACAAACATGGAAAAACAGAGCAGAAAAAAAAACCATTATTATACAATTAAATAGAGGCATTATTATACAATGAAGAAGAAGAAAAAAAAAATCACAGACTTCACAGCTCAGCATATTTTGCAGCAGGCATTTCACAATATCACAGCAAAAAAGCAACAGGAAAAAACAGAGCAGAAAAAAAACCTATTATTATACAATTATACAATTACACAGAGGTCAGAGGCATTATTAATTTATTATACAATGAAGAAGAAGAAGAAAGGGGAAGAGAGAAAATAGAGAAGAAGAAGAAGAAACAGGGTTGATTCGGCTGAATGGTTGAAGAAAAAAACAGAGAAGAAAGGGTAAGAGAGAGAGAAGAAGAAGAAGAGAGCAGAAGAAAAAAAAAACAGAGAAGAAGGGGAAGAGAGAGAAGAAGAAGAAGAGGAAGAAGTAGAAGAAAGAGAAGAAGAAAAAAAAAACAGAGAAGAAGGGGAAGAGAGAGAAGAAGAAGAAGAAGAAGAAGAAAGAGAAGAAGAAAAAAAAACAGAGAAGAAGGGGAAGAGAGAGAAGAAGAAGAAGAAGAAGAACAACAAGAAGAAAGAGAAGAAGAAAAAAAAACAGAGAAGAAGAAGAAGAACAACAACAAGAAGAAAGAGAAGAAGAAAAAAAAACAGAGAAGAAGGGGAAGAGAGAGAAGAAGAAGAAGAAGGAAAAAAAAAAGAGAAGAAGGGGAAGACGGGGAAGAGAGAGAAGAAGAAGAAGAAGAAGAGAGAGAAAAAACAGAAAAAAAACAAAGAAGAAGCTTACCGGAAGAGAGAGAGCTCACCGGAATCTGCCGGAACCCGCAAGTGCACACTTTGCCCTAAACCTTGTCGAAGAGTCGAAAGGCTCTGTAGAGTCGAAACTGGAAAGGCTCTGTTTGGGTCTTTAAAGTTTAAACAAACTTAATCAAATTCAGTAACAGTACTAACAGAGCCTCGCGCCTCTCGCCTCACTGCACCTTGCGCCACTCTGCAATAGGCGCGCGCCTTAGTGAAGGCGCCTCACCAAGTCCCTATCAGGCGCGGAAGCCGCACCTCGTGCGCCTTTGACATCTATGGTTTATAATGCCCACGATAGGAAGTTTTGACGGAACCCAAAACCCTCTTGACCACCTGGAGGCTTTCAAGACGTTAATGCTCTTCCATAGTGCCACCGACAAGATCATGTGCAGAGCCTTCCCCACCACACTAAAATGATCTGCCCGACTTGGGGAACCCCATCTCTTCGTGGGACACCTTTTGGCATGTTGGCGACATAGTATTGCAACGTCCCTGCTGAATGTGAAGCAGAGCAAAGGAGAGTCATTTCGAGACTACATCAACCGTTTCAACACGGATATGCTACAAATTGATGGGGCAGACGATAAAGTTGTCGTAGTTGCTTTCATGGGAGGACTATAATCCTTAAATTTCCTATTCTCCCTGTCTAAGCAACCTCCTGATAGCATGGTCGAGTTATAGGTCAAGGCACAGAAGTACATGAATGTCGAAGATACCCTGAATGTGCGAAAAGCAAAGGGGGCTGATGACAAGGCAGGGGACAAGAAGAGGCCAGGCTCTAGCATAAAAGATGAGAGGGAGTCGAAGTATAGTAAACCCAAAGACAACCTAGGGAACCAGAAGACCCACGCAACAAGCACACTAGTTTCACTCCTCTAAATGCGTCGATTAGCCAAATTCTCCTCTAAATGCATAGATTCTTAGCAGAAGACGAGAGAGATAATCGCCCTCTAGCGCAACAACCAATCGATGAGATCAGGTAAAGATAGACTCACCCGTAGCCAAGGTCCGGGGGCGTGTTGGCTATAGAACTAAAAGGACAAACAGTTCCTCTACTTGTGGAATGCCATATACTTGTGGAAGTTTTACAAGTAAGAAGGTTTAAATAACAGTCACTATTTATGTCATAACTTCTAGTTTTGATGATAGTTTTAGTGTCAATGATAACTTTCGTGCTAATGCATAGGTTTCGCCTTCAATAAACAGCTTTGATGCCGATGATAATTCTACTTTTAATAAAATTTCTTCTTTTGTCTAAATGACCTATCTCGAATGGTTTATTATTGTGTGTAGCCATTTCTACGAACCTCCTTATTAAAGGAGCAAAATTATAAACCCCTTATTAAAGGGGTGAGCTGTGAAGCTACGAACCACGAGCTCACAAAGCTTAGAACAACTAAACCCCACGGGGGTTCACTTCGTTAAGAGGACCCTTAATGAAAAGGGCGGGATGAACAAATCCCAGGATCACAACTAAACCCCACGAGGGTTCACCTCGTTAATAGGGCCTTTAATGAAAAGGGTGGGATGACTAAATCACAAGATCACAACTAAACCCCCGGGTTCACCTCGTTAAGAGGGGCCTTAATGAAATGGCGTTATGAATAAATCTCGAGATCACAACTAAACCCCACAAGGGTACACCTTGTTAAAAGGGCCCTTATCGAAAAGGGCGAGATGAGTGGATCCTGAGATCACAATCAAATTAACCCCATGTGGGTACCTCTTCCTAAGGTCAACACCGAGCATCCGAGCCACTAATCTTGAAGCCAACAGCATAAAGGTGCTGGCACAGAGCTCTCAGCATCCCAAAAAAGGTGTCGGGCCCACTAATTCTCAAAGCTAACACCATAAAGGTGCTGGCATAGAGCTCTTGGCACCCCAAAAAGTGTCGGGCCCATTGATTCTCAAAGCCAACATCTAAAGGTGCTGGCATAGAGTTCTGAGCAAAAGAGGCTGGGCCCACCTATTTTTGAAGCCAGCACCATAAAGGTGCTAGCGACATAGAGCTCTCGGCACCCCAAAAGGTGTCGGGCCCACTGATTCTCAAAGCCAACACCATAAAGTTGTTGGCCCATTGATTCTCAAAGCCAACATCTAAAGGTGCTGGCATAGAGCTCTCAGCATCCCAAAGGGAGTCGGGCCCACTAATTCTCAAAGCCAACACCATAAAGTTGTTGGCATAGAGCTCTCGGCACCCCAAAAGGTGCCAGGCCCACTGATTCTCAAAGCCAACACCATAAAAGTGCTGGCATAGAGCTCTCGACATCCCAAAATGGGCCGGGCTCTCCTATTTTTGAAGCCAGGACCATAAAGGTGTTGGCATAGAGCTCTCGACACCCCAAAAGGTGTCGAGCCCACTGACTCTCAAAGCCAATACCATAAAGGTGTTGGCATAGAGCTCTCAACACCCCAAAAGGTGTTGGGCCCACTGATTCTTAAAGCCAACACCATAAAGGTGCTGGCATAAAGCACTCGACACCCAAAAAGGTGTTGGGCCCACTAATTCTCAAAGCTAGCACCATAAAGGTGCTGGCATAAAGCACATGGCACCCCAAAAGGTACCGGGTCCACTAAGATTCCAAGCTACATTGCATAACTAGCACTGTTTGGTGCTATTACACCTTGAAGTAGCGTGTAAGCAATGAATTAATAGTTCATGAAACAATAATTCATGTGCATCAATTATGTCGCATTTCATCCTTTTACTTTATTGGATTTTCTCATCTAGTAATCCTTGATATATCTTTACGTTATTACAAAGGATTATGTTTTTATACGTGCATGTAATTTAAGTGCTTTGAACGTACACTACAGGCACCATGTGTTCTCATGCACATTATTTTATACAGGGAGTTCATCAAATAGTCACGAATTACTTATGTACATTTAATGTGTGATACTTAATGTTCTCTATTCGCAAGTTAATGAAAGAGAGAGACATTCCTGAGTGATAAGCAAGTCGTCTCTCGTGATGGGGGCCAACTGATATGGATTCCAGATCTCTTGCAGTTATAGGGACACAAAAAGGTAAATTACTAAAACCATATAAGGTAAATATCAGGTCCTGAAGATATGATGACGTGTGGAGAAAGATAGAGAACTTGCTCGCCAAGAATGCAATTCTATAAGAAGGAAAGTAACCTAACCCTAAGAGGTACGCAACAATTAGCCCTCAATTATTTTTCCTTGCCTCTTTTCCATCTGAATTCTGACTTGATTGTCGAAGTGTACCCAGTCAGTACCACACCGGTGCCCTTCGGTTACCGTCGCTTGTCTTTTGCAGAGAACCCCGTTCTGCCAGGTCGCCGCGTGATTTTGTTTCATCAGAACAAATGAGGGAATTGCCTCTTCTGTTCCCTATATATACCTCTTCCTTCACTCCTAATTTTCCATCCTTGTACCAAATGGAGCATCAGTGACAACCTCACTCACATGTATGGAACCCTAAAATGCATAGGAAAGATGCAGAACAATAAGAAACGGCAACATACTCCAAAATTTTGGACTTGCATAGTATATCGATTTTTGTCAAATTATTTTAATAGAGTATTGTCTTGAACATAGTTATTAAAGGCTTAAGACGCTAAGGCCTCTTGGAGCCTGAGGCACAAGACGAGGCGCGAGCCTAACTGAAGAGAGGCGCAAGTCGAATTTTTTTTAAAAAATATAACATTTGTAGTGAGTGAGTGAGTGAAACAATGTAGAACAACTACAATTGAGAGCAAATAAAAAGCATATTCATGGCAATTAACAACAAATGAAACAAAAAAACATATTCCGGAGTGAATGAAAAGTGAGAACTGAGGAGATGCTTGCAATTCAATTATATGGACATAGCAAACTATTTACATGGCAACCTCCCCATTATGAAAGTAGAATACTAGGCGCCAAAAAAAGCTATTAATCAGTGAAGCTAGGTCACAATAGAACAGAGGATGTGGATTGTGGAGGAATTAAATTGAAGAATAAAAGAGGAAAATCATTGATTTTCTTATATGAAATTACTTCAAAGATTAAAAAAAAAACAGAAAAAAAAAAGAAGAAAAGGTTCTACAGAAAAACAGATTAAGAAAAGGTTGCGCCTCGCGCCTATTTGCTTG
The DNA here is from genome assembly GCA_026545225.1 of Cornus controversa. Taxonomy (NCBI): domain Eukaryota; kingdom Viridiplantae; phylum Streptophyta; class Magnoliopsida; order Cornales; family Cornaceae; genus Cornus; species Cornus controversa. The sequence goes on along the minus strand of CM048850.1, from coordinate 64,887,085 downwards.
AGGCGAGCGCCTCTTTCAAGGCACCTCGCTTGGGCATACCCTAGGCGCAGAAGTTGTGCCTCGTGCACCTCGCGCGCCTTTGGCAACGATGGTCTTGAATCTTGATATCAAATTGTATTAGTTCATAAGTGGTGGATTTCAATTATGTAATCAAATTAATCAAAAAGTCAAAAAAGTTAGTTAAGTTCTTCCCTTGTAATATGTATTTTCTAAATCAAAGTAAATCTCACCAGGGGACCGTATTATATATTGGAAATGGATAAAAATAATTTTCAACTGATATAAAAGACAGAACCTTAAATCCTATCATAGAATTTAAAGGTAGGCCATCAAGATATATGATCATGTGAGGGCCAAGAGGGAGTTTTAGGCCATTTTCATGGAGCAATAGATGGTTTATCCTAGATATTTAACAATTTTTACATGGAAATTCGAGTTCCAATTTGAATCGATGAAACACCAGCATAAAAGTGATAAGCTAATCTGATAATATTTCTCACAGTTTTGCTCGCAACAATTGAAGAGCACGAGTCCTGTTTTGAAGTTGGCTTCTTTCTTCTGTGCAGAAGATTCGAATTCCTGTTGGTTTATGAAAAAGATCAACAGCTGTCTCCACCTTGTTGACATTCTGCCCTGCATGTCAAACTCATGCATGAGATATGACGCAAATAAATAATTTTTTCTCTTTTGGGGAAACATTAACACAGCGTAGACAAGTAAAGGGAAATAAAGAAGTTCTGAAGCCTCTCATTCCATATAAAAGAAAATGATTCAATTGATACAGGGATTATGACAATGTCTTGTACTTACCTCCAGCACCGCCAGACCTTGCTGTTGTAAGTTCTATATCTTTTGGGTCAATTACCACCTCAACTTCATCAGCCTGAAATTGGATGTGGCGCAAGGACAGAGAATTGAGGGGAAGAAAAGAAATGATGCCTTGAGTAAGAAGAGTGAATAAAGAAGCAAACAAAACAAGAAATTTTGATCATCAAGTGTATTACAGAAAATTATAGAGAAAAATGTAGACTAAATTTGTCAATTTCACTTGGGTTAACCAAAGTATCAAACTGACTGTTACTGACATCTAATATATTTCAGAACCTAATCATAATGTAGGCACGTACAAGTCATGCACAAGATGAACTCTACCTCTGGCATGATTGCCACAGTCGCTGTAGATGTGTGCACACGGCCCTGGGCTTCTGTCTGAGGAACACGTTGAACCCGATGGACACCAGACTCATATTTTAATTTGCTATAGACACGAATTCCTTTGACTTCCATCACATATGTCTTGACTCCTCCTTTTTCAGTCTCAAAAAGAGAAGAAAATTTAGCCACTAGCACCAAAAAGATAATATTGATATTCTTAATTAGGTGATATACATGTCTACCTCGGAGCTTGAAACTGGGGTATACTTCCATGAATTCCTCTCACTGTACTTCTGATACATACGAACCTAAAAGACTTAAAAAGAAGTTAGCTTGGACAGCAGATATTGAACACATGGAGTGCTTTAGGGAGCAAATTTACAGAAGACTGATTAAGAACCTTTATTTTTAGAGAAAAAATGAAAATCATAATTTAGGGAAAGGAATCTATTTCAATCTCCAAAATAACTTTTTCCTTGAAACACTGTTAACAAGATTATTCCTTAAACTCTGTTAGCAAGGTTATCTGTGCAGATTTTAAGCCAGAATTGACAGCCATTCAACCTTTCAACAAATAATCACTGTGCAAGGATTCAAGTTTCTTCTTTCTTTCATTTTTTTACCCTGATAAGTAAGGATATGTGCAAGGATTCAATCTTTCATAAAAATTGGAAGGTGAAACACGAGCAGTCCAGCTACGGCTACATAGACTGTTGTTTTTTCAACTAGGAGGATGGAAAACCCAATCACAAGAAGTTCAAGATTTTAAAAGCTACAAACTATTGTTCCAGTCACTCTTATTTTGTATGATTGATTCTCTGATGTCAAAAAATGAAACATCAATTTCAAGGCCAGCATGTGTGGGTCATAAAATGCAACAGTTAATTTCTATTATATAACCTATATAACCATGTAATATTAAATTTGAATATGAAGAAGCAACAAGATCATGTTTTCATGCCATTAATATGGAAGCAATTGTACTTACAAGATCACCAGCAAAAAGCCCTGCCTCGTCACCACCAGTACCAGCCCTCACTGCAAACAAGGAGATCAATTTTAAATCTATAGATTCGCGGTAAAATGGAAAAAGAAAATGAAGAGAAGAGCATGATCTCCCAAACACAAGCAAACAATTAAAGATATGGCACTTGGTGCAACTCAGGCATCCCTTATACATTTTGTGACATATTAACATGAACAAGAAAAGTTTAATGTGTCAAATCTACATATCTTATTACCATATCATCTCCAATGTGTGTTCAAGTAAGTATAAGCACGGTGGGCAATAAATGATCAAACCTTTAGTTTCAAATTAGTTATTTCATAATGTAGAGAAATATGAAATTTGACTGCTCTAAGAAGATCAAGTTCCTTCGTGAGCTGAAGTTAGCTCATGATGCAGCAGAATAATTAACTAAAATTGTACTTTAGGTTTATTTTCTTCCATTTTCTTCCCTGCATAACTAACATAAATGAAAAAGCTAAATGGTCATGATGGCTTTTGTTTGTCAAAACAATTTGCTTATGTAGGAAGCAGAATACTCTGAGAATGACAGCCCCTACAGTAACTCATGAGTAGCACAATAACACATTGCTTTACAAAGGCTTATCAAGAAGTTCAATTGAATAGAACAATGTTGGGCACCATAACTATGAACAAGAGCTAGAGGTGATCAAATCTTGTTGATGCAATGCCATAAATATATTAAGTCAGATAAAACAACCATCTCATCAATGCAATGCCTTAATTATGTCAGACCAGTCACCCACGCCAAAAGAAACAAGAACTGGCAAAATCTTAACTGAACTCGTGAACCTGCCGATTTTCATGATCGAATCACAACATATTGGATGGTCACCTGAATCCAGTGCAGGTTGTTTATGTAAACTTTCAAAAAATTTCCTATATATTATAATTTCTTGAAACTTTTAATATTTTCAAATTTTCACAAACCTAAGGACATGTTAGATTCAGACTTGAGTTCTAAAAGATGAGCTCCTTGGATAGATATTTTCAGTGCATTTTCAAGCAGTTTGGATAATTCTAACTGCTTAAACTTGACCCAACCAATTGTCAAGAAAAATATAACTTCATGTTTAAGGAACACTATGCAACTAACAGTGTGAAAGGCTCATGCTAAATGAAGTTTAGAGTTTTATGTACATGCCTTGCACCAGTTAAATAAGCATGTACAGTTTGCCTGGGGTATGAGGCACAAGCCCTGTAAGAAGACCTTCCAGTGACAAGTTAAAAAAAAAAATATAAGGCCATTACCATTGGTGGTCCCATCTAGACAAGGTGTACGCTATGGGAAAACCACATACATACCTAACTTTTGACATTATTTTTTAACAGAGTGACCGTTCTCAGACTTGCATGTTTTCGCACTTGTTAGCACAAACTCTTACAATTGCAACACGCAACTGGCCCCCTCCTGTGACAAATAAAAAGTAGAATATCTGGATATATATAATTAAGCATAATATGTTGATTTGATATGCATGCCTTTTGATAGCTGAAAGTCTTGAACATGATTAAAATAAAATTGGTCTTGATTAAATTCAAGCATCACTAGGATAAACCACGTTTAGATCTATTTCATATCTTGTTCTGAGGTGGACACATTATGTGCTCAGTGCTCCATATGGAGTATACAACCTTTAAAGCATAAAATCATGTGTCTCGCACATTTTAATAATGCCACCAAAGTACCCCTTGAAGTAAACGCCTCAAACACCTCCAAAGTCAGGGCAAGTGTTGAAGTGTTGAACTCAGGTGTACACCATTGCACTTTCAACTAAGAAAATATTTGGCAATTCATCGACTATGGAACACTAGATCTACGAGGGATAATGTAATGTAATGCAATGCTACAGAATGGTTAAAAGATGATATTGCTTCTTTCAAATGACATATTGAAGTAACAAGATATTAGTTACAAACTTCCTTGTCCTTCTTTACCAAGCATAAGCAACATGGCCGGGCAAAGCTAATCATATCTTTTCTGCACATACGGTTTTCTGTATTTGATCACTCAAAGCTCTCCTAGTAAATTGCTAAGTTCCCCAAAATTTTATGCAGGGTGCTTTAGTTTAGTTTTTTGAAAATATATATTAAGAGAGTGATGCATAATAATGCAAAACCACTTACTAGCAAAAGAAAAAGAAAACTTACCTTCAAGCAGTATATTTCTTGAATCAAGAGGATCACTAGGAAGCAACAATACCTATTTATGTAGGATGAAATATCACAATTTGAGAAAATAAAGCAGGGAAAAAAGCAAAATAGCATTTAACTTGATAAAAAAATGTATATAAAATACCTTAAGCTTTTCCTCAAGCTCTCCGAGTTGATTGGATAATGTTTCAATTTCTGAAGCTATCATCTCTACCATATCTTCATCACCGCCTTCCTCTTTCGCTAAAGCTGGCATGAAGATGATGTGGGTAGGAAAAGATTACTCTTATAAAATATTTGTCGATTGCTCAAAAATGGGAGAATAGAAGTAAAAGACAACCTTTTGTTTCCTCTAATTGTTTCTCACAGTCCTTGAATATCTTGAATGTTGACACAACCTACTAGTTCAAACAAGGCAGAACTGACAACAGCGAAAAAAGTCTCATGAAAGCATGATGAAAATTGAAAACTATAGTACCTCATCAAGCTCTGCCACAGATTGTGCCAACTTTTGGTATTCACTGGGATTTGAGACTACGTCCGGATCAGCCAACTTGACCTACAGTTGATATTATAAGATTTCAAATCTTTTGTGTACAATTACATCTATCATAACAATTTGTGTGTATATACTTTATTCACTTATGGTTTCCATTAGTATAATGTGTGAAAAGTATGTCTGAATTAGGTTTCTATTTTGGTTTATATCAGTATGCTATAAAGTTACACAAAGACATAAAAAATTAATGTACATGTACAAAATTGTTTAGAGTGAAGCTTACCATGAGAGTGTGATTTCAGTAGTCAAGTTTGAAGTGAACAACAAATTTATTTGAATTGGGTGTAGGTGTAAGGTCTATACAAGTCCCGAGTGAGCTAATTAAGGTGTGTTGTAGTAATGTTTGATCTATTCCACTCCAAATATCAAAAGTCCGCAATAGTTTTTATAAAGAGAAGAAGGAAAAAAAAAAAAAAAGGTAAAGGTCCAGTTTCTTGGTCAATCTTTTGATATCAAGTGCAAATTGCAATCAAGATCGAAGGGGTGTGCAAGGTTTTTGACAAAAAGAAGGGCAATGTGAACATTAATGCAATTCAAGAATCAAGAATGAGGACAAAGATTTGCATGAACGCTCAATATTAATATTTGGAAGCGTACCGACAATTCTTTCCACGTCTTCTCAGCGGATTGCAATTTTGTTATTAGATAAGGTTCCTGCATTTGATTTTAGCACAAACCAACTTGAGAATAACATAATGCACCAAAACAATCAATCAGTTTAATTTCCGCATTCTGCAATGAAAAAACTGAAATTTCAAATTTTAAAACCCTAAGAAACTCTTTCTTTTCTTTTTGTTGGTAAACAAATGGAGAATTATTAGTAAATACAGCAAAAGAAAAACTATTATTCTGGGTTCCAAAAACCAAAGAAGAATTTTGAAATTGTACAAACCGCCATGCAAACTACTCTTCTTGGAACGCTGTGGCTTGGAGAGGGTCGAAAGATCGTCACTGGTCTTCTCGACAGATAGCAGGAAGGGTGTCGTACTGGGAATGGCTTCGAACATGGATAGATTCGAGCAGTGAAGCTCATCGCTAAGCTATTCATGTGTGGATTCTATCAGCGAAGCTTTGTCGCCAATCTATTGGAGTATGAGATAAGAATGCCAATGCAATGCTCTCTATTTATAGCTCGCTCTTGAATATGCGGGAAAAATAAAAAAGGAGATATATATTTATCTATTTCTATATCTCTATATATACGATTAAAAGTACTTTTCAGTAAGCTATTTTTTTATTTTTAAATTAAAAATAAAAAAATAAAATTAATCAAGTAAAATTTTATTTATTTATTTTTAAATTAAAAAAATAGAATTGTTCAAGTAAAATCATTTCATTTTTTATTTTAAAATTAAAAAATAAAATTATTCAAGTAAAACCCTTTGTCAAACAAAACATTTTCTTTTATTTCTAATTTCTAAATTTAAAAAAACAAAACTCTTTTATTTTTAAATTAAAAAATAGAATTATCAAAGCAAAATCATTTCCCAAGTAAAACCTTTTCTTTTTATTTATAAATTTAAAAAAAAAGAATTATAACCCGCAAAATTCTAAATACTTAAAATCACTCTTCCTCTCGGTTGCAACTCTTCATTCTTTCTCTCCGCTCTCATCTTCCTCTCGGCTCTCATTAACACGACTCTCAGCTTCATCTTGAACCTCATCAACAACCATTTGATTCGGTTTCGTCTCGGCTTACATGTGAGTTCTTTTCTTTGGCTTCTTTTTTTTCTTACTTATTGTTTGCTATTAGTTTTTGAAATCAAATTTTTTTAATAAAAAATTACGTCTGTAATGAGTCATGTTATCTAATTGAATATCTGATTAATAAATCAGACACAAATTTAATCATAAATAATCAGCCTATAATATAATCATATTTGGTGTAGATTTTTTTTGCCTAGCTCAGAATATTAATTCTAACAGAACATGACTATTTATATGCATAATGCATTTAGAGATATATAATTGATAATGGTTGTGTAATAAATAATATTATATTTTAAGAGTTTGTGTTAAGAATGAAGTTAGAGAGTGAAGAAATAGAATTAGAAAAAAAAATATTTATTTAAATAATATTATATTTTAGGAGTATGTGTTAGAAATGAAGTTAGTGAGAGAATAAATAGAATTAGAAAAAATATTAATATATAAGAATTACCGCTTTCATCTTCCTCTCGACTCTCATCAATCCAACTCTCAACTTCTTCTTGGATCTCATCAACAACCATTCGATTCAGTTTCGCCTCGACTTACACGTGAGTTTTTTTATTTGGCTATTAGCTTTTGAAATCAAAAAAATTTAACAAAAAATTATGTCTGTAATGAGTCATGTAATCGAATTAAATATCTGATTAATAAATCAGACACAAATTTAATCATAAAGAATCAGCTTATAATATAATCATATTTGGTGTAGATTTTTTGTGCCTAGTTTAGAATATTAATTCTAACGGAACATAATTGAATTTTATATGCATAATGTACTTAGAGATATATAATCAATAATGGTTGCATAGTAAATAATATTATATTTTAGGAGTTTGTGTTAGGGATGAAGTTAGAGAGTGAAGAAACAGAATTAGAAAAAAAAATACTTATTTAAGTAATATTATATTTTAGGAATATGTGTTAGGAATGAAGTTAGTGAGAATAAATAGAATTAGAAAAAATATCAATATATAAGAATTATAATATATAATTTTTAATTTTTTTGAATTTTAAAAATAAAAAGATGGTATGTTAGGGATGAAGTGTGAGAGAAATAATAAAAAGAATTAGAAAAGTTATAAAAATAAAAATAAGAATTATAATTTTATTTTTATTTTTTCTGAAATAGGAATAATTTGTGTTAGGGATGAAGTGCAAACTAAATTGGAATTCTAACCTAATTAAGTCACTCTAAATGGATTTGAATTTCTTTAGACATTTAAGGGAAAAAATTCTAATTAAATTAAATGATTTGAAACTTTGTAAATTAAAATTTTGAATCAAATTATTTAAATTTTAAAAATAGGAATATTTTTTGTTAGGAATGAAGTGTAAGAGAAAGAATAAATAGAATTAGAAAATTTATAAAAGTATGAATTATAATGTTATTTTTATTTTTCTGAAATAGGAAAAGTTTTTGTTAGGGATAATGTGTGAGGCAAATAATAAATAGAATTAGAAAAGAATACTTTGTGTTTAAGATTTATGGAAAGATTATATTTCTACGTATTTATTAGAATAAATATATTATAATAAAAAATAAGAATGCATTATAAAAATAAAAAATTTACTGAAACTTTTGAACATCTTTGTACTTTTAGTAATATTGTGTGTGTGTGTATATCTTCGACCTTTTATTATTTTGATGGTGAAATAATATACTAATATAAAATTAAAGCTATACAGTAAAACTTATAGAATTGTTAATTAAAATAAAATTCATATGAGAGGAGCTTGAAGTTGAAGTTGTAAGTTTAGAAAAAATAAAATATAATTTTGTGTACTTCAAGGACTTGAACAAGTACATTGATGAAAAAAAAATTATAGGTTTGTTTTCTTTTAACTCTTTACTCTCCTTATATATACTTTCTTTTATATATAAATCTATAAGTTTAATTTTTACTCTCGTTAGATGCTTTGTGAATAGCTATTGAAGCATATCCTGCATTCACATAGCTAAGAAGAACAATGGAGAGACATCTAAATTGTGAGACATCATTATAATGGATATGAGGTACATCATTTCAAGACTACATAAATCCTCATAATTACCATTATAAATTATTAACTAATTATTTTTTATAACAGTTCAAGTACTTTGACATTGTGGGATGATCTTGCTGAGAATGAAGAAAATTTAATAATGAAGCTAATAAACGAAAGACCTATTATCACAGCTACACATTTGTCGATCAACACATTCAAAGGTAACTTATCACACAATATTGAGATTATTCGGCCTATAATATAAATCGTATCTAGTGTAGATTGTGTGCCTAGCTCGGAATATTAATTCTAACAAAACATGATTGGATTTTATATGCATAATGCACTTAGAGGTGTATAATTGATAATGGCTATGTGTTAGGCATGAAGTTAGTGAGTGAATAAATAGAATTATAAAAAATATCAATATATAAGAATTATAATACATATTTTTTATTTTTTTTTATTTGAAAAATAAAAAGATGGTGTGTTAGGGATGAAGTGTGAGAGAAAAAATACATATAATTAGAAAAGTTATAAAAATAAGAATTATAATTTTATTTTTTACCAAGGTTACATAATGAAAATAATTTTGGGTGCTTTAATTAATGTGTTTGGATGTGTTATAATAGTTTTGAATGTTTTGAGTGTTATAATACAATTTTAATTTATTTTTAATCAACGTGCATCGCACGTGCTTTAAACTAGTATATATATATTATGTCAATGGAGGCTCAGCCTTCCATTGACATAAGATAAATACAGAAAAATAACTGATTTGTATTCTCAATATACATCAATAATTTAACTTACATGACTGGTACAAGCTTCTTGATAACTTGATACATAATTAAATATAAGTGTATTACAATGGTACTACAGAATAAGGGCAGAGAGTAGTTTTGTAGAATCGGTGATGCCCTTTACTGAAAGGTTCTTCTTAATTTAAAAAAAAAAAAGGAATAAATTTTCCGAAAAATTTGAATTTAACTGTAGTGAACAATAACTGTTCATGAATAGTGACTTGTCGAATTACTGTAGTGTCGACAATAACTGTAGAGAACAGTAATTTTGACTTTTATGGTAGCAATTTGTGAAATACCCTCCAGAAAATTTCGCGCATGAGGTGGCCAGTCTCATACACAAAACCTGAGGAATATTAACCACTGATAGCAACAAGCATAGATGCAAAGGACATAAATAGAAAAATTGCTAAAAGCTGAACAGAAATCCCATTGAATTAAAATAAGTTGATAAATAAATCATTAAATTCTGGTAATACAATTTGGAAGTCCCGTAACCCAAGGACCCCTTAACCAGAAAGAAATAAAAGTTCAACACTTAAATTAAAATCCAAAACCAAAACCTCTAAATGAGTTCATAGTTTTATTCCTGAAGAAAATGTAGATTCCTACCCTGAGACTGGTGAGAGTAGATGTCTGTCACAGCCCAACCCTAGTACTCTATCCTCGAGGGGGAAACTGCTTGGGACCTGAAATATCAACAAAGTGGGTTAAACCCACGAGCAAGTTCTATCTACTACATCCCAATCAGAGAATTAATATACATACCCTCAATGTGAGGGACACAATAGATAAATATACGTTCAACCCCTCAGTTTATTCCTTATTTAGTTCATACTTTTAAAGATACAAATCATCTCATATATTTCCTCTACAACTCTTACAATGTAAAAATGATCCCCTTCTTTATGTTCACAAATCAAGATACACATGTATGTATTTTATGAAATCTATGCAATCATGATATGTCGATTATGATGCATGTATACATTTATAGGGATGGGCGATCCTGACACGCCGGACAATCCTTACATGCCAAATAAAATATAGATACCTTATTAGGTATGGGCGATCCTGACACGCCGGGCAATCCTTACATGCCAAATAAAAATATAGATATCTTATTAGGTATGGGCGATCCTGATACGCCGGGCAATCCTTACATGCCAAATAAAATTACAAATGCATTCCCAATATGAAATAATAAATAAACAAGATGTATTATGACTTTTAATTTTCACAGACTATCCATTTGAACTATCAGCTATGCAATTATCACCATATAACAAATCATTCACAAGTGAACCTAAATCAAGTATCCCATGAGCATTTATATATATATAATAAGCACAATTGATGTGCTCAAAACAACTTAACTCCCATTAGAGGAAACCATTACTCAAACCAACCTCCAATGCACTCAAATCTCCGAGGGGATCTAAACATACTTTTACCTAGGTTTCTGGGCCTATTTCACTTCTAAGAACACTAAGAAAATATCCTGGAATTTTCTGTAATTTAAAAAACATTTTTAATAAACCAAGGAAGGTGAAAAAACCAACTTTTAGGCACTTTAAAAATTAATTGAACATCAAGGGAAGCTCAAATCGAGGTGAAAATTTAAACCCAAGGTCATTTAATCTCTAAACAGTTACAGAAAAATTTAGGGAATTTTTGGAATTTCAGAAGTATTTTCTAAAATTACAAAAAGGGAAAAACCCAGCTTTTTGACACTTTAAAATTCAATTGAGCAACAAGAAAAGATCATTTTGAGTTGAAACTTTAAACCCAAGTGTATTTAACCTCCAGAAAGTTACAGTAAAAATTTGGGAATTTTTGGAGTTGTAAAAGTATTTTCTAAAATTACAAAACAGGAAAAAGACAGCTTTTGGGTACTTTTAAAAATTAATTGGTCAACAAGGGAAAAGTGTTTTGAGTTGAAAATTTAAAATTAATTGTATTTAATCTCCAATATCATACAGTAAAATTTTCAGAATTTTTGGAACCATGAAAGTATTTTTAAAAAATGATTTTTCAAATTTTCAAGTTTTTCCAAAAATTTCAAAAATTTAAAAAAAATATCAAAATATATCGGAATGGGCCCAAAGTGGACCCAGGGGTGGGCCCCCGCGAGTGGGGCCCAAACATATTTTTTCCCGGCTCCGGCCGGCGCTGGCGCCGGCCCCACGCGCCGGCCAGGCGCGTGGGGAAGCCCCTGCGCTGGGGCTTCTTCCCCAGCGCGCACAGCGCGCTGCCGGCGACGATCCGGCCTCCTCCGGCCACCGTTCGCCTCCATTTTTGCACCATTCTTCTCCTCTCGACGCCGTCTACGTATTGGTGCAAAAAGCCCCATCCGAAACAACCCGAATCAAAAACCCCCAATTCACAAGTTCTAGGGTTCTTCGCAAAATTCAAAAATTTAAAACCCAATAAATTCACGATCTGTTTTCCTAAGGATTTAGAGTTGTTTACAAATTTAATTCCAACACAGTAGGTTCACAACTAAACAATTATTTCATACAAATTGCATAAATAAATGATTTCTTCCTTAACACAATATACATATACATGAACACATATGCATATAACCTTACATGAAACAAAATCAATTAAATATACATACAATCATCATAGTTAATCTCACGAAATTTATCAATAGCAGAAAAATATAAACATGCAATTAATTACAAATTTTTAATATAAATATATGCTCAAACCTAGACTATGCATACGAATTCAAGGGGGAAGAGAAGAATTAAACTTGCCTTTTTCCTGACGAATTAACTGGTTCACCCGATCGTCACTCCCTTCTCTCTTTCGTTTTCTTTCTTTTAGTTCTGTGCGTAACACAACGGCAAACCCTAATTTCTTCTTCTTTTCTTTTCCTTTTTGTTTTAATTATTCATTTATGGTTTTTCCTAAAACTAATAAAAATCAAATTAATAATAAAAATAAATATAGCAAAAGCAATATTATTATAACCCTAGGCCCATCATTTAAACATAACCTTAGCCCACTCATCCTAGCCCAAATTCCTCCCTAGCCCAACCCAAAACATTTAAATAAAAATAATACACAATTTATACCAATTCACATAAAATGACAATATGCATGTATAAAAGACCAACAACTCACATACAATGATAATCTATATAAAACAAAAAAAAAAAACATTTCACATGAATTAATAAAATAAAGTAATAATGCAAAGAGATTAAATTGACACCTAAATTTTCCGGGGTATTACATTCTTCTCTCCTAACAGAGGAATTCCGTCCTCGGAATTCAGCTCATACCTGAAAGAAAAAGCTCTGGATATTTTGTTTTTATCTCATCCTCCCTTTCCCAAGTGGACTCCGCCTCATTATGGTGGCTCCACTGAACTCGTACTAACGGAATGGTCTTAGAATGAAGGACATGATCCCTACGGTCAAGAATACAGTAAGGCTGCTCCACATATGTTGCATCTGGCTGCAACTTAATCTCTCCTACCTCAATGTGCTGGTAAGTATCCTCATCTCTAAGGAACTTCCGTAGCATGGAAACATGAAAAACATTGTGCACCCTGTGCATCGTGTCTGGTAACGCCAGTCTATAGGCTACCGCTCCAACTCTGTCGGTAATCATAAAGGGACCTACAAAATGAGGTGCAGCTTCCCTTTCCTTCCAAACCTCATAACCCCCTTCATGGGAGAAACCTTGAGTAGGACCTGATCCCCCACTTTGAACTCTAGTGCACGAGTTCTTCGGTCAGCATAACTCTTCTGTCTGCTCTGTGCAGTCCGCATACGGTCTCTAATAAGGGCAACCTTTTCTGAGGTGTCCCTAATGAACTCTGGGCCCAAAAACCTGTTCTCTCCAACTTCCAACCAGCAAACTGGCGATCTACATGGTCGACCGTATAGAGCCTCAAATGGTGCCATACCAATAGTCTTTTGGTAACTATTGTTATAAGCAAACTCAACCAATGGCAAATAACTCTCCCAATTGCCCTTGAAGTCGAGTATACATGCTCGCAACATATCCTCCAAAATCTGATTAACCCTCTCAGTCTGACCATCGGTCTGAGGGTGATAAGCTGTACTGAGGTGCAGAGCCGTACCCATCGCTAGCTGAAAGCTCTCCCAAAACCCTGAAACAAAACTCGGATCTCTATCCGATATAATGGACAAAGGCACACCGTGAAACTTCACTATCTCTGCGATGTAAAGCTTTGCGTATTGCTCTGAGGTGTAACTCGAGCGAACTGGCAAGAAATGTGCTGATTTCGTTAATCTGTCCACTATCACCCAAATAGAATCATGATTTCGCTGTGAGGTGGGAAGTCCCACAATGAAATCCATGGAGATGCTTTCCCATTTCCATTCTGGTATAGGCAGTGGTTGCAAAGAACCCGGTGGTCTTTGATGATCAATCTTGATCATTTGACATGTGCTACACTTAGAGACAAATATAGCGATGTCCTTCTTCATGCCTGCCCACCAAAACTGCCGTTTCATGTCTTGGTACATTTTATCCCCTCCCGGGTGTACCGAAAATTGAGAACTGTGAGCCTCACCCATCACTGCCTTCCTCAAGTCCTCATTGTGAGGAACCACCAATCGCCCCTTGTACCTCAATCCTCCATCTCTACCCACTGTATAAAATGGTACCTCTCCAGATTTCAACTCGGTCACCTTTTCTACGCACTGTGGGTCAGTAAACTGCTCTGTGATTACCCTTCGTATGATCGTAAGTGTAACCACCACGCATGCTACAAAGGCATCAGCTAACGCATCAACACTGCTCAACTCATTCCACTCTGCTTCGAATAGAGCCGATAAACTAACATAGGGTCGGCGACTAAGTGCATCAGCTACTACATTCGCTTTCCCTGGGTGGTACTGGATGGAAAAATGATAGTCTTTCACAAATTCCAACCACCTACGCTGTCTCATATTCAGCTCCTTCTGTGAAAATAGATACTGTAGACTCTTATGGTCACTAAATAATCTGAAGGTCTCACCCAAAAGGTAATGTCTCCAAATCCTCAAAGCAAAAACCACAGCTGCCAATTCCAGATCATGCGTCGGGTAATTAAGCTCATGAGGTTTAAGCTTACGTGACGCATATGATATAGGTCTCTCCTCATGCGTCAGTACACATCCCAAACCCTGTAGTGACGCGTCAGTATACACCAAGTACTCAACGCCGCTCTGAGGAGTGGCTAGAACTGGTGCAGTAGTCAACCTGTTCTTCAACTCGTCAAACGCCGCCTGACATGAGTCATCCCAAATGAAAGGCACACCCTTCTTGGTGAGATGGGTAAGCGGGCCAGCAATCTTAGAGAAGCCCTGAATAAACCGGCGATAATAACCAGCCAACCCAAGAAGCTGCGAATCTCTGAAGGTGAGGTAGGTTGTCCCCACTCCAGAACCGCTGACACTTTACTTGGATCAACCGCTATCCCTTTCTCAGATACTACGTGGCCCAAGAACTTCACCTCTCTTTGCCAGAACTCACATTTCTCAAATTTTGCATACAACTGATGATCTCTCAGTGTCTGCAAGACGATACCAAGGTGTCTGGCATGATCCTCCTCTGACCTAGAGTAAACCAGAATGTCATCAATGAAAACAATAACAAACTGGTCCAAGTAAGCCCTGAACACTCTATTCATCAGGTCCATAAAAATAGCTGGGGCATTTGTTAACCCAAAAGGCATAACCCGAAACTCGTACGACCCATATCTGGTAAGGAAAGCTGTCTTCGGTACATCCTGCTCCCTAACTCGGAGTTGATGATACCCGGATCTCAAATCTATCTTCGAGAAATAGGTGGCTCCTCTTAACTGATCGAATAGATCATCAATCCTAGGTAACGGGTACTTGTTGCGGATTGTGACCTTATTCAATTCTCTGTAGTCAATGCAAAGACGAAGAGATCCATCCTTCTTCTTCACAAACAACACTGGTGCTCCCCACGGTGAAGTACTCCTGCGAATAAATTTCTGACTAAGCAGTTGCTGAATCTGATCCCTCAACTCCCTCATTTCCACAGGAGCCATCCTATATGGAGCTCTAGCAATAGGTCTGGTACCTGGAGCTAAGTCTATCACAAAATCTATCTCACGACTAGGTAGTAACCCTGGAATCTCCTGAAACACATCCTGATAGTCTCGCACCATAGGAATAGAATCTAAAGACACTGTGGTTCCTTCCGGAGACTCTTCACTGATAAAGAACAAGTGCGTACTAGACCCTCCCTTTGATTGCGGCATAGCAATCAAGTACATTTCCTGACCCGGTATAGCAAAAACAATTGCCTTATCGTGGCAATTAACCTGAGCATGGTAGTGTGATAACCAGTCCATCCCGAGCATAACATCATATGATTGCATATCTAAAACCAATAAATCTGCCAAGAATCTGAGTCTGCCAATGTTTATAGGGACCTGACTACCCTGTTCTCGTAGAACTGTACTAGCCCCCAATGGCGTAGATATAGTGAGTGAAGAAGTACATAACTGTATATCTAACCCGGATAAACTAGCAAATGCTCTAGATACAAAGGAATGTGATGCACCAGTATCAAATAAAATGCGACCCACTCTACCATTGATAGGAAACATACCCTCTATAGCTTGAGGAGCCCGTACATCACATGGCATCACATTGTAGACTCTCCCGTAATGCATCTGTGGTCCAGGTTGCCCTGCAGAATAGTGATTATTCTGTAGGCTAAGGGCAACAGAAAATAAACAGAAAGAAAGCACGAGAATTGCCTAAAAACTCAGAGAAAAGTCTCTAGTATTCAATATTATTATTCAAAAATCAAAAGTGCCTTCGAATCAACCCACAAGCCGGGTTATATAGCTGAACTTCGTCAACATTACCAAAAATAGCAAAAACCTAATATTCTTGCCAAAATAAAATACGAAATAAAAGAAGAAAGTTGCCAGAATTTTGGCCCAAATCAAGCCCAGAATCTCTTCCTAATCAACAAAATAAATATTACCAAAAAAGGAAATAAATAACTAAAATTAGGGATTCGGAGGGGAAAACAGTGGATTTTGGCCTCGAAAACAGACACACCCAGCTTTAGCTGGTGCCCACGACGTGCGCGCCGAACCAAGCTTTCCGAATTGTGGTCATAAAGGCGATTCTGACACCTGTAGCCAAAGTTATGGCCAAAATACTAAAGCGCGTCCAAAAATACCCTAATTAGTGACAAGGTCACGGTTTCCTGCCATCTTTACGCTGATCTGCCAACTCAAGATATTTCAGTGCCATCAACGTGTCGTCTGACAGCTCAGCATCATCTGACTCGGATGCTCCTGCATCACTTTGTAGAGGCTTCATGTTTCTTCTGACTAAGGGTAGGTTGCTCTGGGGATGCTGGAAGCGATGGAAACTTGTCTGAACTTGGGTGATAATTCTCTCGACTTTGAAAGGATCCCACCATTTAACAAAGTGTCTTCTGATGACTGTGTTGTTTTGGATGTCAAATTGTCATTTGAAGATCCATGAAACTTTGTATTTACTAGAAAATAGAAGAATATTCGGGAATTGTGACTAATAAGCGTTAACCATGTAAACTGTTGAGAAATATTTGACTTGTTCAAGAAGTGCAGTTGGGAAAATTTAAGGGATGGAACCATATTAGGACCAGCATCGAATGAACCGAGAAGGAATTTGACTTTTGAATTTATTGTTGAAATTAATAAACTAGGAGTGAGTAAATGACTCATTCTGATGGAGGAAGACTTTAAACAAGGCATCCATGTAATCGTAGTAATTAAATTGGATTTCATGTTTGGGCAGGTTTTTGAGAATTGAGGGATGAGAACTCCATTCTGGAGGCATTGTTCCGATCATAAATTAGTTTTTATCAATATTGACTCTGTAGAAAATAAGACATCTTTATAGAAGGATAATGACTTTGCTGGATGACTTGGAACAAAGAACTATACCAGAGGAAATAACGCTTTGACTATATCAAAGGGATCATTGAAATGACTATGTGAATGTTCAATTAAAAAAAGGTTGGAGTTATATTTGGGTAAATATTCAGATTTGGATTGAATAAATTTACTAGGGACAATGGGATGAATTGACTGTATCGGTTGGTCTGAGAATGGGTCACTGACCTGAAGCTGACTTGGGTATTGGATGTGAAGGTGACTGGGACTTGGTTAGGCAAGAGCAGAACTGAACTGAAGGAAGGTTTTGGGGACTGACCAAAGATATCAAATTTGTTTGGTTATTAACAAATGAGTTAAGGAAGATGGTTTAGCTTTTACTATCCCTTGAGGAGTCTTGTTCTTTGCTTTGTCTGTCATGTAAGAATTCTCGGGTAAGAAAATCAGGAATAGAATTTTGACTGCCTTTGATATATACTATATCAAAATAAAAAATACTCAAAATAGTTTGCCATCAGGCAAAAACTTGCTTAGCAGCTATATTTTTAACATAATTTTCAATAACATATTTATCACTTTTTCAATCTACTCCAATTAAAAATTTTTGGTTCAAAACATCATGCTAAAATTTTGAGACGCATAAAATAATAGAAATAATTTCTTTCATAATAGTATTATAATTACTTTGTGCGCTATGCCAGGCTCCAGAATAAAAAGGAATAATTTGTTCAAATTTTTTGTTTGAGAATATCACCATATCCTATATTAGAGGCATCAGTTTCAATGATTTTGAAGGAATTGACAGAAGGAATACCAAGGCAAGGTAAAGTTTTGACATGAAATTTGATTTTTTGGACAATAGAGGTATGAGAGGGAGGATTACTTTGGAGTCTATCAAATAATGACTTGCATTATTTTGGAAGATCTTGATAAAAGTCAAAAATGTAATTCAATGATCCAAGAATGCGTTGTAACTGGTTTTTATCTATAATGACATCAGGGAATTTATCAGCAAATTAAATGGCTCGCTCAATAGGACTAATTTTTTCTTGGTAGATATGAAAACCAAGAAATCTGACTTTTGTTTGAAAAATGTGAATCTCGGAAGTTGAAACAACAAGACCGTTTTGTTTGATAAGCACACGGAATGTATACAAATATTTTCGGTGTTCATCAATGGACTGGGAAAAAATGAGGACATCATCAATATAAAAAGAGCAAATTTACTATAAAGGTTGAAAATATCACACTAGGGGCATTTTTTAAACCAAAGGGCATGACGTTCCACTCACAATGCCCAAAAGGTGTGGTGAATGTAGTTTTGTATCTATCTTTTTTGTAAATTTGAATTTGCCAAACACCTGACTTTAAGTCGAATTTGGAAAAGATAACTGCTCGACTAAGTCTGTTGATTAGGTCTCTCTTGTTTAGAATTGGATAGCGGATCCATTCTAGGATATCATTAAGTGGTTTGTAATTCACTACAAGTCTAGGGACTTCGCGTTCCAGTCAGCCTATTTTTCTACATAAAAAGCAGAGTAGGACCATGGAAATTTACTTTTCCTAATAATTTTCTTGGCAAGAAGGTTATTAATTTATTCTTTACATGATTCTAGGAGTTCTTGATTCATTTGAATTGGCCAAGCTTTTGTGGGAATAAAATTTTCATTAAATGGCTGAATGAAGGGTAGCTTGACTATATATTGTTTCCTATGCCAGAATGCATTAGGAAATAAGGAACATATTTCAATTTTAAGCTTTGTTTGAAAAGTTTTAACTATTTGTTGAAAACTTTCAATAGCTAATTGGCCTTCAACTTTTTTATAAATGACTTCTTCTTTTAAGGAGTTTAAATGTTTTTGTTTAATGTTTAATAAATTTAGTGTTTTAGAAACAGAAGAATCAAAGAGATATTTTAATTCTTTAGTTTTTGGTTTTTGAGGAATTGGAAGGTAACCGTTTGACCAAAGGGTTTAGTAGTAAGACCATTATTATCTGTTGTGAACAGATATAACAAATAAATAAATGGTACTCCTAAAAGAACTTTATCAGTCATGTTTTTAACTAAGACAAATGATCTTTTGAAACATATATTGTCTTGGCAAACATGTGTTTTTGGTAATTTATACTTTATTTCCATCTTACTACTGTTCGCAGAACTTAATCGTTTGGATATTTTATCAAAGTATTTAGAAGGAATTAATCCATCTTGAATACAATTAAGATCAGCCACAGTATCAATTAATACGATGATGTCAATTGTGAGATCATCATCAATGACAATGGTAATTTTGGAAAACCATTTTTGTATAATTAATTTAGAGATAGTATTAATATGTTGGTTGGTGTTTACTTCAGGATTGGAGGACAGGGTTTCGTTAGGAGAAGAATTTCCCTCACTAGGTTCATCATTCGCAGCAGATGATTCTTTGTGGGTTTCAAGGCTTCTATCGACTTTTAGAATTAACATATCGTGTTGTAAATTATGAGTTCCATTCTTTAAATCTTTTATTTCCTTCTTAATTAGATTGATTTCGGATTGAAGATCTTAGATGGTAATTTCCTTCGGAGGTTGGTTAAATCTTTCTAAAGTTTTAGAGAGACTAAAATTTGGTTTACTGGCAGAAGGAGTGGGGCATCTGGTTGTCTTAAAAGATTTTAAAGCTTTTTTAGGTAGGAAGACTTGTTTTTTGGATTTTCAATTTTACTAATGAAATCAATTAGAAGACTCTCTTGTTCTTCATGTTTTGTAAGAACATTGATGGATCTACAACATGAATCCTTACACCCCATGGTTATATCTGCGGAGGTGTAACTATAGTTACTATCACTAGAAGATGAATAACTAGAATCGTTATTTTCATCACTAGTATTTTTTAATTCAAAAATTTCAAAGATTTGTTTTTTTGTTTTTTTCAAAAAATTGTAATTGGTTAATTTTATTTTTTACAGGGCAACTGTTTGCAAAATGCCATGTTAACCACATTTAAAAATTTACCAGTTTTATTATTTTTGGTAGGAATTTTCTCTTTTTCTTTAAATTTATTTTTAGGGTAAGCTTTCCATTTTTTATAAAACCCATCTTTCTGAAATTTAGGTTTACTCTTATTGTAGTTTCTATAAGCCCTATATTTAGTTGGATTTTTATGACTTTTGTGTGTTTTCTTGCGGAAAGGTGCAATAGGGGGAAGGCCATACTGCTCACATAAATTACCTATTTCATACTTAGCTTTTTTCTTATCATTATTTAGTTGTTTACTTATTTTCATATCAATGCACATTTTTAATCCTTCTTTTTGAATAGTGCTAATGATATTTCCATCAGTTGACTATATTTTATAATTCTTGTAGGTTTGGCTAGTGTTTCTCTAATTTTATGAGCAAAAAGACTGGGTAGACCATTTATGAATTTTTCTTTCGAAAATGGATTATTACTATCATTTCTCATCATGACTCGGGATAAGAAGACATCTTTGCACCATCTAAAGTTTGAAAGTGTTGGGCAACTTAAATTGGTTAACTGATCATGGACTTTTGCCATAATATTACTAGGTGTACCTATGAAATGGTTAATGATGGTAAAAATTAAGGTATTAACTCCATCGGGAATACCCATTCCTATTCGTTCATCATAAATAGTGTTTCCATCATTATCCTTTTGAATAACATTTTTAATTTCTTGTCTATTTTCTTCAGAGAGATGATTTTTCTACCTTGATCTCAACATCGCTGTGAATCCTGATGTGAGAAGATCAATAATTTCTAGTTGACCAATTGTATGATTAGTAATATAACTATTAGCAACCATTGAAATGTGATTTAATTTATTTAAAATTTTTTGTTCAGATAATCCATCTATATTCCATTCATATAGTTTATTTGAAGAGACTAAGAATTGACTATGAAATGGTTTTTCTTCGAGTTGGATATCTGGTGGTGTTGGTTTAGGATACCAATTCTTGGTGAGGCTAGTGGGATTAACTTTGTTGCGGTAAATTGAATTTAACTGCACATTTATAAATGTTTGTTCAATCTCTTGAATCTCACTATCTTCAAAGGAATAAGCTGATTCATATTCAGAGTTATTTTTTACATTAATAGTTGTAATAGATTGTTGTTCTTCCTTAGCTTTGACTTTTCCTTTTTTAAGGTCTTTTAACATTTTGTCAATTTTTTGGAGGGTTGTCAACTCAGTTGATTTTAAGGCTAACCCTTTTCCTTTTAACGGAAGATTAATCAGAGGTTTTTCTAGTTGATTTTGATTAATTTCAGTTCGGAGATCGAATTTATTTTTAATTTTATCAAGTTGTTTACCTATCATGTGCAAACATTTATTGGTAAATTTGTTTTCTTCTATAACTTTTCTTAAATTAGGTTTAACATCTGGGTTACAATTTTTGAGAGGAGAGACAACTAAATCATAACCTAGCTAAAGGACAATCAAGGTTTCTAAAGGAGGATGCCTTGAAGAAACAGTTGTTTTATCCTATTTTCTCCATTTGGTTATTGTTAGAACATTAAGTTTATTGTAATAATTTTCTAGATAATCAAAGAAATAGATTTCTAGGTTGTACTCGTTCATAAATGACTTCCAACTTGTATTTATCTTTTTCATTTCTTTTTTAGAAAAATTATTTCTATACACCTGTCTTTTTGTTTTCTTTTCTTTTGACTTAAATTCTTCATGGAGTTTAAGCAAATCAAACTTAATTTATTGGCTCAGAGAACTTATTTGAGGATCAAACGGTATTTCAAAGTTTGTTTGGGTAGGAGATCCAGGGGGTGAAGGTTCACTATTGTTTCCAGGTTTAGAAACATAACATGGATTCATTACTAGGCTGCCGATTTTTATACCTTTTAATTCTAATTTTTTTCTCTCATTTTTTCTAGTTAACTGATTTACAAAAGGTCTTTCTAAAGCATCAGCTTCACTGAGGAGGTTTTTATTTTTTCTAAAATGACTACTCCTTGTTTGGGTACTAAGTCTGGATTCATCAAGATTTATCTAGACAAATCCATCAAGGAATTGTTGGAATTGACTAAGGTCACTTGTAATATTTTGAATTTTAGAGTAATGATTTTCATTTTCTAAAATTCATTCATTGGGTAAATTAATATCTTTCCATTTTATAGTTCTACGGACATTAATGTTTGCATCTCTGGTACTACTTTGTATAAGCAAGGTTTGGTTTCTTGGGCTTTTGACAAGAGCACCGACATTAAGATTGGTTCTCATGCATTTATAATATACTCTGTAGATTAATCCTAAGGGTTGATATCCATTTAACATGGGATAATCTATTGTTTTAATATTTAATGTTAGAGCTTTAAGGAGATAGGGGTCACTAAGACTTAGGGTAAGATTTGGAAAGGTATCAAAATAAACTGGACCATTAGCAATAGTAGTTTCAATTACTCCCATAATACTAAGATTATAATTTGTGAATCTGGCGTCTCGAAGACATAGTAGGTTGGCGGCATTCAGGCTTATGACTGTAAAGAGATTAGCGACAATTTGAACTAATCCGATATGGATGAAGTTATGACCTTTGGCTTTATGCATTATAATTGTTTCAGCATTTAGTAACTAACACTTTTTGTGTTCTTTGTTAAGACCATAAATCTGTTCAACCATTTTAACACTGTAATCAATTCGAAAAGTTGACTATGAAAAGGTTGACTTATAGATTTCTTTAGTGGGAACTTTAGGGATATTCCAATCAAACAAATTAAGTTCTGATGGACTAATGTTTTCATAAATGTGTTCTTCTTTATTTACTATTGTACGAATATATGGTAGAGCAGATCTAGAGCTAGAACTAATAGAAGAAGTATATCTGAGAAATCTATTCATCATCTTTTAGCAGAATGTTTCAGAATCTTAACTTAAAACTTACTTGATTCTTTTGTTCTATTTTGTTGCATTTCGTAATATAGACCTTTACCCAACTATTTTTTCATTTATGCCCTAAATGCTTGACCACGGCTTAAGACAGGACTTACACTTCAAAAACTTAGATTAACAGTGGCGGCGCGGGGGGGGGGGGGGGAGGGGGGTGTATATAGAGAAAGAGAGTAATGATCTTTTGCTTACCGATGTACAAGAAATTCATCAACACCAAACGCACAGTAACCGTTGGATGTGATTGCTAGGATTTTTTTGGTAATTGTCTGTTTATATCAATCACATCCAATGATTACTGTACTTGGTGTAAATGAATTTCTTGCTCACCGGTAAACAAGAGATCATTACTCTCTATATATAGTGCAACTAGGGATGCAAGTTTGCAACTTAAGGAATAACTCTAACCCAATCACATATATAACTCCAACCCAATCACATTTACATTTATCAAAAACTATCATTTTCCTTTTCTTATGTCAATGTGGTATGCCATTATACAAACACTACATAATAGGATTAGGTTAGGTTGTAACTAACGATTTTAGTTGAGCTTGGATTGTTGTTCAAATTCTCTTCACAAAAATCTATAAAAAAAATTCCCTTTTTGGTTCTTATATGTAATGAAAAAGTTGGGATAAAATGAGAAAAGAAAAGAGTTTTTCTTTTTGGTTAAAATCTAATCATTTGTCTTTTTTTCTTCTTCTTTTTCCCATAAATTCTTTAATTCAGTTGATCCAACATAACATTCATTTTATTTTATTTTCTCTAATGCACAATATTTATATCTAATGACCTCGTAGAGTTATTTATGTACGAATTTTCTACTTCTTAGTCTCTAACTTTCACCATTTCGAACATAAAAATTTATGGGAAAATTATATTTTGACCCCCTAAGGTTTGTTTGTCAACCGTCAGATTGCTTACATCATGCAAATAGTAGTCAAAATATACCCAGAATACCCTTCTACACTTCTACGCCTATTTGTGCCAATTTTTCCTCTAAGATAGTTTAGTCATTTAAGCATTTTGTTGACCAAAGTCAATTAAAAATTATTAACAGGCGGTGAAAATGAAGATTTGCAAACGTGAAGAATCAGGTTGACGTATAGACAAACTTCAGGTGATCAAAATATAATTTGTCCATATTTTTCAAATTTCATTAGATATTGATCTAGTTAATTATTTATTTCGTTTCTTATCAAGAATTGTAATCTAATAATATTTATTCAACTTTTAAATAGAATGTAATAAATCAAATGTCAAAACAAGTGTTCAAGTTTTTTGCACCAAAAAAAAAATCATCATTTTTGACAACACATGTATTTGCATTTCAAGGTATTTCGATATAAATTTTATAATTAATCCATTATAATACGGTGCAGCCTTTTTTGGTGTTCCAAGTGTGGTGATGAATTTAAAATGATCCTGAGCTGTTCCATGTTTTTTTATTTTTTATATATACAGCCTTTATAGTTTATACTAGCTTCAAACGACACCGTATGGAGCCATTATAGATTAAACACACCGTTTTAGCTTGGGGGCAGTCCTCCTATACAAGGTCATAAATAAACTGAACAGGCAAAATGGAACCTTATAAAATCATCTCTTGTCCTCTCTGTTTTGGGCGGAAATATATTCAATTTCATCAACATGCCAATAATGTCTTTTGCTAGAATCCGCAACTCTTTACCCTTTTCCAGAGTTTTCAGGTACCTCTCTCTCTCTATATATATATTTGACTATATTTATACACACACGCAAACGCATATATATTTATATATAACGATCTGTAAATGTTATTTCCTCATCGATACGGTCTGTATATATATTAATCGTCTAAACCTGAAACTTATAAAATCATGTTCTCCTTCAGTTGTATCCTCTCCTTTCAAACCAAATTGTCAGCATTGTGTAATCTTTATGTCTTTGTGACGTTCTTTATTGTAACACACACTCACACACACACATATATGTCTGTATATATTTATATTGCCTCTAAATTTTTTGATTGATTAAGCATTCATAATCTGTGATATAGTCTACTGAGGAACATTCACTTTCTACATTGCTATCCAATGTAACTAGAATTTTTTATTGACTAAGCATTCACAATCTGTTCAAATGTCCTCTTGAATTGAATGGTCCTGTTGGGTTTCTACGTTGCCATCTAACGTAGAAATTCGTTAGCTTGAATGGATCATTTTGGTGAAATTGGTAGCCTTCTCAAAACTGATATCCAAAATCATAGACCACTGAGGAAGAAATATGGTGAAGTTGCCTATTCAAAATGGCTCTATTTAAGATCACAAATTTCTACACTAAAATACAATGTAAATTGTGAATGGACCGTTCAAATTCAAAGAATGCCCAAACAGGCCCTTGTATAATTTGCCATCCCGTTGGCCTAAAAGAAATTTCCATCTTTTTTGGTAAATTAAAGAAATTTCCATCTTGTATGTACAAAAGGAAAAGAGAGCCACAACCCCATATAATATTATATTTTATTTGAACAAAAGAAAAAGAAAAAAGAATATACATAGATTAGTCTAAGAAAGTTGCTTGATTAACTTTTTCATTTGTTTCATTATTTACTATATCGTAAATACAACTGAGAAGCAAAAAAAAAAATGCCACAACCTGAGATGTGTAAATATTGCAAGCATCTTGCTAGATCCTTTTATGATTAGTTGCTATCCAACAGATTTCATAATGTAAATAGGAATTTTTGTGCTGTTATTCTGCATTGTTTCAGAAGTGAACCCCACCCACATTCAGGTCTATTCTATCAAATTTAATATTTCAAGTAACTTAATCTGCAACTCTCCGTCATATTATGTTTGAAACTAAATTTGTGCCATCCTGAATTGGACTCACTGATTTCTCCCTTGTAATGAAGAATGACAAATGTGACACTAGTATGTTCACAGATGAACATTTTCTCGTCTGAATGATTAAAAACAACTTATCAGGAGTACTAAATGCCGAGAACTTCCTTCCCAAGTTGTGGATTCTGTGCATTTGAATGTGAAGACTTGGATGCTCTCTTAGCTTAATTTCTAGGTTCTTTGAATTTGGGCTGGCATTTCCTTTTCTTGGTGTTACCCTTCCTTTTGATCTGTCGGTTTTTGCTCGTCTCTCTTTCCTCTGTATAGCTTAGCAAGGAAAAAAAAAAATTCTCTTTTATAGTGATTTACAAATTCTGCTTCCATAAGACTCACGTTTTTTATTGTTAACACCAAATTACCTGCTGTTTATTCTTTTCCAGGCAGCTGGAGCAGGAGATGGAAACTGTAATCAATGTGCTAGAACCTGGACCTTTGGGAATTATAGAACACAAGTTCTCTGCCGAGGAGATACGTGAGGCAAATGCTACTGTTAAAAGAGCAATAGAAAATTGGCAAAGGAATGCAAACATGGAGCAGAGTAGCCCCATCTTGAAATATCATATCGATAAATGACAGAATACTGTTGCTTCAGTTTTTTACGATTGACCTGTTCAAAGAAAAATCATGTACTGTATGTAAGCTCTTGACAGTCTTCACTATGATGTTAGAGCATTGATTTCTAGCAAATTATATACCAGAACTATAATGATTTTGTTTTAATATCTTTATCTTCTCATGATGGAAGAAATGCCTTTGATTTAGATTCAGTGTTTTGCTAAAGGCACCCATAAGTGGAAGTTTATAGTGATCTTAAACAATTTGTGGCTCAAAAATCTATTTTACTCTCTCTCTCTCTCTCTCTCTCTCTGGTATGTGTATGTATTTTTACATTATCACAGGCCATGCATTCTACAAGATTGAACAACACAATGAGCACAGTTACTATTCTTTTCTATCATTTGCATATTCGAACACAGTCCTCAAGGAGGACAATTTTTTGCCTCATTAATGTGATACTTCTAGGCAAGTGCATTATGTTTGTTTTCTTAAAAGGTTTTTCTTGCCATGTTACAAGTCTTCCTGTTTCAACAGTGTATTTTTCTTTCTTTGTCTATGAACAGGTATGGTTACAAATCTTCAGATGAGCTTAGTTCACAAACAATGAACAGGTATGTTTACACGCTGTTTGTTCACTTTAGTGATTTTTTTTTGTCCTTTTTCAATTGGACAGGATAAAAAATGACTTTGAACTTAAAAGAGTCTCCTACATTACACCAATAGAACTAAGGATGACACCTAGAAAATTATGAGAAAATATAGTTGCATACAGTTACTGGTAGAGTATAAGTTTCTATTTCAGCGAGTCAATACCACAGTATGCTTTGAGAAACTTTTGACAAAGTTACTGGATGTCTAAAAAATTTAATTCTTGATCAAAGTTAGTCAATAATTTATTCTATAGATGTTTTCTTCTGAGTTCCTTTAGCTGTAGGAGGTGAACTAGAGAAAAGGAAAATGGTAGGACCATAGTGCTTGAAAGATGGATATTTGGAGCAAGTTGGAAGAAACGAAGGGATGGAAATTAAGCAACATGGAAGAATGTATGAGAAAGAGAAGAGCACTTGAAGCATGCTAGAGTAGTGGCAGGGCCTGACAAAGCTTTATTATTAGACCAGGATTTAACTTGATCACTTGACACTTGGTTTAGTTGGCTTCGCTCATATCGAACTTCATAAAAAATATAAGTGAATCAAGTGATATTGTGTGGATAGGATAAAAATCACTTCAAACTAGAAGGATAAAAGAATATACAAGAAAAGTCATTTTAAAAACTAGAAGACAGACATATGACAAGAACTTGTAAAGAATTCTTAGCATTTATGCTCTCTTAAATTCTTTACAACGTGCAGAATGAGTTGAAAGAAACCCTCAATATTTGAGTTCATGGTTTCTTGATTGCACCCTTACTAAAGGTTATTTTCCTTTTGTAATGGATGTCATTCTTCTTTTGAGGGAATATAACTTCACTTTCTTTGAAAGAGACCAAATTGGTAGTGTTATTGATTTTCTTTATGATTATTATTATTATTATCCCCCACCAGTTTTTGTCCCTGTAGGTTGGTTATAATTAAAGTATTTATGTAGAGGCACTATTGAAATTTAAATTGCATTAGCCATTTGAAAATTGATGCCAACTAGCATAATTCGTATTAATGAAGGATAACAAGGATGGATTGGGTGCAAACCTAATTGCTGGAAACTTGGAATGTGATTGTGTCACGCTGGGACAGGCATTTTCATATTTCGCAAAGTGAACTTTTACCATTACACAAACAAATCTAACCAACTTTTACACCGTAAAAATCTAGTTGCTGAGAAAGCTATTTTTCCTTTGTATGCTATAGTGTGAAGTATGTCATTCCCACACATACCTCACGTGTTATAATCAATTGTAACAACTTGCATGCCATGTTACTTTTAAACTTATATAATGTTAAAATCTTATTTAATAAAATGACGATTCTGTTTATAATAGCTTATAGATTTGCCAAACGTGCAGTTCACTGTAACATAACCGTTGCCTGCATATTGCTGTGTTTCTTAAAATTCTCTTTCCTCTACATTTTTTATGGCATGCATGAATATATAGAAAACAACTATGAAATTGAAACTAAAAAACGTAAAGTAATTAGCTAATTAACTAGCTATCACATTATTTAGTAGACCCAAGGAAAATACATATAGATCGAAGTTGAACATAAGCTGTGATGGCGTTTTGTACAGCAAAACGAAGCATCATTAGCTGCTGCTTGTATATAGCGTGTCTGTTCTCAGTTATTACTAAAGCAAAGGCCGCTAGCTACTTACAATAACATGGTACCAGAGTTTTGGTTTTGTTATTTACGTCTCCATATATGTATAGCTTTAGCCTTTAGGAGCATATTGCCCAGCTCGTCCTGGAGTTGGTAGCTCATCACCTCATCAGTACCGCCGACCAATTTTTGCCCTATGAACACAGCTGGTACGCTCGGTTTACGCCCTAAAGCCATCAGTTCCCTCTCAATTTGCTTTCCATTTGGAAGTTGATCGAGCTCATAAACTGTAAGGTTGGCCCCGTAACCACGTATCAGTGACTCAACTGTGTGGCACATGCAACAAGTACTGTTGCTGAAGATCACAGCAGGCTTTTCACCCACCAAGCTCATCACTGAAGTCATTGCTACAACTGAACAATTCGAATGCTGATATATAGCTAGAAGAGTAGTGAGTCAACAAGTCAGAGTGAGAGAGAGAGAGAGAACAATAGGTGATATGACTATATATGGAGATTGTGAGGAGAGCTGGGACTTCGGTTGAGTTAGTTGAGGTGCCATGGAGGTTATATATAGAGGCCCAAGGATTGTGGGTTGAACTGTTTAGCAGACACAAAAACAACTAGGGGGAGAAAAGGACTGAACGACATTTTTTCAGTGGATTCCCAAATTATCCTTGATCATTGCTCGATAAGGACGTGATAACATCAGTGGATTAATATGCCGAACGTAAGCATGGTGGGACTGCACATCCTTAAATTGACACCAGTAACCTTAACGTAGCCTATCTCTCTCTCTCTCTCTATATATGTGTGTGTGTGTGTGTACGGCCAGATATATTGATATCAAAAAAGAAAACGGTACTCGTGAGTAATTAAATCCTGCAATAAGTGTGAGACAGAAGAACGAAAACAATCCTGTAAATCTGTAATTAACTAGGATATAACCTTACTCCTTGCAAGTGCAGTCCACATAAACACTCGGTTAAACTATCATTTTACATGCTTAAGCCCGGTATGGTACTTATGTATAGATATAGATATAGTAATATATATTTTCGTTGTGTGTGACATATAGAACCTTTAAATACATCCAAATCGGAGAATCTGATGGGGGTGGAAAGAGATGTTGGGTTTATCCAATTGGGTAACCTTTTTTCTCTCCATAACAAGATTCGCATCGAGTTCAAATTCAATATAACGAAAACTAATACTAGAATAAAAGGAAAATTATGAAGGAAAATGCTTAACAGAGGTGATTTACCTACCCTTAAGAGCAAGCATGCTAAGAATTAAAAATAAAATTCACATGCAGTAACATTGTACGAAAAGGAGAAGAATATACCTTCCGTATCTACACATTGTCCATTTATACGTATTATTATTCTCCACATAAAATCACATGAATAATGTAATAGTTAAACAATGTGGGAATTAAATTAGTACTGTTCATATATATATTGTCCTTATCACAATCTGATTCTTTGTGAAAAGGTGCGCATGCATTTAGGCTTCAAAGGTTGGTAAAGATGAGTGAATTGTGGCGTAGAAAACTGGTAGAAAATTTTGAGATGTCGCTTGAAATTGCCTTTTTGCTAATTGAAAGATTGAGATCCTTTACTCCTTAAAGAAGTTATATATATATATATATATATATGCCAGTGTGTAATATATAGGACTTCCTTTAATTAATTCTCTGCCGTAGGTGAATTGTTTGGACTTATTTCACCGAAGGAACTAATGAAGATTATCACATTAATTGCATGTGGTTGGAACTTTGTTTTACATATATATAAAGAAATAATTAAGCTCATTTATATTCTTTTGATGATTAAGCTAATAATAAATGAGTATAGAATTTGATTGTAACTATTGCACTATGCAGGTTGGATCCATATATGATATATGGTCCACTCTCATGAACAATCTTTACCTTTGATGACGAAGTATATAGGACGGGAGAGATAGGATCACGAGGGCATTGAAAAGAACCACTTTTTTCAAAGTGATGCTAATTCTTTCTTTCATGGCCAAAAGTTGATCACCCATTTTGCTAATTTTCCAGCAATTTATATTGACTTGATAGTATATGGCTCATCACATCAATACTTGATACCATTTTATTTTACTAGTCAACTCAGGTATAGTATCACTCTGTAATATCTTTAATTGCATACTTGGAACCATTTCATCTCGAAAGAGATGACATTAATATTCTTGAGAACTTATATATATATATATATATACACTACGTAACTTTCGGGGACCAGATATTGCCACGCCCTCAAAGAAGAAAACTACAGGATCTGAACTCTTCTAAAGCTCAGGCTCAAGATAAATCGAAGGGCCAGATATGCAGCGTCACTTGACTGTGACACCTTTATGCATGGTAACAGTGCTTATCAAATAACCTAGACATGAGACACACGGGGAGCCTATATTAGTTTGAGGAACGTTAGAGACTTCGAATCGGATTAGGTCGAAAATAATTTTATGTGAGTGTAGTGATGGTTTCACCACATGATATTACATTGACATTATGTGATGAGATTCGCCATTCTACTTACATAAAAATAAAATCTTAACAAAAATCTTGACATTATGTGATGGGATTCGTCATTCTACTCACATAAAAATAAAATCGGATTAGTCCGATTGACCTACAAACCATTATTCTTCAAGTTTTATATATATTCGCGAGAAACTCATTCAAGTTTTATGTTCACAAGGTTATACATGTTGAAACGTACATAATTAGGACTTGTAAAACAAATTAGATCAATTGGACTTGTTTGCTTAGTGTGTGAATACTGAATATAAATCAATTAATTAAGTTGTTATACATGAAAATGGATTACTTTTACTTGAAGGTGCCTAGATCATCAGTGTTGTTTCCCAATATATATATATATACAGCAGTGTGATGCGCAAATATGGCTTGCAAATTAACCCAACAAAACTTGCTTCTTTTATTGCGAGTTCAATATAGCTAGTATTGTTGCATATATAAATATGAATCCTTTTTGAGTTATACTTGGATTGTAATAAACCTATTTATGCATGCGTACATATTTACGAGAGTATTTACTACAATATTTATGATGAGAGAGATGGTAAAAAGTTTATGGACACACTATATTGGTGATAATTTTTCACTGGAATGTCAACTTTTGATACATTCTGTAACTGGAATATATATATATATATATATAAAGTAGAATGCGAAATCGAGTACTGGCATCACAGATATTATCAGACATAAATTAGATAAGAGCTTCTCACGTGCAGTTTTGGTTATTCGGTTATTCCATCTCTCTCTCTCTCTCTCTCACACACACACACAAAGGAATGCTTTCAACCATGCATTTGTTTGCTTCATCTTTGATGCTTATCTAGATGTCAAATGGAGAAGATTCTTCCAAACCAAGCAGCAGCAATTTCAAGTGCGAAAATGCTATGAAGAGTGTGTGCTCTGCTCAGGGTGACCTTATTCATTTGAATCTCTCAACGACGTCATCATTCACTAGACTTGAATACTTGATAGATGAGGGCGCAAGTTCACTCTAAGCGACCTCTCCATATATGCTTTACTCTTTCAAGTATTATATATATATATATAGATAGAGAGAGAGAGAGAGAGAGAGACACACACACACACACATATGTTAATATGACTATCCCATCTTTTTCTCAAATATATTCTTGAAAGACTCGTCATTTCTCTTCAAAATCTCATAATTATTCTCCAATCTGTGATTAAGATGGAATAAAATCTAAAAGGCAAAAGATGATTTTGAGTTTAGAGGGATTCTGCTGGTGGACGTGAGCATCTTCGTATATGTGGATGACTGGATGTGGTGTTGTTTTCTACTTTAATCAATCACGTGGTTCATTATTCCCATCACCATTTTTCATTAAAATTTATTGTAATAACTTTATTGCAACATGTATGCATGTGGTATTTATTTATTAATTAGTTGTCTAGCAAAATTAATTTATCCTAACAAAAACAAAAATTAAATATGCGGAGTAATTAATTATGATCCATTTCATCGACATGTACGTGTTACAGGGTGAACCCCAATCCATCGACGCTGGAACCTTATACGTGGACAAGGAAATGATACCATTTATGAAATATACGTTTTTGTAATTTCTTGTCATCACACGAATCTTTCGAATTGCTAAACCTGAAGTAAACAGACGAAAGTATTGAACTTTGTGAAGGGTTCAGAATTTATGAAATCAAATAAATTTCTCTGTAATATAACTTACTTTCAATCTATAATAAACACACGCATTGTGCTTTTCTTCCTTCCATATATATATATATATATATATATATATATATATATATATATATGTAGATAGATAGGTACTTTCAAAAGCAATGCTAATTTTAAATGTATATCTCGAATATGACGTGACGATATTAAAAAGACATAAATATCTTTTACTTGATACATATTACACTTTTTATAAGTTTTAATATTTTATCAAACTAAATGAATGCCATTGAAGGAAGAAGTGAGAACAGTAATTAATCTGGTTTTCTCTCTTCCTAATTTTTTTCTCTTTTTATTTATATATATATATATATATATATATATATTTTGCACTCCCTCAACTTCTCTCCATCTTTCTTGAGTCTTTCTTTAAAATTCAACTATGATTGAAAATACCAAATCAAAATGAAATTATAAGAAGCTTGAAATATATTATGTGTTTAGCTAATTATTCACATGTAAATAGTGGAGAAAATTAGAGTTTTTATTCAAGAGAAAGAGTTCTAACCTTATGTTAAAGAAATCATGAATTTTTTTTTTTTTTGTATTTTCTTGTCTCAATTATTTGAAGATTTAATGGAAAGGGTCTTCACAAGGAAGATAAATGCAGAAAATTTAATTTGAATTCTAAGTAATTGAGTTATATTAGGATTTAGATTCTATAATGATAATTTTTTATATTTTTTCTCTTTTTCCTTTCCTATATTCTCTCAAAATAATAACTTTTAAAATATATAAAGTTGTCAAATAATGAGCCACCTAATTCCAATACTAGTTGATGAATTATATTTTTTAAGTTTAATTTAGCATTTTCCTACCGTCAATATGTAAACGCATGGACATTTGAATTGAGTAGTTTTATGTACAATTAAATCAATGAAGATTGCAAAATCAGACAATATCATTAAATCAAGTATGCAATACCATACTTGGTAATGGCATGAATTCTAATTTGTGGTTTGACAAATTGCAGATTCCTCGTTTGATAATATGACACCACTTAGTACATTCATTGTTGGATGCTCATCCTCATCCTCATCCTCATCCTCTTGGGTGTTCCCTCCAGCAATTTCTAGCCTCATTCCTTAACTTTGCATCCACAACACAACAATCTGCCAATCTAAGCCGGATAAGTACAGGACAGGTGAATTTTCCATTGAACAGTACACAGTACACAGTACACATCCAAAGCCTTGGATCCCAAAGCAAGCATTGCTTCATCTTGTGGATGGTTTGCCATATTCCTCTTTCTTTCGACCACTTGACAGAAGGAAGACAACTCCAACTCAAATTTTACGCATCTGTGTACTCTGCTCTGCTGATCAATAATCACATGACCACCTATATATTCTTCAA
Organism: Cornus controversa; assembly: GCA_026545225.1. Taxonomy (NCBI): domain Eukaryota; kingdom Viridiplantae; phylum Streptophyta; class Magnoliopsida; order Cornales; family Cornaceae; genus Cornus; species Cornus controversa. The sequence continues at coordinate 64,852,547 of CM048850.1, read as the reverse complement.
ATGTCCATTTGTTGCTCCCATTTCATCATCTATACTAAAAAAGATGTGCCTTCTATATTTTGCATGCCCCCCCTTCTTGGCCTGAAATGATCTCTTGGCCATTTCAGCACTGGAAGGCCAAGTCAAAATCAAATAAATTTTTCTGAATTGAAAGAACAACTGTACGTACGTCGAAATGAATTACTATACCTGCAGAAAAAGTAAACAGATGAAAGTATTAATTGCACTTTGTGAAGGGCCTTCACAATTTATGAAATCAAATAAAATTTTCTGTAATATAACATATATAGTAATATACTTTCAATCTATAAACACACGCATCGTGCTTTTCTTCCCTCCATATCTATTTATATATATATACATACACACACACACACATATTACGCATGTGAATTCAGTACATGATCACCTGTGCCTCTAAATGCATGTTTTATTCTGTTATATACATAGTTACTTTCAATTAATATGTAAACACATGCATAGTAGTACACATTTGAATTCAGTACTTTTATGTATAATTAAATCAATGGAGATTGCAAAATCACACAATACCATTAAATCAAGTATGTAACACCATTAATTCGAGAATGGTTTGTTGATTCTTGTTGGATTAAACTGGGAACCATGTTCTGAGACCAAATGCATGCCTATGGTATGATAACATGCACAATAATTGGATTAGATGAACCAGTCCCACTGTAACATTTGTACTCGTTGCTCATCCATCTGTCAGAAAATAAAATTGATTTTAGTATTTTAGTTTTTTTTCAAGTATTTGACATACATGATGCCTGTGTGTGTATTTATCATGTTAGTGGTTTAAATTATCTTAGCTAGTGGGAGTAAGTGTGATGGTGGAAGTTAATTGTGTAAGACCAAGAGGCACGAGAGTTAAGCATACTAAAGGCCATGGCAGTACTGAAGGTAATTGGACATTTATATGTAATTGTTAGACATATGTTTTGAGACCTATATATATAATCATGTACTCTAGCCATTTTTATAAGTGGATTAAGTAGAGTATTTTTCAAGTGTTCCTTCCACTACTTCTCTTCCACAATTGTTGTGGAGAGTCCAAAACTCCAAATTTTGTTTGGAAGATGTTCGAGACCATCACTTGTAAGGAAGAGTATGAAAGTACGTCTTGAAGATAACTCAACGGATGATGAAGAGGTGTGTTATATATACACATGGACTTGAAGAAATTGAAGATTCAAAAATAGAAGGACAATTTGAAATGGTGAATGAGGAAGAGTTAAAGAAAGGTATTGAAGAAGAGATTGAAAAAATGGAGGATAATGATGAAAGAGAAGTTAAAGAAGAAGAAATTACTAAGTGAAGAAGTTGGTGAGTTAACATTTTCAGGTATGATTACAAATGCCACTTTCAAAGAATTTATACATGACTTGTTTGATGAACTTATGATTTCTTCATATCCATCCCAATTGGAAAAAGAAATCAAAGACTATAATGATAGTGCTCATCTTGTGGAGAATTATGAACTTGTGAAGAAAGTTGTTCTAATGAAGTGTGAGATTGAAGCTCTAGGTGATGAGAATTTCCCGAATTACTTTTTGCAAAATGGTTTAGATAATTTTGTAATTGACACATGCCGGTAGGTGAAAGAGTTATTTTATGATTCTAAAGAAGAAGCATGCATGTGTGAAGTTCAAAAGGTATCGAGAATTCAAGAAGAAAGAAGACGGATGGTGTGCTCGTGCATGTAAAGAAGATAATGGCATACAATCATTTGAAGAATGTTCGTGAGTCCTACACATCAATGGAATGGCCAAGAAGACTTATTGTCGAAGGAGGTGGAACTTAAGACCAACTGACGAACTTTTAATCAAGCCCCCAAGATCAACAAGAAAGAAACTTATTTGTAAGTTATAAAATCAAGTTTAAAATGGGGTGTTGGAAAATAAACTAAAATAAATAATATAGTGTTTCACATAAAATAAATAAAAAACCCTTGACTGCATATTAAGTCATGCATCAGACTTAGACTCTTGTTTCCATCATATATATATATATATATATATAACATTCCGTCCATCAGTTTCTTTATTTGTAAATTACGAATTGTAATTTAACGAATAATATACTCAATGTTTCCAAGTGATATATGCCTTGAAATTAAACTGACTTGAGAAGGGCATTTGATTCAGTCTCTTGGGATTTCCTAATTGACACTCTCATCCTCACTGGATTCCCCCCACCGTACCTTTCATTAACTGGATCAAATCATGTATCACCTCAACCTCTTTCACCATCTCTATCAATGGTGAATTTCATGGTTTCTTCAATGGAATCAAATGACTTAGACAAGTGTTTTCCACTATCTTGAACCAATCAACCACCAACAACACTCTTTTCAGACACCATTGGAGGGAGATGCAAAAAGTTATCCTTAACACACCTTATTTTTGCTGATGAACTCGTGCTAGCTCTTCGGTCATGGCACGTACCATCCCCTCTATTTAGATTCTCAAATCTACTATTGACAAATTTTCATCTCTCTCTTGACTTCAGGTCAATCATAGCAAAAGTCATATATATATATATATATATATATATATATATATATATATTCATTTCAGGTGTCAGCCCTAATCGTGAAGCCAACATATATTCTATCTTTAGTTGGATTTAAAAAGGGTTCTCTTCCTGTGAGATATTTGGGAGTAGTCTTGTTTCTATAGGTTTGAAAGCTGTTGATTACAGGGTTCTTATTGAGAAAATTGTTGGAAGATTTATGCATTGGTCTAGCAGAGCTATTGTCCTTTGCTAGTAGGTCGCAGCTTATTAGGGCTATCCTTTTTAGCACTCAAATATTTTGGAGCTCCACGTTTATTTTGCCTATAAGCAAGCATTCTAAATGAACTGACTAGTAGTATCTTTAGAGCATTCTTGTGGACACGGCCTAAGCTAAAAAAGAAGGGACCAAAAATTGCACGGTTTACTGTATGTTTGCCAAGGGAGACGAGGCTTAGGGATACCAAATCGATCTACACTCTTGGTAATGAAACATGTTTGGAACATTCTTACAGCAAATGATAACATGCTTTGGGTTAAAGTGGGTCAACACTTACCTTCCTCTTGTTCAAAGATTGACTAAAATACCCTCCAATCCATTGAAATCGTAAGGAAGAACCATTTTTAAATAATGAGGACATAATAGTCATTTCAACGTATTAAGGGAGGTGAGTGTAACTATTTTACAAACATAGCATCCGTGTATAATTAGATCAAACCTGAGGGGAGGTTAATGTATTTTACCATTTTTCTATTTGCTTTGGGCCCTCGCTTTAGGCCAAAATATCTCATTTATGGGTTTGAACAATTTGTAGTCATTTATACATATATCAATTTACCTTTCAAAAAAAAAAACTATCCATATCTTTAATTACTTACCTCTAGACATATTAAAAATGCACACACATATATATGTGTGTAACAAACACTAAATTCTCATTGAATCCTAATTAGGTGTGCAAACTGGGGTGGGGGTATTAATCTAAACCCTCAAACCTAGGTTTACAGAATTCAGGCTAAATTCGAATTTGGACTTTTGTAACCCTAGTCCATTGACTCGGGTTGGACTCGAGTTACTATCAGTCCAACCTGAATTACACAAAGTAAATGTCTCAAAGTCTATATGATGACTCATATTACAAACAAGTTACATATTTTTCGTGACTAGCTCTTGAGAAATGAGAACTTAACCCTAACTCTTTTTGCTTTCGTGAAAACTGAGAATCCTACACCATCTGAGAATCTCTCGCCATCGCCTCCATCATTTTAACTGGTAATAGCTTCTCAGTTTTGCCCCTTGAAAGAAACTCTGTACATGAACGGGTGGATCCGAAACATGGTATACAAAAATATTGAAAGAAGAAAAAATTGTATAAAGTGTCCAAAATTGTCACCATTTCAGTATTGAGAAAGTCTTTGGGAGCAAACATGTGTGTGTGTTATATTAAAACAATCACGCGAGTCTATGTAACACCAAATCCCCAAAACAAACTATTTGAATTTTCCTTTGGATTTGAAATGAAATCAACCAAGAGCTTAATTCTCTGACCCCAAATCCTCTTTTCTAAAATCTGATCGATGTTCAAATTTTCTCAAAAAATATATTTTTTTGTTTCTTAATATTTTTCAAGCTTGAACATTACATCCTTTACTCAAGTTGGGACTTTCGACTATGTCTATCCTCTCCGTCTGTTACTTATCTCCTGCTACCAACAGAAGCTTGCTTTCCTCTTCATTTATATTCTCCTATCAATTTTCTATAAGCGTTATATTTATATGTTTATTGATTATTATTTCTTAATTAGATATGGTATCGATATTCAAACACTAATTTGAGACACACTACTTATTAAATTCGTGTATTCTAGGATGTGGAATACCTCAAATAATATCAAAAATTTAGTGTGCAAACTAATTCTAAAAGTTGGGCCTATAAATATCACTATCCATCTTGGGGATACTAATATCAAAAGTTAGATCCTTATCTCATCCCGGATGTGAATATACATTTGGTTACATTTATGCAGTGTGCATTTGGAAAATTTCTCTAACATAAATTAGTCTTTTGTCACTGTCAAAGATCATCCACAACAAATAAGAAGATACATTTATACCCGAGATTCGATGATGACATACGGAGCCAAATATGTTCGATTTTTCTTGTAGTCATAAGCCTTTGCTATCTTTGCAAATTGTCATCTACTCAAAATCAGTGGAAATTTTAGTCCTACTGCAAATGAAATTTTCATACACATTGTAAATGAAAACCAGTGATCATATATATATATATATATATATATATATATATATATGTATGTATGTATGCCCTTGAAAAGAAAAAGGATTAGATGCATGTAATATGAACATGAATTTCATTGAGATATCATCAATATCCCAATTTAGAATCATTTGATAAAGGTATAAAGATGGCAATTTGATATGAATACTTTGTGTTATATGTTGTTAATTATTGTTTACTCGAGCGTACTGATTCCTTGATTCACATATTCTTTTTTGCATGAATATTTTTGCCATTACTCTGTGAGGGGACCAATATCAAAAAGTGAGAATGAATTGGATAAACTCTTATCTTTTTCCACATCAGCTTGAGGATCTACCATGATAACAATCAAACATAAAAAGAAAATAATAATAATAATAATTAGGATATATATACATGGTAATAATTAGGATTAGGATTAGGATTTATATATATGTATGATTTATGTTGTCCTGCAATGACATATGCAATGATAATAAATCAAACCATTCATTTATAAAAAAAAATAAAAAAAGAAATTCAAACCATTCACTTCTACTTTCTAAACTTGTTTCTTTTTGACACATTAAAATAATATAAGCTATGTCTGAAAAAATGAAACTGAAAATCCTGAAGATGTAATGTTGTAATCACTCAAGATGTGACTTGAACAAGAAGTTGACTTTGCAAACTAATTACCATAAAAATTTAGTGCTCCTATGTACTAAATCATGCCTTTATAGGTCCATCTATGTAATTATGTATGTAGTCTTTCCGAAAGTTAGCCTATCAACAAAATAATTTGATTGATACAAAGATAAAGAATATATCCCCCACCATCCGAGCGAGGTTTCTCCACCTGCAAACCCAAAATTTAATAGCATTAGTTTAATTAATCTTGCTATGACTCCCAACACTGTTACAGATGTCGTACGGACACTCCAAGAGATCTGAATTATCAAAATGGATGATATATATATATATATATATACACACACACACACACACTAGGTGTCAACTTGTTCATAGCACAAAGGGTCATTATCTTGCAGATCATCAGGGGCATTTTTCTTATCCACACAAATATCTGATAGGAACTTTCTCCATTCATATTTCCAATGGTTATTTTACTGTTCTTCTTTTCCTTTTTGGGATTAAACAACGCTATGCACCACTTTCATCTCAGCCTATAAATAAGGGGTGATGAAACCTCAAGTCCACCATATAGATAAGCCTCAGTATACACAAGCATATATATATATATATATAAAGCTCACCCTGCTCACTTGCCTAGCTTCATTTTCTGACTTGTCTCAACTTTCTTCAAGCAGCAATTACCACCCAGCTGCATTACAAGCAATTTATTTAGCACAACTTCTGAAAATGAATAGGGTAAAAGAGTTGGCGGCAGAGAAGGCTGCAGTGATCTTCACCAAGAGCACATGTTGCATGTGCCACAGCATCAAGAGATTGTTTTATGAACTCGGTGCAAGTCCTGCGATTCACGAGCTTGATAAAGATGCAAGTGGGAGAGAAATGGAGAGGGTACTGCGAGACCTAGGCTGTAATCCCTCTGTGCCGGCAGTGTTCATAGGTGGAAGATTTGTGGGCTCAGCCAGAGATGTCATATCCTTCCATGTCGATGGGTCTCTGAAAGAAATGCTAATCCGAGCCGGAGCTATCTGGTTCTAGTTATCTCAAAGCAAAGTAATATAATGTTAGACTTCATGCATGTTATAGTAATAGTTAACAAGCCCTTGTAACCATGTTAAAGGTAACATTGTATAAAGGGCTTCACTTTTTGGCAACTGCAGTGTGACTATGTTGTATAAAAGCTTATGCTATATGGAAATGGCTTATCCAGTCACACACGCAAAAAAATAAAAATAAAATCCTGGCAGTTAATAGTTGATTTCTTTCCTAACAAATATTGGATTTCAAACAGAGCAGGGCCGGTAGAGTTTGTGCTCTCTCTATCTTTCCTCTAGACTTTTTATTTATTTATTGTCATTTATCATGCCAAATCAGGGATAAAATGTGTATTTTCATCCTGTAGTTCATCATGATCAGACGGCATTTAGAACAATCTTCGCTAGAGAATATTCCAAAGAATAGCTCCCACATGCTAAACTACTGCAGAATAAATTTTCCAGCATGCATTACTTTGAATCACTAATCAGACATGTTTTGACAGCAAACTTATCCTGCTCAGAAGTGATCATAAGTGAATTACACAAGTCAGTACAATTCTTGCAGTATCACCAAGTAATTGATACTTAATTTTCATGCACATCATGATGTTTATATGCTTTTCTTTTAAAATTTAAATCAAGGGTTTGTTCATGAGGTAGAAAAAGAAATGCAACCTTCGTTATAAGTGATCACTATGCTGTGAGTTAAAATTTTAACAGGAAGTAAGAATCAAATGGTTTTTTTTTCTTAGTTTGTTTCGTCTTTTGGGAAGAAAAATAGCATACATATATCATTTACCACATAGCAAGTTACTTGGCAGCTAGCAAGTGCCTAGTACTTGTGGCCAACCATCTCCATGGTACCATGGCTAAGGCAGGGACAATAAACTGATGCTAGAAAGCTCTTATGCCTCTTTGAATTTCTCCATTTCCAAAAACCCAAGTAAACCTTTTAAGCCAGTGATGTTACCAAAAAAGCTCTTATATGGCCATGTATAGGAAGTGATGAAATTACTTCCCAAATGCATACAAACATACATGAATACATACATACATACATACATACATATATATATATATACATATATATATATATATATATAAATTCATGAACACATATATACATAAATTCTCCCTATAGTCGTGAATCTATGACACGCACACACACAAAACACATATAGATATAGCTACATACCCCAAACATTGTCATTGGTGCTATAAGTCATAGTACTGCTAATGACTTCACACATTTAGTGATTAACTCATTCAAAGTAGGATGACTGTCCATTTTGATCAGAGAACCCTGCCTGACATCCTCATTATGGGTAAGTGCAAGTTTTTTCTTGTTCATCCAAACATGTACAACCAATAGCTATATGCATCTGTGGCAATAATATATATAAACAGAGATTCACAAGCACACTCATGAGAAGGAATCATGCAAGTTGGTGGGCACGACACGATCACCGAAAGCTATGCTATATCATTTGTAATATTCTTACCGGAGAATATTAAGATCATTGGGAGAATCTGGTGAAAATTGACCACCCTTTATGAACTGTCAACTTTTGTAATGTTTCCATGTAATAGCATTTATGTCCATGATATCTATAGAAGTTAATAACATCGTCATTAGCCTGCACACATGGGGTCACAAACCAGTTCAATAGAAGAATAATAAATAGTCCACATATCAGATGGGAATGGTCACTCCATCAGGCAAATTCATGAAACATGTACAGAAATAATATCTTCCAACTTGTTCAGTGTGTATCAAACAGTATCTGTTACTGTAAAGTAACTTTAGTAACTTTTAAGTCTTTGGCATCTTAGTAAAGCACATCACCTTTTGAATGTTCTTGTTTAGAGAAAGTGTTTCTATAAATAGAGTAGCATAAGAACTCAAGTCCAAGCAATCTTCAGCTTCAAATTTCAAACTAAATTCTCTCTTGCCCATTTCTCCTTCTCCTTTTCCCTCATAAAATCAAAAACCCTACCATCAGATCGCAATTCATATTGAATTCGATCTGGTGGGTTGTGACATTTTATTTTAGGTTCAAGTAGACCTGATATATTTTCTAATTTTAAGCTGTATTCCTTTGGTTTCCTTTTTCTATCTCAAAAGGAATTTTATTGAACCTATTGAGTTCAGAACATCAAGATGGATAAGGTAACCAAAATGGTCTCAGAGAATGGAGTAGTGATCTTCAGCAAGAGCACATGCTGCTTGTGCTATGCCGTCAACATTCTATTTCATGACCTTGGGGTGACTCCCTTGGTTTATGAGATCGATCAGGACCCTGAAGGAAGGGAAATGGAGAAGGCTCTCATGAGGTTGGGGTGTAGTGCACCAGTACCGGCAGTCTTCATAGCTGGAAAGCTGATGGGATCCACCAACGAAGTCATGTCCCTGCACCTAAGTGGCTCTCTCATTCCATTGCTGAAGCCATATCAGGCTTTATCCTAAAATTCTACTGCACTGTTACATATTAGTTAGAACTTAGAAGAATAAATAAGTGGGTCAACAGTAGTGGGCTCAAATTAAGTAGTGTATGCAGCTGTGTTTGTGTATTGAATCTATTGTAGCTTTCGATTAGCTTAGGCATGTACCCTATCCACCCAGCAAAAAAAATGTAGCCTATCTGTTTTCCTTAATGAAGTTGGCTTTATTTACTTTCTGTCTCCATATGTGAGGTGAATGCAATATAAAGTGCTTCAGTAATTTCAGCCATCTGTTACTATCATGGAGAAATATGTTCAGATATATAGAGTACCAGTAAGACTGGATATTGCTACATTCATTAATCAGACAACCCTCTCTCTCCCTCTCTCACCCTCTCTCACCTGTAACCAGCATTCAAGTAGCAAATCTGTAAATCAGTTTATATACATAGCAAAGGAGCAATTTTCTTATGTGTTATCTTTTATAACTAGTATGAAAGCATAAACCTTTACATGTCATAGAGATGATCTAAACATCACACTCATTTGCAGTGTCTTCATTTATAAACGTTTAAGCGTAATCTGGTGTAGGGTGTATGTGTACCAACTAGGAAAAAATATGAAAGCATAATCTGGTGTATGAAAAGCAAAGCAATATATTTTACTTCATAAATGTGCTGATAAAACATATATATAACTATGTTTTATCGGAGTCCCTGTAGACCCAAAATACTCGAGAAGTCTTTGTTATTTTAATCAAGGTGTCACGATCAAGTTCCTTAGTTATCTTTCTATTCAAATAATTTAGAGTGAATTTTTACATGTAACAAAGATGATAAAGTCAAATGACAATGATTCCAAACATGTAAATGATGCCAAACAAAGACAGAATTGAAGTGTCCAACTTTTGGCATTCCTGTTGTTTTCCTTTACATAAAGTGAAAAAGGTAAATTCTTTCTAGTCTGAGGTGCCATTGATTCTTTAACTTTACTTTAGATAAAGAAACGTATTAAATTCCTCACCTTTTCCATTTTATTTATATTATTCGCAGTGAAAGTGTTTAAAACACATTTCAAGGTCCAGCAAAAGCTTGAATCCATATCTGTTTTAATACATTTAGCGCCTGATAACCTCAGTACTGACTACAATCCCTTTCGTAAATTATAGATGAAAAATATTATGCATGTAACCGTGCTTCTTTATACTCCATCTTATCAATATGTCAAATATTGAGTTGAAGACTAGCCCATACTAACAAGATTAGCAAACATAATAACTATTCATGCAAATTATCCACCAAGCATTGGGCTTCTAGTTATCATAGGAGATTAGCACACACCCCCATCCGAACCAAAAAAAAAAACAGAGAGAGAGAGAGAGAGAACAGTTTAGCCTGTCACATAATTTGCAGTGTCTGTAGGAATTGTAACAAAATGTAACTATAAGAAAACAGAAGAACCAATTTCATGGATGTCTTCCAATTAAACAGAAAATGGGTATGATAAAAGAATACGGTGGCCAAGAGTACGTAAGAAACAAAATTGAGCTAAACTCGCTGATTGTTTACTAGTATGTTCTGGTGATTTTGCCAACCTGCTAATTACTGTAATTTTCTATTTATTGAAGCCTGGTTGTTTGTAACTTAAGGACCTTTAGTTGTTGAAAATATGTGGATTATCTGCAGAAGATGGCAAATTAACCTTAAAGAATATGATAAATATGAGGCTGGGAGGATTTGAATTAAAGAGATACTGATTCAGAAAGGTTTGGTCCCCGCCATTTTATGTGATCCATGAAAGAGTTCTCATAGTATCCCATTTGAACTGATTCGCGTGGTCTTTACCATCAGAGCTATCACAGTCAATTGTAGATGCCATCTGACAAAGTTGAAAGAAAACAATACACAACCCAACATGATGAGCAGATTCCTTGATTGTAAATGGAGACAGGCATATGAATGTTATTGAGAAAGGAAGAGAGAACAAATATAGGCATACTACTGCTGACGCAGAATCTCATTTGGCAAATCAGTCTCCACGAATATAGGCATCTTATTTGGAAAATCAGTCTCCACCAATTTCAATCAGGATTTTCGGGAAGAAACAGATATGGAACTTGCTTTATAGAGTTGCAAATTAAAATTTGTTATCATGTTGTACCTGTTGTGTGATGCTCCAAACCCTGCTTGCATTATTTTGTATCTCATACTATTGATACAGCTATAGTAATGTCAAGTTGGCATGTGTTCTCCAACTAGCAATTATCATCATGCAAATTCTTCTCCCTCGTATGAACATTGTGATGTATTCTTCACAAAAACAAATGTAACAACATGGACATGCATGTTTATGATGCCATCAAACAAAAAGCAGCAGGAGACTCCTCTACTATGCATGACAAATGCATGCATGATCATATTCATTTGTTGGTTTCTCCAACTTTTGGTACATAACAAGCATTTAACTTCAATCAAACTACAAGATATGAATAAGTTCTTCCTTGCACAATATTGCCATGTAAATTTCACAATTGAAATTACAACTATTATATCTCTTCCCTTTTCCTATTCTGAAACCAGAGTTAATTTCTTCAGACAAATTTCATCATTTACTAATTCATTCATTCAAACTCTAAGCAACATTTTTCACACAAATTTCAAAGTAGTCTCTCTTTTGGTTTTCTGCAAAAACCTTCTGTGTGATTAATTAATGTGATGGATTCGGATATAGTCTCACAATAAGTTCTTGTGATATAGCAAGATATGATGGTCCATGTCCCTTCATGAGAGGAGTTTCTTTGACAATTTTGGAGAAAAAGACTGGTAGCTCAAAAGCACAGTGAAGACATATATGCCATGAAGATGATTAGAGAGAGTGCTCCAAAGACTTTGGGGCACCTTTTCTTATAGTGGCAAAACCATTGCGCTATAGTGACAGTATGCCAGATAGAATCTAGTGCCAAAAATCAAAATATATACTGTCGTAAAATTAGCTTACTCAGAGCACCGTGCGCTTTGATTGTTGTCTCTTGCAAGTAGCAATGACATTGTGCCGTCTCTAGATCCATCTGATCTGATCTGCCTGTGAATGACATTGACCTGACACGTTGCTAAGTTATAGTATTAAATGGTTAGAGAAAGAAAGAAAGAGTTGTAGAGAATAAAAGCCCTCTTTTCATACCCTCAAATCAGCAACTTCGTTTTCATGGTACATATCTTGTTCTCATCAAATGATGTTCAAGAATGGGCTTAGTGTATTATACCATCAGTGTCCAGTAATTCTTGTATATTCAATCATAGAATTGATGGACAAATGTTCTTTCCGATCACAAGAGGATATGAATTGTATGTAGTAGGAAAGTAGTTTAAAAAGCCTGTTTGCTTATTGTAGATTGTAAAAAATAATCTCTACAGGCCAGCTTACAACTCAAGTAGCCTTTCTGCATTTTTGTCATACACCTTCAATGCACTATTCTTTTTCTTTTTGTTTTGATGATGGTGGTCTACCCTAAATTTCAGCTCCCAACCTTCAAACTAGAAGTGCCCTAGATATATAACAATTGAATTTAGGATTTAGTACTACTACCCAAGTTTTATTCAAATCCATATACAACTTGCAAAATGTCTTTAATAAGAGTGCTCTCATACTATATAGTCTTCAAATTAAATTTTATGTCAAGTAACAACTATGTTTAAAAAAAAAAAAAAAAACCTCGTTGTATACCGAATGTTCAAATAACTCTCTTGATGTTTAAGGGAAAAAAACAAAGCTCAACAACATTGGGGAGATTTTAAGGGAAAAAAACAAAGCTCAACAACATTGGGGAGATTTTAAGGGAAAAAAATCAATATAATATAAATACCATATTTTTTTTACAATCATCCAACCAAATGAAATTGAAATAGGTTGGACAAAGTGGAGGAACGCTAGTGGAGTTTTATGTGACAAATAAATGCCAAATAAACTAAAAGGAAAAGTATATAGGACAATTATTAGACTGACTATGCTACATGTGACAGAATGTTGGGCTTTAAAAAAGAAATATGAATAACGCATGCATGTGGTAGAAATATGGATGTTAAGATAGATGTTAGGAGTAATTAGAAAAGATAAGATTAATTAGACTAAGCGTACGGCTAAACAAATTGCATTAAATGATGTGTACAAAAAATTAGGAGCAAAAGAGGGGTGAAATAGTTATCTACAAATTAGCAAAAAATAGAGAGAGGTTGACTAAATTCATTAATCAAATTAGGTGTAAAAAAGATATAGATCAAACAATATTAGAATGAGTTTCAAAGAATTGCAAAAAAGTTATAAAAAAAAAAAAAAGAGGATTTAGAGAAATACAAGTAATTGAAATCCGAAGTTAAAGGGATTGTAGCTAACGCTAAACAAATTGCATTAAATGATGTGTACGAAAAATTAGGAACAGAAGAGGAGTGAAATAACTATCTACAAATTAGCAAAAAATAAAGAGAATTTGACTAAAGATATAAATCAAATTAGGTGAAAAAGGATATATCAAACCATATTAGTTAAAGAAACAAATATATTAGAAAGATGAAAAAATTACTTTCAATACTTGTTAAATGTAGAATATACTGGAGAAGAAACTATAAGTGACGAGTCATATATGGGAGTGGTCAATTAAATTAATAGTAAGGAAGTTGTGGACACATCAAAGGAAATAGGTAAAAATAAAGCAGTAGGACTGGATAACATACCTATCAAGGCGTAGAGAAGTTTAGAAAAAATAAGAATTGAATGGTTAACAAAGTTATTTAACAAAATTCTAAAAGAAAAAAAAATGCCAAGTGAATGGAGAAAAAACATTATAATACCAATTTATAAAAATAAATGTGATATACAAAATTGTGAAAATTATAGAGGAATAAAACTGAGCCATCTGATGAAATTATGGAAAAGAATAATTGAACAAAGACAAAGGAAATAAACATCAATATCTGATAATCAATTTGCAATTATGCCAGGTAGATCAACTATAGAAGCTATATATTTAATAAGATAATTAATAGAAGAGGGTAGGAATGAACAAAAAGATCTACACTGTTAACCACTATTTCCTCTAAAAGCTTAAGTTGTTAAAGAGGATGTAACTTAAATATATAAATCCTTCAACACGTCCCTCACGTGTGGCCTTCTTTTGGTCCAACACGTGTTTCAAATTTTAATTATCAGGGTGACTGTGAGGTTTAAACATGAGACATTTGGCTCCGATACCATGTTAACCACCATCTACTCTAAAAGCTTAAGTTGTTAAATAGAGTGTAACTTAAATATATAAATCCCTTAACATACACATTATTTTCATTGCCCTTGAGAAGGCATATGATAGGGTACTACAGAACATAATTTGGTGGGTTCTACAAAGCAAACAAACCCTAGGAAACTTACAAATCTTACATGTGGAGAAATTGGAGATTTCTCTATAAAAGTAGGACTATATCAATGATCCGTGTTAAATCCATACCTATTTACGATGGTATTAAATGAAATAACGAAATACATCTAAGAAGACATTCCATGCTGCTTGTTGTTTGTGGATAACATATGTCACACTCGGGGTTTTTCCCTCTCCCGTTGTTTCCCCCAAAGATGATGAGAAGGAGCACCTAGAAAGGTGCATAGGTCATGTGGATATATCCTATAGCGAGAAAATCAATTCTAAACGACGGAGTGGCTAATGCCGATTAACAGGGCCTAGTGATGGGTCTATGGAGTAGCCACCTAACATTAGATTTAAAGTTATGCTAGGATACTTATGAACGTTAATGAGTTAAAAGAATACTAAACTACTTTTTAGGTCTACAAAGGTCCTAAAGATGCTTTACTTAACTACCATCTAGTCCGCATGATTGGATTCAGGAGTTTGCTTATTGTGGGAATCACAGTACTAGGTATCCCACGACTTTCGTACCAAGTACGATTACCTAGCCTTTGATGTCTCCACATAACATTCATATATCTTCTTATGAGTTTTAAGTGTATCATCAATGTTGCTTGACTACATCATATCAATAAGTGATAATATTTATGTTTTCACAAGAAAAGTGCTCTACAAATGTTTGAACTTGAAAAATATGAATTTACTACTTAATGTGATCGAATCTAGGTTTAGTGCCCAGACACTTACATATCTTGAGGTTGCTTAAGATCAGGTCGGTCGTAGTTCTTACCTATGAACTAGACATATCCTTGAACAGTCTAATTGAATGAACCTATGAATGTTTTAATGACTCTAAGGAGCAGACTTATTAGATAACTTGCCTACTGTGGAAAGATTACTACTTACTATTTGAGATATCTTAACCTAGATGGAAACTATAACTTGAAAAGAATGTTACCTAACCTATTAAATACTAGAGTTGGATGAGACTTAAAGGATTAAAGAAACTAGGATTCCCTAATTGGGATGTCTAACTTAGCTTGAAATCTAGGGTTTCGATTCAAATTTACTTACCTTAGATGACCTAGATCTTATTGAAGTTAGGACCTAAATGGATGTCTACTTAGGTTATTTAAAGTAGTCAAGATTCCAATGTCTAATTTTTCTTATTGAACTAGGATTCAAATGGAAACTTGACCACTTAAATGACCTAACTCTTATAAAAATTGGGATTCAAATGAAAATCTAGATTTAGAGAGCTCCTACTTGGAAAGCGTATTTTGAGTGAAAAATGTGTATTTAGACTTACTTTTGAAAAAAGATATTTATGACTTTTAATGAGAAAAGAATTTGTATTAAACTCGAATGAGCGCCTACAAATAATCTAGTGTGGAATTTTGAAAAAGTAGAGATATTTTGGAAAAGAGATTATAAGTGAAAAATGAAATATTTTGATGTGATTTAAAAATGAAATTAGAATAGTACTTTTGAAAAAATCATGTTGGACTTAGTTTGGAGATCCTAGATTGAATGCTCTAAAAGTGATCCATAAAGGAAACTAGTGAGTGTGGATACTCTAAAAGTTAACCTTAGGAAGAATATGATGAGAACCTAGACTTTACTAAACCTAAGGTTCTATGTGAAGGTTATGGCCTATAATGTTTTAAAGAACCTAACCCTAATCTTCTTTAGATGTGGATGAGATCTATGATTAAGGAAAGTATAGAAGAAATGAGTTTCTCAATGAAATCCTAAAAATGATTGTCTTCTAAGGTTTTACTAAACATAAGTTTGAAGAAAGAATACCAAGTTACTAATAAACTTTTATCTAAGCTATATGTCCTAATTAGACTCTACAACTCTTATTGAGTAAACTTTGAGACTTTTAATGAGACTTTAAGAACAATTAATTTTTAGACTTTTTTTTACTAAACCTAGACCCATAGAGAGGATGACTAGATCACTAATGAACCTATGTTGAAGGCTTCCACAAATTATGTGTCCTAGATTGGACTATATGACTTTTATTGAATAATGTGAAATAATGAAGGTTGATCTTACAAACCCTAAAATTGGAATGAATTCTTATGACCTAGACCCAATAAAATCTAGAACTAATTACTTTTGAAAAGAGATGCTTAAAAATATTGATTTTATTTGAAAAATATTACTTTAGGAAATATATGATTTTAGAAAGAATGTTCTTTTGGAAAGATTATTTTATTTTGAAAAATTGCCTTTTAAAAAACATGGTTATTGTAACCAATGATTTTTAGGAAACTACTATTTTAGAAAATAGTGATTTTAGAAAATATTTTTTCAAAAACTATATTTTTTCTATTACGAACTTTCACTGATTTGTATAGACTTCTATTAGAAATTTTGATGGATTTTTATAGACTTGTATTGATTTCTTTAACATTTTATTTATTTGTATCTTTAAATTCTATTTTTGCGTACAAGTAAACCAATCGCTCAAGGGATAGTTATAATGCAAAATGGATAATCTATCATATGATATATTTTTTATTGTGTAGTGCAAATATTTCAAGAAATAGGAGGAATAATAAATTACTCATTTGATTAACACAAATTGCATATCAACTCTTTTTCATATTTCAATTGCACATTATGAAAAAAGAGAAAAAAAAGTACATATTTTACTTATGGGGTCTAGGTTAAATCATTAGATAGATAATTTGAAAACATTAAATCTATGTTATATTGGATTATTAATTTGACTTCATGATATATCAATCCATGTGGCTTAAGGAATTGATCCCTAACAAACAGTGTAAATGGATTAATCCCTCCCATAGTGTGAGAGATTGATCAACTTGTCTGAAAACTTGTGTTAAAAAAATTGAATAAAAATGAAAGGTGAAACAGTATGATTCACACTGAATAGACACCAAAAGTGTCTGTTAGTATCGAATAGACACAATTAGTATTGTTTAAAGTTGAAACAGTACGAGTTGGAACCTTTTGCACCAAAGGACATGTCACATGGCTATTCGAATACTTTTGAAAGGGTACCACTATGCCTATAAATAGGTCCCTCAATTCTCATTTGTGAATATACAATTCAGACTTTTTCTTCTCTCCATATCTGAGGTCTCATTCCCTACAAAACCTATATAGCCTAACCAAGTCCTAACAAAGTTGTAGTCTAGTGAGTCTTAGTAGTCTGGTCTGAACCAACAATTTAGGAGAGTCAAGTCCAAGAGAGTACTAACATATAGGTGGTTCGCAGAAACTCAGTTGGTTTGTAGTGTTGCTACCCATTAATATGAAGATCGTTGTATCCTGGGAGATAGTCGTCAAGGGTCCGTTCAACACTATTGCGAGGTGATAATTGTCTTAAGGACAGAGTCTAACTCTAGCCTCGATCTATAGGTTCTTCCGTATTTATGTATTTTAAGTTATAAAATATAAAATCAACATGAATTACTTGATTGTGTTATATTTCATATGGTTTATATAACATGTGATATAGAAACTTATAAAAGGTTTTATATATATTGTGGAATGGTAAAAGATTTTCTTATGATGTTTAAGAGTATATATAATTTATGTGATTTAACATGTTAGTACAATTGTTTTATATCTTAAATAGTATCATATACGCATATATTTTTCAACAACTTGAGTTTTATAAGTTTTCCTAATCCAATAGAAAGATAGAGAATTTGAGAAGAGATAAAGAGAAAAACCAAGAGAGAAAAATGAGTGTACCTTGAAATGGAGAGAGATTGTTCGTATTCAGTAGAAAAAAAAAAGTTCACCAAAATTTATGGGGGAAAAGTTGGAATTGTTATGGGCTTCGGTATTTATACCTTTCACCCTCAAATCTATCAAAATCCACTACTTAATAAATCTTTCAAAATATATGACTTTTTGAATAAACCTAAACTTTTGTAGACTTTTTTAAAATCCTAATTGAATAGAGTTAGATTTGTATGGACTCTTTAAAAGTTTATAAAAGCCTAGATTGAATACACCCAAACGTTTAAAGTCTTTTAAAATCCTTTAAAATCCCGATTGAATACACTCTCCTAAAAAAACAATGATTTAGACATTACTTTAAAAAATGAATTTTTTCTCTTACTTTGAAAAGATATAGTTTAAAGAGAAATGATGTGATTTCTTTTGAAAAAGTGATTTTTAACAAAAAAAATTGGACAGAAATTGGTTTTTAGGAATCTATTAGACCTAAAACAAAAAGAATGATTTTAGATCTAAATTGAATGAATACTAATCCAAAAATTATGTTTATAATAAAAGCACTAAGTGAGTGTGTGATAAAAATATCATGGCCTTGAAATGTCTTTGAACTACTCCCACACGTCACATAATTGCAACGGATGTAGCCAAGATAAGGGTTTGATACTTTACAAGAATCATGGAGCATAGAAAACAATTATATCTTACATAACAAAAGGATGTCAAGAAACCATCATGCTCAACTACTTTTGAAAAATTAATTGTGTAATATGAAGCAAAATTTTATTTTATATTTATTTTAATGGATGAATGCACACACAATATTAATGTTTGCATAAAAATAAATCTAAGAGGTCATATGGGTTACAAGGTAGACTAAGGAGACTCACCTATCCCCAACCATCTTGTATACACATGACAACAAGCAACCACCATCATGCATACCGTTTGACTACATGTTGGAGAAATAGTGAGTAGGGATGGCGGGTATGCCAAAATCCTACCCCGTCCGTCAAGGAAATACTCAATCCATCTCCTGTTAAGAACCCTAACGGGTTTGTGGTAAGCATATCACCACCGCCTTGTTTAAAGAAAGAGAGGAATGACAAAATTCTTAAATTTTTTTGCTTTATTTGTTTTGAATTTGATGTTTGGGCTAAATGTACCCAAACCGATGATACAACACTCTTACAGTCAAACCCCAATATATAAGACCAAAGAAAATGACACAAAAATACATACATATGTAGATGGAGATAGAAACAGTTTTGGTCTTCAAGAATTTTTTTATTATAGATCTATTATGTACATAAGATAGAGAGAGTTCTCTTTTAGCCATAAGATAAAGAGATGAATAGAGCAGAACAAGATAAAGAGCGAATGAGAGAAAGAGAGAGTACCTTCATGGCTTCACTGGGATAAAATTATCGCTGAGAGATTAGAGCTTCAAATAACTTCTAAGTTCTCTTTAACTCTTTTTTTCATTTTATTGTTCAGTCTGACCAATGAATAAAATTTGAAATCATTTTTTACTGAAGAGAATAAACCCTAGTGGCTGCCATATATCTAGTATACTATATTTATATAAGTAATATAATAAAAAGAAATGGCACACTCCATACAATTATGTCACTATATATATGTATATGTATGTATGTATGTATGTATATAATCGGGGCAAGGCGGGTACTAGGCGAGTTTTCTTAAAAAAAATCATATCCTCCCCTACTTCTATTGGGGGCATACCAAATTCCCTCCATTAGGGGCAAAAACCCACCGGGGCGGAGGAAATTACCACCCTTAAGAGTGAGGTCTTATGCACACAATCATGAGGCTATGCACATAAAGAGTATAAAAAGAGATACGATAAAATAAAATAAATAAAATTAGGGTTTATAGAATATCTACCTGGATAAATACCACTATTGTTTATACCTTTTACTTGAAAAATAGTTTATCACTATCTTTTTAGGGTTGCAACAATGACTTTCTTGGCTTCTAGTAATGACTGCTAGACCTTCTAGAACTTCTGAAATTATTTGGGAGAGAAAGAGTACAAATATATATGCACTATATTGTATATATGTATTTGTGGGAATAAAGATGTCGACCCTACAAGAATAATTGATAACCTCTAATATTGTAGCATAGCATTTTATTTATGGGGTGAATTACTTAGTAACAAAGATTAATTAGGACTCAAGTAATTGCAATTAGAAAAATCCTTTGTGTGCAAGAAAAGTTATTCTAGAATTTTTTGGGTTTGTTTAATGACTAATTTAACCTAATTATTGAATTACACAGTGTAGTCACTAGCTAATTCAAACTATTTTTTATTAGGTTGCGCACATGGTGGTGCACGACTGACACTCTCTCTCTTCTTTCTTTTTCTTTTTCTTTTTCTTTTTCTTTTTTTTTCTCTTTCTTTATTCTTTTTTTATTTTACGGGTGAGACTCACCGCCATTACATGGTTGCGCCCTAGGGGCACTACCAAATTGGGTCACGCCACTGGGACATGACCGAGTTGGGTCATGCCACTAGGGCACAACCAAATAGTAAAAGGGGTCTACCTTTTGACTTTTTCTTCTTTTTTTATAATTTTTTTGTTTTAATTTTTAATTTTTTCTTTTACTTTAATTTTTGCATTTAGTTAAGGCCTGTTTGGGAATCGAAAACGTTTTGTGTTTCTATTTTCATTCGAAACAAAAACAACGTTTTTTGTTGTGGAGTGTGTTCAATAGTGATTAGAAACATGTTTACTAACGTAAAATTTGTTGTAAGAATGTGTTGCAAGTTTGAAAAAAAATGGCTAGTTAAAAAATGTCACAGGTTTTTTTTTCTAGGTTCTGTTCATCACTATAGTGCGAAAACAAGTGGAAACACCAATTTCTTGTTTCTAATTTGGGTATTTTTCAAAAACACTTTTGGTATTATTCAAATCAAAACAAAAGTTATTAAACACGTTTTAATTTTTGCTTTGCTATAGTACGCTACTCAAAACAAAAAAACAAAAAACGGAGCTACTAATGTACAGTAGTTGTGGAAGATACATCGGTTAGGAGGGGAAGAGTTACTTGCCTAGAAGGTAAGCGATAAAGAAGCCGACAAAAATTTACATGAGATGAAGTAATTGAAAATAATTTTTAAAAACTAAATATTACAAGTGACGTGGTTTATAATAGTAAAGAATGGAAAAAGAGAATTCATGTGGGATGTGGCTAACATGGCGGAGCCATAAATTTTGATTTGACGGGGAGCCAAACTCGAACTATATAACTAAATTTAGAAATCAATAGAAGTATAATTTTTTTATATATAATATTAGTCTTAGTATATATATTGAAAAAAATATAACCCAAAATATGATAAAACTGAAACCTAAATAAATAGAGATGGAAATTTGATATGAGAAAGAAAAGATATAGAGAAAAGAAAATGATAAGTTATATGTAAAAAAAATATGGTAAAGAAAAAATATTGTTAAAAAGTTAATTTTCCTCCAACAATTGTTTCAATTATTTTAAAAACAAAATTGAGTACTTTGATTTCACTTTGGGAAAGATACATCATTACTACGTTGAAGAAAGATTAATAAAAAAAGTACTATTTTAATTAAACAAAATATCTCAAGTTTTAATAAAACATGATTATTAGTAATAGAATTTGGCTTACTTTAATAACTTGTACAAATAATAGTTATAGAATTTGTCATTTAAGATGTGACAACTAAAAATATTCACATATATAATATTATTGTTGTTACCGGTATTTTTACTATCTTGTATCATAGTACTTAAGTTTTTCCTTCTTTCAGATTCTCCAAAGACTCGTGGATAAAGATGAACATATAATTTTGGATATTTTTCTTGTTAACATCATCTAACAAAAATGTCTGACAAAGAAGATTCATGTACCTTTATTAAACATCATATAATCGATATTATACATGTGTATATACATGCAAATGTAAATGTATTAATTAATAATATCTTAAAGCATTCACTGCTGAAATAATGAAGTTACAATTTTGTTTCACAAGATTTGGAGTTCAAAAATAACGTTAAAATAGTTCAATTAAAATTTCTAAGTTTCCAAAAAATATAATTATAATTATTTCCAGGTTCACTATAATTGAGGTCAATAAATAAATCATTTGAAAAAAAAATTGGAGGGCCAATTGAATTTATTTATGAGTTTTGGAAGCACAAATAAGATTTATTTATAAAATAATATTTTTAAGGGGTATAAACAAATAATTTGAAATTTTTTTTTTTTTGGAGGATGATGATATTATTTTTTTCATTTAAGTAAGATCGTTCCATGTCAGCTTCAATGACAAGGAACTATTTCTATCTTACAAATATTAAATATAAAATTTCCGAAAAAAAAAATATTAAATATAATTAAAGGTTATTTGGAATAAAATTATTTTTAGGAAACTTAACTTCAGAAGTGGAATAGAAGGAGAGAGTTTTCCCCTATTTATCTTGTTTTTCATATACTATTTTGTTTAGTGGTAAATTTTCTCTTTTTTTTCACTACTTATATAACAGTTACGAAAATGTATATGCTTATAAAACTATTATATATACACCCTTCTATAAATAAAATTAAACACTGACTTATAATAATAGAAACCACTATTTTTACTTGCTGATATTATTTCGGTTAGAAGGTTTAGGATATGTTTGAAGGTGATATATCTTGTTTGAGAGTTTTACATACGCAATGAATTTCATTGTACACAGAGTTTAATTTACGGAATATATTACTCATTTCGTTTCATAATTTTAATCTACTATTTTTTTTAATGTTCCAAACTACATATTCATTTTCTAAAATAAATGTACTATCTTTTATGTGATTCTTAAACTATCTTTTTTAAATTTCATATAATAATAATAATAATTTTTAAACAAAAATTAATATATAAATTTATTTATTACTATAATAAAAAGTGAATCACATCATAAAAAAAATTAAAATTTTTAAACATTTCAAGAATTATGAGAGGGACGTAGAATAAATTTTCTCACCGATATCACATGAAGTAATTAAATCACGATTCAGACTTGTTGACTCTAAGACGTTCTACAGTACACTCGCCGTAAATAGATGTTTTCTTTTTCTCGCAAATAAGAGAAGACCACGGTAATTGCCAAATATCTCAAAACGCAGAAAAAATGAAGAGAAAACGACTGCTACGAAATACTTCTCTTTGTCCCGTCTTAGTGTTTGAAAGACGGACTCTCAGACCCATAAACCCTAACTAAATTGAATCGATTTTCGAAGCTTGTCGGATCTTCCATCGATGGCTTATTGATATAGTAAGAGCCAATCTTTCATTTCTCCTTTTTTCCTCTCTTGAATTTTCAATTGTTTGGTTGATGAGAAAACTCTGAAACAAGAAAAGAAATAATATATTTTTTTTCGGAAATTGAAAAGAAATAATATTTTAGTTCTATAGTATACAATTTGGTGGCGAATTCTGTGCAAGCAAACATCGATTGTCGAAAGGTTTTTTCAGACTCTTTTGTTGCCTTAGCTTATGCTAAATCTTACATTCAAGATTTTGATTTCTTTCTTTTCGTACTTTTTATCTCAAACGAATGTAATGCTAGTTCTTTTTTATTATATTGAATAATGTGATGGCTCGAGAAAGATCGTTAAGAGATTTGAGGTGACGGAGTTAATTTTGTTGAGCTTGTTGTCGCTTTGAATTAGAAGGAATGATATGGATCTTTACAATATTGTGATCTGTCATGTTGATCTGTATGATGCTGCAGGAACTTCTGTCGTGAGTGATTTTTGTGCGAAGTGATTGGATCATATGAAGTGGTTACTTCGTGCATTGAGTGTTGATTCAAATGTCCTGTTATTGCATTTTGTTGTTTGTGAAGAAATTTCTGGCAGATTGACCGAGGTTAGTGACACGATTGATTGAACATGAGATTGATCATGACATTTGTTCAATCTTTACTTCAAATTCTTCAATACCTGCAATAAAATATTTGATTGTGTGATTCTGAGAGAAAAAGTTAGAAAAAGAATGTCGAATTTTTAGAATTTCTGTTGCTTAGTTTCAAGTTATCTCGTTAATTTTGGTTGGCAACAGATCAAAAATTTCAAGAACTAAGATATGAGGATTAAAAAAATTGAAACTCCATTGAGTCAAGTATTTTCCTTTTAATACTAACCACTATGGAAAATCTAGGATTCTTAATTTTATTTTATTTTTAGTTCTTCATATCTCTCAGCAACTGGGCAAAGGTAATTTAAAATCTTGGTTTAATTTGGAAGTGCTGGGATTTTTGGGCAGGTGAATAGGAAGAAACTGAACTATTCGACTGGGATTATTGTCATTGTGCTGTCTTTGATCTGCAAGTTTAGCGAAGGAAAAGGGCTATTATGGCTGAAGGAGAGGAACGTATTGAACTTAAGTTCCGGATCTATGATGGAACAGATATAGGTCATGGCACCTATGATTCATCTACTACTGTTGCCAGTATTAAGCAAAGGCTTGTTGCTGAGTGGCCTCAAGGTTACCTGTCTATTAAATTTTTCCCTGTGCCACACATCACGATAATTCTTGTTTAATCCTAGTCTATTTTCTTTCCTTTTGATATGTATGTTAGTCTTATTTCAACTGAGTGGTTTAAACATCACTCAAACTATATATGTTTCTTTTGTTATTTTTTTACTTTGAGTTCCGCACTTCAATTGTCTGTTTCATTTACCTTCTGAATTTCTGAACCACGAAATATATTCTGGCGCTGTCAATTTTGGGTTTTGTTCTATTGTCATGAAGCACGCATGCCAATGTTATCACATCAGTGTAACTGTGAGTGATTAATGGCAAACAAAGTCCCTATTGCTGGGCAGGAAATTTTAGATCAACAGATGTTACCTAGAGATTTTTCTGTTTGTCGTTCTGACTTTAAGCTCATTTAAGGGACATTGTTTGGCATCAAAGGGTTTCTTCATTGAAGGTAAGTCATAAAATTTACGTAAATAATTGATGAAACATATAATAAAGATAAATGCATTGGCGGAAGTCAGAATGGTGCAAAGTGGTAATGAATGATTGGGGTATACTCTTTTTGCTGACCAAAGGAATTGGCATAAATCATAAATGGGAAGCATATTGATTTTATTTCTTTCTAGGGAAATCTATTGGTTGAATTACATTTTTATCAAGTATACTGATGTTTCTCTCATCATTTTGGCATATCATGATAACTTCATTGTAGATTAGTATAGATAAATATATGAGTGTTGAGATAGATGCTCTCAAACGCATTAGATTTGAGAATACACGGCGGCCTCAATACAAAAATATATTGAAATGCCAAGTGGTTTGTTGACTTTGCAAAAGGATTAAAAAGTGTCATCTTGAAATTAATCTGATATAAATGTGAACTGGGGTGTTGTTTTTGATAGTTTGGTTTTCCAGATTAGTTTATGACCCTGATATCCTTTACTGTGGTGCATGATGGATGCAAATGAAGAGATGAAACAGTCCACTTAAACAGTAAGGAGCGCTATTATTCTAATCACTATCGGAGCCTATATTTCTAGAGAGAAATCTGGAAAAAGTTTTACAACTGAAGAATGGTCAATAGATTGTTAACATACTGAACTAATTGGAAAAAACTTGTACAACGAACTTGTTACAGTGTCGCATTATGATAAACTGGTGTTGCATGTGCAAGAGGTCAAAGGAAACAGTGAACCACCTTCTTTTACATTGCACAGTAGCGAGGGACGTTTGGTCTATGTTCCTGGTAGCGTTTGGTGTGGACTGGGTGTTTCCCAGATCCTTGAAGGATACGATCGAGGCTTGGAGTGAGTGTACAGTGGACAGTCGGCCGAGTCAGGGATGCTTGGAGTGTCACTCCCCTTTGTTTATGGTGGGGTTTGTGGCAAGAGAGGAATGGGAGGCGCTTTGAGGAATGTGGAGTCTTCTATTTGGTTTCTCAAATACAAAATTCTAACTCATTTATTTTTTTGGGTATACGGAAAAAATTGTACATTGGATGGTCAAGTAGTGGACCTTCTTGATAGCTTAAGATTTTAGTCAGCCGGTTTCCGGCTCTTTGTAAATCCTCGGGTTCGCTCCCCTTTGAGCGTCTTTCTAATGGAATTTTATTTATCAAAAAAAAAATAAGGGTGCTGGCATTTTATATTACAATCACTAATGACCGATATACTTCCCTAAAAGATTAGTTTTCCTACACAACAGTAGTAATATTCTTAATTCTTTCACACAACATTAATGCAACTCTCACTTTCCTAAAATTTTGTTTAGCATTTTCTATGCACCATAAAATTGTCTGCATCAGTCTCTCATCCTTGGAGAGAACTTCTCCCCGAGTTTCAGTGCTGATCTTCCCCGCATGGGAAGAATACGAATTTGGAACATTGAATAGGGTGGACCCCCAAATACTCCTTCTACTTTTCATTTGGTTGAGATAGTGCTACTTATTCCTCAATGTAACAAAGTTTTGTCCAAATTCTAAAATTTTAAATAATGGTTGGAGTCAGGTTATGGCTGGAAGTGAAACTGATTTATTGGAGTTTTTAGCTGTTACTGGTATTTCAAAAGAGCATCTTAAATGGATGAGAGAGAGGTGCAAATGAAGTTAACATGAGAATATTGATGTTTAAGGGGGAGGAGGATGGTTGTTGAGGTTAATTGGGGTTATGTTGTTCACATTCAGTTTATGGTTTGAAAGAGTAGAAGGTAGGGATGCTGGCTGTTTTAATCTCACAGAGTGATTTTCTCCCATTTCTCCTGTTTATATATTTTTTGGATGTCATGATTTTTTTTTTCTTTCCATATTTGTATTTTTAATTTATCTTACTTTATTATTAGCCCAGATATTTAGTCTCACATCTTTGAAAAGACATGGCTTTTGATGAACTGTCTTGGCGAACCAAACCAAAAAGGGAAAAAAAAGGAAAAAAGAAATGGAAAAAGTTATGTTCTCTACTTGATCTGGACTTGTGTACACGTCTTCATATGCATACATATAGGAAATCTTTACTTATCTCTGCATAGACTTGTTTGTGTGCCTGTCTGAACTCACCCATATGCATGTGCTCTATTGGTTTCTTCTTGACATTCTAGTGCTATACCTTTCGTCAGGTTATAATGAACATTTTAATTACAGATAAATCAGTCATACCTAAGTCTGTAAGCGATGTGAAGCTTATTCATGCTGGACAAGTTTTGGAAAATAGCAAAACACTTGCGGAGTCCAGAGTACATATTGGTGACCTTCCTGGTGGGGTTATTACCATGCATGTGGTGGTGCAGCCTCCTGCGGCTAAAAAGAAGACAGGTTAGTTAAATTCTTCATTTACATCGTGAACTAGCAATTTCTCTCGTAGTTCATGCCATATTCTTGGACTTTATAAGTTTGTCTAGAATAGGGGCCACTGAATGGTGCAATGGTTAGAGCAGCCACTTTGTGCAAATAATGCCAAAGGTTATATTGTATTCAAACTACCCTCCCAGTACCTGCATTTGCAGGACCAATAATGGATAAAGGCCTTGTACTTTTGGGAAGTTTGTGGTGGATAAGTTGTCTCCGGTCTTTTGTAGTTCATTCATGCTTGAATATATATATATTTTTTATGGGTATTGCTGAGGCATAATACATTCCTTGTTTCAATGTACCCTTTAATTCATATTTGAGAATAAGGTAATTGATGATATTAACTATCTCAAACATATGCTTGATTCCATCGTTCCTCCAATATATATATATATATATAGATTCAAACTTTTGAGGTGCTCTACACATTGATTAAACTGCTGCAAGAAGGGTCTACTGACTTATCTATAAATAATTAAATAAAAAGAAAAAAGAATGGTCTACTGAGAGTTTGTTTCTGAATAGCCTTGGATTGGCTACAGCATATAATTTCCCTATAAAAATCCTGTGCTTTTTCGAATTTCATTCATATATTGTTATTATTAGGGAACCAAGTTTTTGGAATTACCCTTAGTTCTGAAACCACTGGTTTGTTTATATCTGTTTATACATATTGGCTTCTCATTTAGGGCCCGTTTGGTAACCGTTTATGTTTAGTGTTTATTGTTTATAAAAACAAATTTTTAAAATAAACATGTTTGATAATTTTTGTTTTGTTTATAAATTGTATAAACGTTTTTAAAACAACACTGTTCATAAGCCTTCAAATCCTAAACACCAAAATGATGTTTATTGTTTATGTTTATGAAAAAAAAAACTTTTTTTTTCTTTTTTTATCTAAAATGGTGATTATATTATTTTAATTAAAAATTAAAACTAAAAGTGAGAAAATGAAAAGAAAAAAAATTATAAAAGACTATTATTTGATACAACGATCAAAATATTAGAATTATCAAGTGTGGACAGAATTAAATAGCATCAATTGCCTTAAGAAAAAAATATTGGATACAATATGAATAATTACTAATATACTTGATAATAAGAAATAGTTACTTAGGGGCACCCCTGCTAAAAAAAAAAAATTTTAAATAAGTCAAACGTTTTTTCGTTATCAAACAACACTCATATTTATGGATAAACAAAATCGTAACATAAACACTGTTTATATAAACACTTAAACAATAAACACAAAACATAAACGGTTACCAAACGGGCCCTTAATGATTCAAGTTTCTGCATGGTGTTAATGCCCCCACCACGCGTGCGCGCACAAATAAATAAATACCTACCCCGTGGATAATACTGTGGATGTGAAGCCCCCATATTCTTAGAAGAGGTTACACAAACCATGTAGGAGAAGATCATCAAGGAACTAATAAGATGAACGAATGGGATTAATAAAGTTTTAACCTTTAAGCCAATGATTTTTAGCACTTGAAACAGCAGTTGTAACACCAAAGAAGAGTTCACAAGTCAGCTTTCTATTTATTGAATTTTTTTTTTATTATTATTTTGTTTTTGCATAACCAACTTGAATAAATATCTTTAAATCGTAGGAAGTATTGGTCAAGTTTTATTTTAGCACTAGCATTTTTGTAAGCCTCCATAGTGGTGAGAGGAGGTTCTAGTTTCTCAAGTACCAAATTAATTAATTGTATTCATTGATCTAGGAGCTTGGTTAACTATAACAATGAGCTGCTGTCATAATACTCAGTGTTTTATGTCTCTTAAAGTTTGTTTGCAGAGTTACTCTGTTAGGATATAACGTTCTAACTTTCTTTACCTGTTTTTGGGCATGCAGATAAGAACCAAGAAGAGACGGCGAAGCAGAATTCGTGCTTGTGCTCAATCCTTTAACCTGGGAAGCATGCTCTGTAGCTATTCTGCATGGGACTTCCTTTTCACATTTTTTACCTACCTCATGATGTTAGTGCATTGTAATAGCATCTATGATTAAGCAGGTTGCCTTTGTTACATGTAATTGCTTCTATTGTTGTTCATGTTGTAATCCTTTTTCCACGAGTGAAATTAGAATATCTACAATGAACTGCGCCCTTCTTTTTTACTGTGTTAGGGCTATGTGTGTGTGTGTGTGTGTGTGTGTGAGAGAGAGAGAGAGAGAGAGAATTTGTGGACCTTCTACATTCAATAAATGGTGATAGAATTTGTTAGATTGTGTTTGATTACAGGTTCAGCAAGTAATGTTGTCATTGAGCTCGAACAGGTATGCCCTGAAAGACGGGAAATTATTGCATCCAATTCAGGACAATTAATGACGATAAAAAAAATAATTGTGGAAAGTTTTTTTTTAACAGAACATATGAAATATCATTAATACATGGGGGGAAGAAAATCCTGATGAATGACATTCAACAGCCATGTAGGTCACACTTGCCACTGCAAATCACCTAGCCTCTGTCTAAGTGCACATTTACCCATCTCATGTTTAACTCTGTTACATAATTTTGGGCACCAAACTAACTTTCTGATTCATAAAAAAATTGGATATCTTGAATGATGATAGAACACAAGGATTTAGGTTTACCACTGACTGGCAATCACACTGAATTTCTACATTTGAATACGCCACTGACAAAGAAATTTCATACCAACCTTGATCACGAGTTGTTTTACAAAATTTCTGAGATTCCTTAAACGTAGGAATTCAACTATTCATAAAACACAATTTTTCATTATTATAGAAAATCATAAAATATAAAATTTTACTAGTGGTGTGATTTTTCGAATATACGAAATTCTGTGGTAATTAATAATTTCTTCTCGACCACCTCTGCATTGTTGACGTCTTGATGAAACACTGTAGCCATTATGATTGCGCTTCTCCATTATGATTGCGGAGCACCAGAGCTACACCCAGACCAAGCTTAGCTTAAACCACCTATCTGTATTAGGACAATACTTACCTACTCACCGGTGTGTAGGTGAACCCTCCTGACCGCTGATGTGTTCTAATAAAAAATAAACACATCAATTTTAAAGTGTAATAAATAAGTATAATAAATTAGGTCAATTTCATTTGTTATACTTATTTATTGCATTTTAAACTTCATTTATTATACTTATTTATTGTATTTTAAATTTAATTTTGTCATTAAAGCTGACGTGTTGATTTTTTATTGGAACACATCAGCGGTGAAGAGGGCTCCAAATCCACCCTAATGTTTTAAGTTTCCTAATCCGTTAAAAGTGTGGTGCTCAAGAAACTGTTTCCAAATCAGAATAGGCAAGCAGTTAATCGTGGGTAAATTACACTTCCCTCCCGTATGTTTTGGTATTTTACTGGGACCCTTCTCAGAGAAGGTTCTTAGTGTCTGTTAATGGAGCATTAAATTATCCTTATATCCTTCTTATAATTATATAAATAACTTTTAACTGAAATTAGAATAACTTGTGGCAACCTTTTTTTCAGGCGGTGTCCAAAATCGCTAATGTTTCAAGTTTCCTAATCAGTGAAGGGTGCTGAAGATACTGTTTCCAAATCCGAATAGGCAATCAAAGAAATATATATATATATATATATACCTCACGGTACTGTCGATGAGTTGGTCTATACAAAGATTAAAAATAAAAACAGCATAATTAATTTTCTCATCCTTTGTTTTGAAGGAAAAAAGAAAGTTGAATTGAAAACTATGGCAGGCGGGTTAGGGAAAATTCCAAGTGGTTATAAGTTTCAGCCGAGTGACAAGGAGTTGATTGAGTATCTTGTGGGGAAGGCGAAGGAAGAAGCATTGCCATGCTACGGTTTAGTGAAGGACGTTGATATTTACAGCAAAGAGCCGTCAGAGCTTTTCGAGGGATCGAAAGAGAAGTCACTATTTTTTTTCACTAAGTTGAAGAAGAAGCACGGAAACGGGTCGAGGATAGACCGTACGACGAGGATGGGTACGTGGAAGGGCCTAGACAAACTTAAACTTATAAAAGATTGCCGACATGATACTACTTCTGGTCAAGAAGAAACCCTAGTCATAGGAGGGAAGAGAAGTTTTTCATATATCATGAAATCTGATGATGATGCTAAGCCCGCTAAGGGTGGATGGAGCATGACAGAATACAAACTTCACGGCACTAATATTGAACAAGCAAAAGTACGTATACTCTCTCTCTCTCTCTCTCTCTCTCTATATATATATATATATATATATTATATTATATTGTTTTGGCTTTTTGTTAATTTCTCGCCCTCTCTCTCTCTCTCTCTTACCGTTCAACAATCTATAAATCGTGAATTCATATATATATATATACACACGGTGCAGGTCCAAACAGACTATGTAATTTGCAGAATTAAACGGCAAAAGCTGCAGGAAGGAAAGGTGATGGCAGAAGAAGTAATGGAAGCTGAACAGTGCAATGAAAAGAAAGTGATGACAGATGATCAAGTAATGGAAGCTGAGCAGTACTGCAATGAAAAGAAGGTGATGGCAGATGATCAAGTAATGGAAGCTGAAGTACAGTACTGCAATGAAAAGAAGGTGATGGCAGATGATCAAGTAATGGAAGCTGAAGTACAGTACTGCAATGACAAGAAGGTGATGGCAGATGATCAAGTAATGGAAGCTGAACAGTACTGCAATGAAAAGAAGGTGATGGCAGATGATCAAGTAATGGAAGCTGAAGTACAGTACTGCAATGACAAGAAGGTGATGGCAGATGATCAAGTAATGGAAGCTGAACAGTACTGCAATGAATGGGTCAAAGGTTTTGCTGAAGAACTACTAGTGCTGCAAAATCAAGAAGGAGTAGTAGAACAAGAGCCAGCTGAAATAGCGATGCTGCCCAATGTTTTATATGCAGAGAATTGGTCCGTCTTTATTTAGAACCTCCGTCGTCGTTTTTTTGTTTATAAGCATCGTTTATGTTAGGTTGTTATTTTGAACAGAGACAATGTTGATATTTTACTACTAATACAAGCTCTAACTCTCTGCAATACAAAATAAATAGTTAAGACTCTTTTCTTTATAAATTATAATAGTTACATGCCTATATATAACAAGTCTAATGTATTAAATTGTTCCTTCGATTACTAAAAGAAGAAGCAACCTCAATATCTTTATAACTACAGATGAGTGCATTGAGTTCATTACTCACATGTTTTACCTCACAGGTTTTGTTAAAAGCTACACTATATGACTGTGTTATAAATAAATAAAAGCGCACTCCCTTTTGCACAATTGTACTCAATAGGTTTTTTTTTTCTTTCAAATGAATAAAATTCATAAACTCGTTAATTCTTCATCTTATATTTTATAATACCATAACTATCTTTTATAATATAAACTTTAATTTTTTCTACCTTTTACTTTCTTAAATATTTTTTTTTGAGGTCCTATCAAAAGAAAACTTTTCTTGGTGGATCCTTTTTTTATTTTTTATTTTGTCCCGTCAAAAAGATAATATTTCCAACAAAATAACTCTTTTTGGGTACTTCTTCTTTTGATAATTTATTACTTATATATATATATATATATATATTTGAAAGAGTACAAATATGAGATAAAAATTAAATAAAAGTGTCATTTCCTTCAAGACAAAATCATTAGCATTAGGATCATAAAGACAAAATTCATATAACCAAACATCAAATGGACATGTTAGCATTCTTTTGATCGATTGGACTGTGCTATATATGTTTAATGAACCACGGCTACAGCCCTTGGTTAACAGTGATCATACATGACATTCCTGTAAGAGTAATAATTAAAATCTAAGGTTAAATATTATTGATATTCCTTGAGGTTTGATGTATTCTCTATGTCGATTTTTTTATTTTTTTAATATTTGAAATATCTTGATTATTTCTGATTATTTAAATTTATTTTAATATAAAAATATTAGAATAGGAAAATGATCACAATC
Source organism: Cornus controversa (assembly GCA_026545225.1). Classification (NCBI taxonomy): domain Eukaryota; kingdom Viridiplantae; phylum Streptophyta; class Magnoliopsida; order Cornales; family Cornaceae; genus Cornus; species Cornus controversa. Next base: position 64,819,165 of record CM048850.1, on the reverse strand, counting down.
CTAATTTTTTATTTATTTTAATATTATTATTTATGAAAATAAATAATTATATATATTATATTAGGTTATATATACATTATAGGGTATATATACAGATGAATAGAGAATAAGAAAGAGAAATTTAATTAATTTTTTATTTTATGTTAACATTATTATTTATGAAAATAAATAATATATATATATATATATATATATATATATATATATATATATATTATGGTTTAATGTATATATATAAATAGAGAAAATTTTAATTACTTTTTATTTTATCTTAACATTATTATTTATGAAAATCAATAATTATATATAGAATACATATATATATATATATATATATATAGGTGTATTCAAAAGGATATTTTGGCCGCTTAGACAATTAAATGAGTAAATTTAATATTCAAATGAATTAAGTCAAAAGTCAGAATAGCGTGGTTATTTCATTACCAAAAAGTGTTTTCACATAATATACTTTTGACAGAAGGAGGTGTATCATGTATGTGATATACGTCACAAACTCATGGAATGTTGGTGAAAGAAATTTACAAAATTGTAGCCTCTTGTCAATACATCAAACCTCAGAGAGTGAAGTGATATTTACCTAAAATCAAAGTGTTTTGACAAAGACATTCCAAAGATTTCCCCATCCTACTTATTGACATCTTCACCTGGCTTTGATTACTTCAATCGAAAATACAATTGTAACATCTCTCAATTAGTTTCATATTACACAATTGAAAAATATTCTGTTGCACATACATTTGGTATACAGCAGAAGAACATCTTAAACTAGGACAAAAAGCAAATTCAGGAGAATATAATGCGCATTGCTGGAAACTGAACAAGGTTATTGATGATGGTCCCTTGTCGCAATCACACGGGTGTTGTATGATTTGCAGTGACAGCACTTGTGCCCAAAAATGTGAAAGAACGCTTTACTGGTACTGTTGCAATCATTGCAAAGGATCGGAACCTGTAAAGGTATGTTTGCAATTCATTAGTTATTTATTTCCTTGTGCAATTTGCTTGGTGTAAACAGAATTTTAAGACAATTCGCTATAATGAAGCTGCTTTGACCTGTTTCTGACCAAGTGCAATAGCAATTAATGATAAAAACTCCAGAATCAACAATGGGGCAGAACCAATGCAAGTAACATCAGGATGCATTCCAGAATCAACAATGGGGCAGAACCAATGCAAGTAACATCAGGATGCAGAGAGAGAGAGAGAGAGTAGTAAAAGACAATTTTTTTTTTTTTTTTCATGTATTCCTTCTCCAGTCAAAAGGGGAGAAGAAGGCTTAGTGAGCTCCATTTAGTATTTTTACTCATGTTTGATTTGACACTCATAACTGCAAAAAAATGCGAGACATTTCTAGTGGCTATAATGAAACATTCTTCCAAAAAATGACCTCCAAAGAAAGCCTTGCGTCATGAGTAGTAAAAGGATGCAAGAGAAGACATTGGATGATCAACTAAACCAATACAGAAAACCAACAGAAGTAGTAACATATAGAGACTATTTACCTCATACCGGTACTCTTCGGGCATGGTAGTGGCTTCAATCTATCAACAACAAACATCACCATTAATGCAGAATACCAGAACCTCAAATAAAATATTTAAAAGATATACAGAAGAATAACTAAAATCAGAGGTAGCACTAGCAATTCCTTGATGGGAGAAAAGTTTGGAATCAGGTTTCAAATCCCTGCAGAGGAACATATTTTTCCCGGCTTTCCTTTTTAAGGGTATTGCTTGGTGTTGTGGTAAAAGCCTTGTGTTTCAAGCATAAGAATCCAAATTTAAATATGAGGCAGCCATTTTGTGCAAATAATACTAAAAATTCATGTTGTGCAAATAATACTAAAAATTCATGTCTGTACCAAGTCTGTCCCTTCCACCCAATCCGTCCCTTCCCTTCTAGGAACTTAATGGATACTGTTACTCAAGATATGACCCTAGGGGGGGGGGGGTGAATAGGGTCTTAGGCAAACAATAAAATCAAATCCCAGAATTAAAAAGGATATGCAATGAATAATGAGATAATGAAGGAATTTAAACAAGCACAATATAAAAAATTAGGGATAGAGAGATTCAAACACAATCAACACAAGGATGTAGCGTGGTTCGGAAACTCCTACTCCACAACTCAAGATCCCTCTTGAGATTTTTCCCAATCCACTATGGCTCTTCCTTGTTGATGGAGAGCAAACCCTTACAATGGAGAACACAAGCTCCCTCTTGCTAAGTGAACTTCTTCACTTAGTCTTCTAGGGTTCAGCAACCCTTCACAACTGATTAGAACAGAATTTGTGATACAAAGAATGTCTCTCAAAGAAGAAAACACAACTTCAAGCTCTCAATACTATAGTTAAAGATGAATCACAAGTTTGAAGCTCAAGTGTATTGAATGATGGTAGATTGCTATAAATGTTTCACAATAAATGCTCAAGAGAATTGGTGTATATCCATAAATGCAGAGCATATCAATATATATAGAGCCTTCGCAAAATATAGCTGTTGGAAGGTAGTTGTGAGCATTAAATACACTAAACTAGCCATTGTATTCAAATTCAGCTACTTTCAATCGGCTGAAAATAAAGTTTCAGTCAGCTGAAAATATGCTCTATAAACATTCAAGTGTTCTGTCACTTTCAGTCGCCTGAAAGTGCATTTTCAGTTGCCTGAAAAACCACTTTCAGTCGCCTAAAAGTGCATTTTCAGCAGGCTGAAACTACACTTTCAGCTGGCTGAAAATTGACTTTCAGTAAGCTGAAATTTAAAAGTCTTAAAAAGATTTTCAACGAAGTGAAAGAAAGACTTTTGATCTTTGAAAAAATATCCCTAATGCTTTAAGAGTTTCTTAGTGATCAAATGACCAGAGATGATATATGTGAGAGTGCATCATGGTCATGTAATGCAAGTGAGCTTCAAACAAGTTATTCAAAAGTAACTTTGACAAATTAAGTCCTATCTCTCACCAAGTTATAACTACCCCATTTCTTCATGCTTGAAATGTCTTGAAGCTTTGAGTTACTTCCTTCTTCTTCTCTAAATGTTTTTCTCATGTCATTGTCTCCTTTCATGATCATTCCATCATGTGAATGCTTCCTTTGTTTATGACAATTATCCTAAGCAATCACTCAATTTAGATGTTAGTGTTTAACATCATTAATGATTTGTTATCATCAAAATTACTGGATTACCCTTAGGTTAAAACCTTTGGGTCAACAGATACAACATTTGGTAATGGCCTTCTAGACAAAACAAGGAGAGGGAGAAGTTTGTTAGGTGTCAGGCATTTCAATTTTGAGAAGTAGTTGTCTACAAAAATTATGGTTTTGTGCTATCATTTAAGGTGTGTTTGGATGAAGAATTTTAAAGTATCCAAGATATCTAAAATGAAGAGATTTTAAAGCACATAACTTAAAATCCCTAAATTAGAAAAACCTGCAGTTCAGACAAAAAATTGAGACGTAGGCATTTCTTATTTGAGCTCTATCCAAACAATAATCATACTAGTGTTATTTTCTATGCTATCTGACTAAAATAAATTAAATTAACCCATGCATTCACTTTCCAAACATCTTATTGTAGACAATATATCAAAGTAATGAAAACCTCAACTAGGTATAATGGTCTTGCTCAATCTAAAACAGCAAAAAAAAAAAAAGACTGGAATAGCCTTGCTCAATTCTTTTGTTTTGAAGAATCAAAATAAATGAACACCTATTTTAGGAGAATTTTATATCTATATTCGAGTAAAACAAGGAGAACTTGAGAATTCTGATCTTTTTTTTTTTTTTTTCCGAACAAAATAATTTTAAAACCATAGGATTCATAATCCCTTTTTAGTCTTAATAAATTCCCCTCCCCCAAGAGGAACAAAATTGATAATGGTTCACAGGTTCAATGGCCACAAAAATGGAGCAACCATAAATAGACTTCAAAGTTCCATATGGAGCTTGAAAAGGACAATGGAAAGAAAATAAAATATAGGAAACTCCATTTTTCTTGTTTGATTGTGTTGGAAAATGCAAGCAAAATAAAATGTAAAGGGGAGAAAAAGGAAACACTAATAACTTTGAAGAAACCCATTTTTTTCTTGTAAAACAGTGCAGAAATGTGGGGAGAATGAAAGAAACACTCTGAACCAAATACCAACCCACTGGTCTCCTCTACCTCCCAAAGTGGAAGATCGAAGAATTTAAGTCCCCGTAGGGGCAAATGGTGTGAGTTATTTGTCGGGACACAAACACACAAGGAGAGAAAAAAAAGGGAGCACACCTTTGATAGAAAATTCCAAGATAATGATGTCAAAAGTCTAGTAGTCTAGGATGCCACTCTATTCTAACAGTCCTGAACAGGCGAGGGAGAATAAGGAGGTCAGCAGCCGTTTTCCTTTTCATCTGGGTTGTTCTCAGTCAGTTCCTCCTGTCAAGGTTCAACTAGACTTGGAATATACGCACTAACAGAAAGAAAAAACAAAAAAGAAGGAAAAATGGAATACAAATTTCTGTTTAGTGATGTTTTGAATAGACAGCAGCTCAAAATATGATTTTGTACTGCCGACCGCCTAATAATTAGTAAAGGAACCAATCCAACTAGACATATTTTCTTCAAAATCAGCAAAATCAAAAGATCATTTTTCAATCCACTGCCCATTAGCTAGCATTATTAAGGTCACATTCCAATTCACTTTTATAATTTAATAAATTTTGCCATATAAAAGCTACAAACCTAGCAAGTAGAAGATACGGGAATCTCTCAAATGTTTGAAACAGAGTCATAAAGATGATTTTAACTGGTGCTCTAAGGGGTGGAGCCAGCATAAGCCAAAATATGAGCTTAAGCTTTCCATGTATCTGATACAAGCAAAAATATGAGCCAGCATATATCTATTTTGCGGGCAGACTACTGCCTGCTTACTACTACCTCAATCTTTTCTTTCACCCCAACTTTATCAATAAATTCTAAATTTTTCACTTAGCTTTCAAATTCCAAAAATAAAAAATAATAAATTAGAAGACTGTTCGGCAAACTTCAAATTTCCTGTTACAACCCTTTGAACTGATGCCAAACCTTCTAACCAACTTGTCCACAATTGATCAACGACAATAAAAAATGATCACTGTTGAAGCATCATGGTGCATCAACTATACTAATGATATTTAACCAAGCTTGTAAGAAAAGAAAAGAAAAAGGGATTCTGATAAAAGCTGTCAGCACAATCACAGGCGGCCATACTAAGTTGTTTTTAAATTCAGCCAATAATCAAGATCCAATAGCCAAAAGTTATGTAAGGATGAAGAGAGGTACAGACAATTCTCCACCAAACGCAAGGATATTCAGATCCAGAAAACATAAAAAAAAATTAAAAAAGAATATGAATGAGCCTTTTGGGGCGCCAAGAGCACAATATAAATCCTTCAAAAAGCATGCAAAATTGGAAACAGTATACTACATTCATGTTTTGATTGAGAAGGAAAACTTTCATATATAAGGGGAAGAAAAAACAGCAGAAACTCCGTACCTCCTCGTCTAATCTTTCCCATGTTCTAGACATGTTAAGCACTGTCTTGGAGCAGATGGGACAACGATACCTGGAAGATGAATCCATGCAATTTACAAACTATTATAGTTGGACATGCTATAAATGAAGCAATTAGAGAAGTTAAGGTAAATTGGTATTTACTGATTTTGTTTCGTCATCTCAACACAGCAATCCACATGCATCGTGTGTCCACACTTCATAATTGTTGTGCCTTTGACCGAGTCAAAAAGATACTGCCAGCACAGCATAAGAGCTTTTGTTGTTAGATTATGCCATGCATTTGGAAATGCAAACAAAAATAATACAGTCTAGATGCATACCTCATAACAAATAGGGCATTGATTCTTCATAGAGTTCTCCACGCAGGAGTGATTTCCACGTAGATCCACCGAATAGCATGATCCTATGCTCTCACAAAAACATTAAAATGGGGGATCGCAATGTCTAAGGACATGTTCATGCTAACAGCAGAAGCAGATTGAAGAAGCCAATAAAGAAAGCATGTGTTTTTCCAAAAAACTTTTAGATGAACAATAATGAAATGGGTCAACAACAACAACAACAAAGTAAAAAATAAAAAGAATTCCAATATGTGATAAGTATCAGTAGTAAATTATCCACAGACAATATAATTGGACTGTGAGACAGAAAAAAAATAACTTCACAATAAGAGTCAAGTATTGAACTACATTTATACAGTTGAATGGAATCATAAAGCTATCCTTCACCTCCCCACCAAACACACAATCCACCCACCCAAGAGAGAGAGAGAGAAGAAATCAATCAAGTAATAGAAAATGGAATATGGCCAAATAAGTATCAACATCATTATCAGTCAGTAGGGCACTTAAAAGGAAAAAGGCTTCTAAAGTACTAGTACACTTAACATTAAAAAGTATCAACACTATCAGTCAGTAGGGCACTTCAAAGGAAAAAGGCTTCTAAAATACTAGTATACTTAACATTAAAAATTCGTAATATATATATTTTTTATAAGTAAAAAATCGAAATATATTAACAATGCTCCAAACAAATTTTAGAGAAGAAAAGGTTATTGTTTTGAGCTCCTACAGAATGAGCACATATACTTAGATGCCAACATTACAATTCAACTTTCTTACGGATTTAATCAACTTTCTTTTTCTTTTTCTCCCTTTTTTTTTTTTTCTGTTCAAAGGAAGACTAGTAGCCGCAATTATTTTAACAGATATTGCAACCCCAACAGAGCAGCAAATGCCAGAGATGCAAAATTAAAGGAAACAGCATTTATCTTCCAATGGTTTTGCTTGGGAAACGAAGAAACCCACAACAACATTTTAGCTATCACAACACACAGACACGGGGTATTAAAAACAGAAACAAACCCATTAACATTACTAATTTATATACTACTGAACAAAGCCACTAAGGAATAGGACCGCTTACCACACTTCTGGCAGTGAAAGAAGTTCTCACGACCACCCACTCTGCAAAACAATGATTCGTGTAAAAAAACAATTCAATTGATAAAAATCCTAAAAGAAAACGTTGTAAATATAAAACAGATATAGAATGTCATATCATCTAGCTTACGAACCTACAAATGCCACATTCGTCACAATGAAACTGCTTCTTGTCAGTCTGCAATGAGATCAAATAATATGAATCATACAGAAAAACATAAACAAAATCATCCCAAAATTTATAACCACATCCAGTTTATAATTTCATATCAATAATTAACGAATTGAAACTAGTTGAATTACATCATCGTAGAATTTGCAAATTTCACAAAAATATTCTCCCATCTTGACGCTGCATTTTGAACAAATCTGGGCAACCTGGCAAAAAAGAAAGTAAAATTTCACATTAAACAAATTTTGAGATGTTAAAATAAAATCAAAACAAGTCAATATGAATAAGAGTAATCCAAAATTTCAGAAAGTTAAACCTGCTGTTCGGTATCACAAACTGAACAAATAACCTGGAGAAATTAACCACAAAACAAAAACAAGCCAAGATAAACAATTAGCCATAATGTATAGATTTAAAACATAATGTAGATGCTACATAACAAAGAGAAATATTAAAAAGACAATTAGACCTACTTGCTTAACTTCGTGTCTAACGAGTTCATGACGATCCTTCAGGTTGCTCAGAGCACTCTAATTCAGACAAATAATGAAAAAACCTTATTCAAGAAAATTGCTAAGGTCAATTTAAAAAAAATCATATATATTTGTGTATATGCAAAGCAAATACATATATGTATCTATATATGCAGAGAGAAGAAAAGAGGGCGAGTACGGTGGCCTCGTTGTAAAAAATCATATATATTTGTGTATATGTAAAGCAAATACATATATGTATCTATATATGCAGAGAGAAGAAAAGAGGGCGAGTACGGTGGCCTCGTTGTGACAGTGACGGCAAGAAAAGATCTGATTACAGCATGGGGCTCGAAGTTTGCATCGTCTCCGGTAGTGCTCACATCTAAATAACAATCAAAACCAGAGATTAAACACGACAAATACATATATATATATATATAAAGAAGAGAGTTGTGTGCATGGTCTTTTGCAAAGAAAAGCATTTTCACTTTTCAGTGTGTGTAATATATAGAGAGACGAGAGAGAGATGATGTATAATTTACCCGTATTGAATCTTTCCGAAATCTTGCTGTGTTTGTGGAATCACAGTGTTGTCTGCTTCTTCCATTAGTCGTTGCCGTGGTTATTGTTACTTTCCTTTTAGGGCATCAGAGAGAGAGAGAGAGAGGGGATATGTAAAGTTGTAAACTAGAGCAGAAACCCAAGCCAAGACGAATCAATAAAAATAGGTAACTAGTGAGGAGCCGGATCCTCTGCAGTAATCGGCTAATGCCGTATACTGCTGTAATCCGAAAATCATATCCCTCATTTTTTTTCTTTTCACTTAAAAGACCATAACTTTTACCACAAATAATATTTTTTGATGAAACTAATTTTTTTAAATAGTATATTCCGAGAGCTTCAATATGAGTATAATATAGGCTATGTTTTGACTTAAGACGAAAAAATTATAATATTTATAATTCATGTCAAATTATGATATCCACACTACTAAAAGTATTTTCCATGCACTTAAAACAAATTTTTTTTTTTTTTTTCTTTTCAAATTTTTTTTTAGAACTCTTAGGCACATTTGAAAGATGTATTTTGCACAAAAAAATAAAAAAAAATTATATTCATATTTTTTAAGCTAATTTTTTTCTCACTTTCCACACTTTTAAAGCACTTTCCACAAATTTAAAGTTTCTTTTTATACATTTAAAGAATTTTTCCACACACCTAAAACAAATACTTTGTTATGTTTTTTCTTTCCAATTTTTTAGAAACTCTTAATCATATATGAAAGATGTTTTTGCACAAAAAATTAATTAAAATTTATATTTAAAATTTTTAATCTCATTTTTCTTTACTTTCAACACTTTTAAAGTACTTTCCACACACTTAAAACAAATATTTTTTTTATTTATTTTTTCCAATTTTTTTTGGAATTCTTAGACACATTTGAAAGATGTATTTTGCACAAAAAATCATAAAAATTTATATTCACATTTTTTAGTCTATTTTTTTTCTCACTTTCCACACTTTTAAAATACTTTCTACACATTTAAAGTACTTTTTCACACATTTAAAGTACTTTTCCACACACCAAAAATAAATACTTTCTTATGTTTTTTCTTTCCAATTTTTTTAGAAACTCTTAGGCATATAAGAAAGATGTTTTTGCACAAAAAAATCATAAAAATTTATATTCACATTTTTTAATCTCATTTTTTTTAACTTTTCACACTTTTAAAGTATTTTTCACACACTTAAAACAAATATATATATATATTTTTTTCCTTTCAAATATTTTTTGGAACTCTTAGGCACATTTGAAAGATGTATTTTCCACAAAAAATCCTAAAAATTTATATTCACATTTTTTAAGCTCATTTTTTTTAACTATTCACACATTTCAAGTACTTTTCCACACACATAAAACAAATACTTTCTTATGTTTTTTCTTTCCAATTTTTTTAGGAACTCTTAGGCATATAAGAAAGATGTTTTTGCACAAAAAAATTCATAAAAATTTATATTCACATTTTTTAATCTCATTTTTTTATACTTTTCACACTTTTAAAATACTTTTCGCACACTTAAAACAAATATATATATATATATATATATATTTTTTTTTTTTTTTTTCCTTTCAAATTTTTTTTGGAACTCTTAGGCACATTTGAAAGATGTATTTTGCACAAAAAATCATAAAAATTTATATTCACATTTTTTAGGCTAATTTGTTTCTCACTTTCCACACTTTTAAAATACTTTCTACACATTTAAAGTACTTTTCCACACATTTAAAGTACTTTTCCACACACCTAAAACAAATACTTTCTTATGTTTTTTCTTCCCAATTTTTTTAGGAACTCTTAGGCATATAAGAAAGATGTTTTTGTACAAAAAATTCATAAAAATTTATATTCAAATTTTTTATGAATCATTTTTTTTAACTTTCCACACTTTTAAAGTGCTTTCCATACACTTAAAATAAATATATATTTTTTAATTTATTTTTTCCAATTTTTTTTGGAACTTTTAGGCACATTTGAAAGATGTATTTTGTACAAAAAATCATAAAAATTTATATTCACATTTTTTAGGTTAATTTGTTTCTCACTTTCCACACTTTTAAAATACTTTCTACACATATAAAGTACTTTTTCACACATTTAAAGTACTTTTCCACACACCTAAAACAAATACTTTCTTATGTTTTTTCTTCCCAATTTTTTTAGGAACTCTTAGGCATATAAGAAAGATGTTTTTGCACAAAAAATTCATAAAAATTTATATTCAAATTTTTTATGAATCATTTTTTTTAACTTTCCACACTTTTAAAGTACTTTCCATACACTTAAAACAAATATATATTTTTTAATTTATTTTTTCCAATTTTTTTTGGAACTTTTAGGCACATTTGAAAGATGTATTTTGCACAAAAAATCATAAAAATTTATATTCACATTTTTTAGGCTAATTTGTTTCTCACTTTTCACACTTTTAAAATACTTTCTACACATATAAAATACTTTTCCACACATTTAAAGTACTTTTCCACACACCTAAAACAAATACTTTCTTATGTTTTTTCTTTCCAATTTTTTTAGGGACTTTTAGTCATATATGAAAGATGTTTTTGCACAAAAAATTCATGAAAATATATATTCACATTTTTTAATCTCATTTTTTTTCACTTTTTACACTTTTAAAGTACTTTCCACACACTTAAAACAAATATTTTTTTTATTTATTTTTTTCCAATATTTTTTGGAACTCTTAGGCACATTTGAAAGATGTATTTTGTCCAAAAAATCATAAAAAATTATATTCACATTTTTTAGGCTAATTTTTTTCTCACTTTTAAAATACTTTCTACACATTTAAAGTATTTTTCCACACATTTAAAGAATTTTTCCATACACCTAAAACAAATAATTTCTTATGTTTTTTTTTTCTCCAATTTTTCTTGGGAACTCTTAGGTATATATACGAAAGATGTTTTTGCAGAGAAAAATCATAAAACATTATATTCACATTTTTTAGCCTCATTTTTTCTCACTTTCCACTCATTTCACACACTTAAAACAAATATTTTTTTATGTTTTTTCTTTTCTTTTTTTTTTTATAAAATATTAGCCTTATTTAATAGAAATATTTTCCCAAAAGAATCATCAAAATTTATATTTATATTTTTTAATCTTATTTTTTTCAGTTTCGATTTTTTTTTTAAGAGGAAGACATAAATGTTCTCCAAGAATAAGTATAATTTTAATAATGTGTATGTATAAATTTGATTTTTATTTAAATAAAATGTATCTCATTACCAATTTTCTCTACCGCCAAACATCCTTCCAATGTGGCTAAATTTGCTAAAAAAATTGGAAACAAAAAATATAAAAAAGTACTTGTTTTGAGGGTGTGGAAAAACACTTTAAATGTGTGGAAATTACTTTAAATGTGCGGAAAAACACTTTAAATGTGTGAAAATTACTTTAAATGTGTGGAAAAGTGCTTTAAGTATTTGAAAAGTAAGAAGAAAAAAAACTAAAAAATGTGAATATAATTTCTTATGATTTACTTGTAGAAAAATATCCTTCAAATATGCCTAAAAGTTTCTAAAAAAAATTGGAAAGATAAACATAAAAAAATACATGTTTTAAATGTGTGGAGAGTATTTTAATTGTGAGGAAAATGCTTTAAGTCTGTGAAAAAGTGCTTTAAATGTGTGGAAAATGAGAAAAAATGAAACTAAAAAATGTGTGGAAAAATGTTTTAAATGTTTAAAAAGTACTATGAAAGTGTGGAAAGTGAGAAAAAAATTGGCTTAAAAAATATGAATATAACTTTTTATGATTATTTTGTGCAAATACATCCGTCAAATGTGCCTAAGAGTTCTTTAAAAAATTGGAAAGAAAAAAATAAAAAAGTATTTGTTTTAAGTGTGTGGAAAGTAGTTTAAAAGTGTGGAATGTGAAAAAAATGAGATTAAAAAATGTAAATATAAATTTTTATGAATTTTTTGTTCAAAAACATCTTTCATATATGCCGAAGAATTCCTAAAAAAATTGGAAAGAAAAAAGATAAAAAAGTCTTTGTTTTAGGTGTGTGGATAAGTACTTTAAATGTATTGGAAAATGTTTTAAATGTGTGGAAAGTATTTTAAAAGTGTGGAAAGTGAGAAAAAATTTAGTTTAAAAAATCTGAATATAACTTTTTATGATTATTTTGTGCAAATACATCATTCAAATGAGCATAAGAGTTCCTAAAAAAATGGAAAGACAAAAAACAAAAAAAAAAATTGTGTTTAAGTGTGTGGAAAGTAGTTTAAACGTGTGGAATGTGAAAAAAAATTATTCCTAAAAATTTGAATAAAATTTTTTATGAATTTTTTCTGCAAAATCATCTTTCATATATACCTAAAAGTTCCTAAAAAAATTGGAGAAAAAAAAAACATAAAAAATTATTTGTTTTAGGTGTGTGGAAAAATTCTTTAAAAGTGTGGAAAGTACTTTAAATGTGTAGAAAGTATTTTAAAAGTGTGAAAAGTGAGAAAAAAAATTAGCCTAAAAAATGTGAATATAAATTTTTATGATTTTTTGTACAAAATACATCTTTCAAATGTGCCTAAAAGTTCCAAAAAAAATTGGAAAAAATAAATTAAAAAATATATATTTATTTTAAGTGTATGGAAAGTACTTTAAAAGTGTGGAAAGTTAAAAAAAATGATTCATAAAAAATTTGAATATAAATTTTTATGAATTTTTTGTGCAAAAACATCTTTCTTATATGCCTAAGAGTTCCTAAAAAAATTGGAAAGAAAAAACATAAGAAAGTATTTGTTTTAGGTGTGTGGAAAAGTACTTTAAATGTGTGGAAAAGTATTTTATATGTGTAGAAAGTATTTTAAAAGTGTGAAAAGTGAGAAACAAATTAGCCTAAAAAATGTGAATATAAATTTTTATGATTTTTTGTGCAAAATACATCTTTCAAATGTGCCTAAAAGTTCCAAAAAAAATTGAAAAAAATAAATTAAAAAATATATATTTGTTTTAAGTGTATGGAAAGTACTTTAAAAGTGTGGAAAGTTAAAAAAAAATGATTCATAAAAAATTTGAATATAAATTTTTATGAATTTTTTGTGCAAAAACATCTTTCTTATATGCCTAAGAGTTCCTAAAAAAATTGGGAAGATAAAACATAAGAAAGTATTTATTTTAGGTGTGTGGAAAAGTACTTTAAATGTGTGGAAAAATACTTTATATGTGTAGAAAGTATTTTAAAAGTGTGGAAAGTGAGAAACAAATTAACCTAAAAAATGTGAATATAAATTTTTATGATTTTTTGTGCAAAATACATCTTTCAAATGTGCCTAAAAGTTTCAAAAAAAATTGGAAAAAATAAATTAAAAAATATATATTTATTTTAAGTGTATGGAAAGCACTTTAAAAGTGTGGAAAGTTAAAAAAAATGATTCATAAAAAATTTGAATATAAATTTTTATGAATTTTTTGTACAAAAACATCTTTCTTATATGCCTAAGAGTTCCTAAAAAAATTGGGAAGAAAAAACATAAGAAAGTATTTGTTTTAGGTGTGTGGAAAAGTACTTTAAATGTGTGGAAAAGTACTTTAAATGTGTAGAAAGTATTTTAAAAGTGTGGAAAGTGAGAAACAAATTAGCCTAAAAAATGTGAATATAAATTTTTATGATTTTTTGTGCAAAATACATCTTTCAAATGTGCCTAAGAGTTCCAAAAAAAATTTGAAAGGAAAAAAAAAAATTATATATATATATATATATTTGTTTTAAGTGTGCGAAAAGTATTTTAAAAGTGTGAAAAGTATAAAAAAATGAGATTAAAAAATGTGAATATAAATTTTTATGAATTTTTTTGTGCAAAAACATCTTTCTTATATGCCTAAGAGTTCCTAAAAAAATTGGAAAGAAAAAACATAAGAAAGTATTTGTTTTATGTGTGTGGAAAAGTACTTGAAATGTGTGAATAGTTAAAAAAAATGAGCTTAAAAAATGTGAATATAAATTTTTAGGATTTTTTGTGGAAAATACATCTTTCAAATGTGCCTAAGAGTTCCAAAAAAAATTTGAAAGGAAAAAAATATATATATATATTTGTTTTAAGTGTGTGAAAAATACTTTAAAAGTGTGAAAAGTTAAAAAAAATGAGATTAAAAAATGTGAATTTAAATTTTTATGATTTTTTTGTGCAAAAACATCTTTCTTATATGCCTAAGAGTTTCTAAAAAAATTAGAAAGAAAAAACATAAGAAAGTATTTATTTTTGGTGTGTGGAAAAGTACTTTAAATGTGTGAAAAAGTACTTTAAATGTGTAGAAAGTATTTTAAAAGTGTGGAAAGTGAGAAAAAAAATAGACTAAAAAATGTGAATATAAATTTTTATGATTTTTTGTGCAAAATACATCTTTCAAACGTGTCTAAGAATTCCAAAAAAAATTGGAAAAAATAAATAAAAAAAATATTTGTTTTAAGTGTGTGGAAAGTACTTTAAAAGTGTTGAAAGTAAAGAAAAATGAGATTAAAAATTTTAAATATAAATTTTAATTAATTTTTTGTGCAAAAACATCTTTCATATATGATTAAGAGTTTCTAAAAAATTGGAAAGAAAAAACATAACAAAGTATTTGTTTTAGGTGTGTGGAAAAATTCTTTAAATGTATAAAAAGAAACTTTAAATTTGTAGAAAGTGCTTTAAAAGTGTGGAAAGTGAGAAAAAAATTAGCTTAAAAAATATGAATATAATTTTTTTTTATTTTTTTGTGCAAAATACATCTTTCAAATGTGCCTAAGAGTTCTAAAAAAAAATTTGAAAAGAAAAAAAAAAAAAAATTTGTTTTAAGTGCATGGAAAATACTTTTAGTAGTGTGGATATCATAATTTGACATGAATTATAAATATTATAATTTTTTCGTCTTAAGTCAAAACATAGCCTATATTATACTCATATTGAAGCTCTCGGAATATACTATTTAAAAAAATTAGTTTCATCAAAAAATATTATTTGTGGTAAAAGTTATGGTCTTTTAAGTGAAAAGAAAAAAAATGAGGGATATGATTTTCGGATTACAGCAGTATACGGCATTAGCCGATTACTGCAGAGGATCCGGCTCCAACTAGTGAACGCAAAGGTATATAGGCGAGGATGTGGGCCCATTGGGAAGGAGCCCAAGATAATCATAAATATTTGTACCGCAAATCAATTTTTTTTTTTTAACCTACCAGAAAAAAAATATATATATATATATATATATATATATGAACTGCAATAAGTCAATAATATACCTCTAATAAATTCATTCAAAAACTAATATGTAATCTAATTTTTTAGTTATTTATTTAAATTTTAGTTAACTAATAAATATAACATTATGAATTTAAATAATAATTAATTTATTTTAATTTCAGTTCAAAAAATATTGTGTTAAATTCATGGCCACTTTAATACATAAAAATTATATATTCTATAAAAGATAAATAGAAAGCGGATAAAATGATTTCTTTTTAATTTAAATTTTATATCTAATTTGGTAAGGATATATATGAAAGTTAGTCTAAATTTTATATCTAATTTAGTTAGAGTAAAAATAGAAGATTAAGTGATTTAGAACTAAATAGAAAAACATTTCAAGCAAAATAGGATGAAGTGTTTATCTGTGGGGACAAAGAAATTTTAATTGCATCTAATTTTATATTTTGTAAACTGTACTTAAAAAATATAATTGCATCTAATTTTTTTTCTCCTGTACTCACATGACTAGTACCTGGTAATGATCCTTTATTTTATTTATTTTATTTTTTTATATTTTTATATTTTTTGTTCCATTAAGAAACGGAAACCATACCACCGGTTTAAAACCTTGGTGAATTATATAGTCTTTTTCAGCTCCACCAATGCGTGACTAGTAAATGACATTTAATTTTGAACATTGTAAACTAAACTATTTCACATTTAGTGGTATTTTTTTTTGGGTTAATTTAATTTTTGACTATTTTTCGTGATCTAATTATAAATATGTCAAGTTTTAAATATTATTGGTTCAAAATCCAACTTTTACAAAAGTATTTACGTATTTGACACTTTTTACAGTTCTTCCATACATAAAACCAAATTATCTCTATGCAAGAATGTTTTGTGCAGTAAAATTATAATATCATGCAGTTAAAGTATTACATAAATGCAGTAAAACTATTACATTGTGTACTAAAAATTTTAGTAAACTACACTGTTTAATATTTTGTGCAGTAAAATTATAACATCATGCAGTTAAAGTATTACATAAATGCAGTAAAACTATTACATTGTGCACTAAAATGTTTAGTAAACTGATATGTAAAAAGTCTTAAGGGCAATTTGGACCTAAATGGTATAAATTGTCGTATTTGTAATTATCTTTTGAAAAATTATTTTTTGATCATATACTATTTGAAAGTTGACGTATTTGTAATTAGGCTCCCAAAAGTTGTCATAAATTAAATTAGCCCTTTTTTTTTTTTTTTACTTTTAACGGGGAATGTAAAGATTCAAGTCGAGCATTGTAAGATTTATTTGCACAGAAAAAATAGTAAGAAAAACTACATTTGTCGCAAGGAATCTAACTTCATAATTTTCGTTGGGTTAGTCATATGTTGTGCTTGCTTAACATGGTTTTATAGTTATAGGGTGTACTCGGACAACATGAATATTTTTACAAAAGTAATGTACTCGTATCGTATTCGTATCTAATATCGATACTGACGAATGCGTGTCTCCGATACTTTATAAACGTATCCAAAATTTTTAAATATATTTTTTATTTCTGATATTTATTTGATATTTCTTAGATATTTCGACCACATATATAATATTTTTTAGATATTTTAAAACACATCTGTAACAAGTTTTGAAGATTAAAATATAAGTTTTCTAATAATAAGAAAGTTCAAAAAAAATTTTAAAAAAAAAGTGTTAAGAAATATATACCATGATTTAATACAAATTTTTTGTATACAAATCATGTAATACAACTCTTTAACTTTTATTTTATTTGTTAGTCATAATATTTTACAATAATAAAATATTAATAATTCAATTTTTTGTATATATAAAAATATAATTTATTATATTTATATTGACATATGATGTTAGTACAACCGTCAAATTCTTTATGTAAAAGTCTTTTCCACTCTATTAATGGCTTAATTTCTGCTTGCGCATTTAAGTAAAAAAGGGTCATTTATTTTTTATTTTTGACTTGGCATAATAGTGTTGTGAAAGAGGATCCTGATCCCTTTGGAGTGGTGCTGAAATGAGGATGCATGGTGTTGCATGCACTTGTAGTTGTGGGGCTAATAAAAGAGCATATCTACATTTGGAATAACACAGTAGGGAAAAACTAGTATTTAAACTAGCTAGCTTGCTTTCCTAATCTAGCTAGAAACATGTACATCCATGTCCATGGTTGTGTGGACACGTGTCTAGGAAATTTCCTCAAGTACAAACTGGAACATTAATTCACCCAAGTAGTGGTAGGATACCAATGTACCCATATATAGTTACAAACTTTTGGCAGTTTCAGCTGGTACATGAAATTAAGAGTGCATAATTTGAAAACTAAGCAGGCAAATATATATATATATATATATATATATAGTAGCGAGTAGTAAGTAGTAGTTTTGTGATCGAATTATTAGCAAACTTGCTAGCTAGTACTAGTACCAGTAGGAGTATGTGTTTTGTGGAGATTTAAAGTAGCGAGCATGACCAGCCAAAGAAAGGCGAAGGATCCAAGCATGGACATGGCAATGGAAGCCGCGGACTGGAGACAGAAATTGCTGACCATGTTGCACACCTTGTTCCAATTGGCGTGTGAATTTCCGTGGAGGCCAATTTGTCCGACAGCAAGGGCTGCACCGTTGGCCGAGAAAAGCAGTGCCACCATTATTATGTCTAGGATAAGGAGTGCCAAAGCTGCAGGGCCATTTTTGTTGCTTCCATCTCTTATTCTTATGAATATCACAGAGTATGCAAAAGACACTGCTGCATATGAACTTGCTATGGCATTTGATACCACCAAGTACCTAATTAAGGCAGACACACCAATTTAACTAAGAGTCAGACAATTTCATTTATCTTATCTTAACTTATTAATTGGTAACCCATCCAATTGAGAAAAAACAGAATCTATCTATCCCTCCCCCAATAGGAAACGTACTCCATTCCATTATATATATTTGGTCAAAACTTGTACCAATACAACTACTGTAAATGTTGTTAAAGCTGGTGGGCCAGTTAATTGGGCCGCTGTCGCTGGGTAATGAATGACAAAGAAGACTCTGACTTGCAGATGTAATAAATGTTTTTAAATTTTAAATCAATAAATAAATAAGTATGGTCTTCTCTTCAGTTCACCCCCCTCAAAGTTGAATTTCACGCTAGCTAGCTAGCTGCTGCTGCTGCTGCTGCGCGCACTTAATTAGTTAAATTTGGTAGCCTTTTTTTTTATCTCAATCTCAATCTAAAAAGTGAGATTTTTATCTCCCAAAATTATATATATATATATATATATATATATATATATATATATAATATCTATGAAGTGAGAAAATGAGTTCATATATATATATATATATGAGAGCGCATTCGCGATAATTTGTTCTTTTTAAAAATATATGTATATAGTGATCAAAACATTAAAATATGGGACACAATGATTTGATACTAGATTAATTAATTAGTACCTCCATCTTCAGTCCACTGACATAAAAAGCTACACATTAACAAAATAAATAGTACATTAATAGCCATTAGCGACCTTCACTTCCCACCCATTTTGACAATAGATCCCTTAATTTTGTCACTAGCTCCCTTCCATCCCAAAATTAATAAATATATGCCATGCTTTACATCCATTTTGGAATTAATGTCCCAAACTAATTGTCATGCACTTTCTTTTTTTGGATATTCCAAATTTCAACTTTCTTAAATTATATTTTGAAACTTTTAGTCAAATCAATAAGCTTTAAACTTTGTTGAGTTAATTAGTTTTGTAATTTTAAAAGCTTAAAAGACATTTATTTTGAGACCAAATTTTATACTTTTGTTAAGCTAGCATTTCCTTAATTTGCCACTCAGCAATAATTCTATTATATATATATATATATATTATGAAGGATACCAGTAGATGAGTCATTCAAAAAATTGTGAAAACTTGGAACAAGATGGGTTGTTACAGTACTAGTCGTAATTAGCGAACATGCAGTAATAACAAATCAAGACTATATATATATATATATATTGAAGAAGATGGAAAGTAAAACTTACACGGTAGCAGACATATAGTACCACTTAGCAGTGACGGGGATATGCAAGATGGGCAAGGTTTTGACGATGGAAATAGTCATCATCTTTGTCTCCTTATTCACACCACCCACAACTGCAGCTACCAACGTGAAGACTAGCCCTACAATGCGCAGTCCCAATCCATAAGACCTCATTTTGCTTCCCTTCATCACCGCCTTCATCTTCACTTCATCAATTACTCCATCCATGCTTGCCTTGCATTGCCTTTCGCTCTCCATTCAACAACTATATTTGTGTGTGTCTGTATCTAGTAGCTAGCTTAGAGAGAGAGAAAAAGAAAGAGTAGAATCATCAAAACAGAAACAGATCGAGGTTATATATATCTATATGTATAACTTGTACTTAGAGAGTGAAAGATATGTATTTTTTTATGTAACTCACCATCTACCTTTATTCAGTACTAGTAAAAATGTAGGATGAGTAGGTGGCTTGAGGATGTGGGAGGTTGGGACGCATTGAAGACCATTGAACTATCTATTTAATGTCAAAATCATTATTTATTTATTTATTTATTCATGAAGCAGCTAGCCATATATATATATAATTATATATGGTCTCCAATATACGTGGAAGGATGAAGAGGTGTGTTGCGTAAGTTGACGGGAAAGTCTGATGCGTCAATAACTCGATGGGTACGCACAAATTGATCAAATACCACGTACGTTTCATGACTCACATTTTCCAATCCATTCCTGAATCCTAATCAATTCAATTCTTTTAAATTTATTTGGTACACTATCTGAATATTGCCGTGCGGTGTACATAAGAGAATAAATTGTCTGACCCAATAATAGCACGTGTGTGCATGTATATTAGATATTACTGCATAAAGAATGAGTGAAACTAGAATTGAAATAATAAAGAAATGTAACTGAATCGAACTAAACCGTTCACTACAATTTCAGTTCTAATTTCAAGCCAAAGAATTAGAATCGAAACCGTTAGAAAAATATATATATAATATATACTATATAAATTAATAATAATAACTTCTGAGTTATAGTATTTTATATATATATATATATATAAAGTATAAAATACATAATATATAAATAAATACTAATACCTTCTAAATTCTAGTGTTCTATTTATATATAAAGTATAAAATATATAATATATAGATAAATACATTTAGCTTCTAAGTTATAATATTCTATATATTTATATAATATAAGATATATAAATAAATATTAATAGCTTCTAATCTATTGTTATAACTAGGTTTGCATAAGTATGAGTGTGTGTCTGCTTGCCGATGTTTAAAAAAAAAAAAAAATTTGGCAAAGAACCATTGAAGAACCGAAACTAGAACTGCAAAGAACTGGAACCGAACCAAATTCAACGGTTCTGATTCCGGTTCCAAAATTTAGAAAACCGTTAAGAATAATTTTGGTTCCGGTTCCACCAAAAACTATAAGGAACCGTACCGTCTGCACCCCTACTTAATTGTACTCCTTTTTATCTCTTCAAATAATCCACTCATGTCTATGCCTATGCCTATTGCCCATGGACCTGGAAGGCTGGAAGGGCCAGCCTTGTACACAAAAAGGTGGAACTATATAAACCAACATAGTTCAATATATAGCAAAGGCCCGTCCTTAAATGAATTTTGTGATATTGGTCTTCATTACGGGGATTGTGTTCCAAAATAAACTACTTAGAAGTTTCTAGGGTGCACATTGATCGAATTAGATATAAAACCAAATCTAATCTGATTTCAATGGATTCATAAAATTTGAATCCAATCCGATGGAAGCATTAATTCAATTTGTGAAACATCAAATTGGATCTAACTGATTTTACAAATTAGACTTTTATAGACAGTCCAATAATTTTTAAATTTTTGAGCAAATTACTCGGACCTCTTGAGGTTTGTCTTAATTACTCTTAAATTAAATTTTTTACAAAATTATTCGAACACCTCTGTCAGACTAACAATATGTTAAACAAAATCACATCTAATATACAATTACAAAAGTACCCTTATGTTATCATATTTTTGTGCAAAAATAACCTCAAATTCTAATCCTTTGATTGAGATTAATATGTTTTATTTTTTTTTCTCTATCAATGTTACACTAGCACTACCGCCACGAAGGGTAGTTTTGGCATTTAGATTAATTGACTTTAACGAAGTTGAGTGTAAATTAACGATAGGGGTACGCACAAATTGATCAAATACCACGTACGTTTCATGACTCACATTTTCCAATCCATTCCTGAATCCTAATCAATTCAATTCTTTTCAATTTATTTGGTACACTATCTGAATATTGTCGTGCGGTGTACATAAGAGAATAAATTGTCTGACCCAATAATAGCACGTGTGTGTATGTATATTAGATAGTACTGCATAAAGAATTGGTGAAACTAGAATTGAAATAGTAAAGAAATGTAACTGAATCGAACTAAACTGTTCACTACAATTTCAGTTCCAATTTCAAGTCAAAGAATCAGAATCGAAACCGTTAGAAAAAATATATATAATATATACTATATAAATTAATAATAATAACTTCTGAGTTATAGTATTTTATATATATATATAAAGTATAAAATACATAATATATAAATAAATACTAATACATTCTAAATTCTAGTGCTTTATTTATATATAAAGTATAAAATATATAATACATAGATAAATATATTCTCATTCTAATACATTTAGTTTCTAAGTTCTAATGTTCTTAATATTTATATAATATAAGATATATAAATAAATACTAATAGCTTATAATTTATTGCTATAACTAGGGATGTAGAAGTATGAGTGTGTATCTTGTAAATGTTTAAAAAAAAATTGACAAAGAATCGTATGGGAATCGAAATTGGAACTGCAAAAAATTGAAACTGAACCAAACTCAACGGTTTTTGTTCTAGTTCCAAAATTAAAAAACTGTTGGAAATGGCTTCGAATCTGGTTCCACCGAGAATTGTAAAAAATCATATTGTGTGCACCCTAATTAAAATCGATTGTTGGTCAAATAGATACATTTATGCTAAGTTCGTTGTATCTTTGAAAGCTCAAATATCAATGATTTTGGTATTTTTCTAACACACATGTATATATATTATGAGTAGTGCTACAACACCCTATTAGAATATTTTAAATAAATAAAATATTTTTATTTGTGGTCCTATGCACTATTTTCTAAAATTGGATTGTGATGTACTTATCGTTACTTGATGGGTTGAGGTTATACTTGTCCATTTGTGGTCTAATTGATAGTATAATATTTATACCGTTGGATTATGGTTTTTCAACTTTATTTGGTGGGATTTAATCATAACCGTTGATATCTAGATTTTCATGATAGGAAGAGAGGCTTAGGTATTTTATTTGTAGAGAAGTCGTCCCCCCTGTTGTTGTTATAAATAAAGGTTTCATAACCCTTATTCAACCATATCGTATTGACAACACTCAGACAGGGGTAATGCAGTCTAAGGAACTCTTGTAGAAAATTCAAAGGTATCATAAAGTTTAATCTTCAATCAAGTATGTCGATTAAATCTCCTTTATAATTATTGTAGTATTTTTTTATTTCTACAAGTTCAGTATGAATTAATTTTCAACACACCCGACTAAAAAAAATCAATTACTACCGACATACTTACATGGTTAGCCATGTGTCAAATAAAGTGGAACTCATTTTTAAAACAAACATATTTCCAAGGTTAAGGCTAGGGCTTTTTTTTTTTGGAAATCAAGAAATTTTTTTTTTCATCGGATTAAATAAATGTTCTATGGGAGTTCCATCAGAATTTTTGAGAATCGCACCTTCAGTTGGTGAATTATTTTCTCACGGTTTACTGACGAAACTTATATATATATATATATATATATATATATGCGCGGTTATATTGTTCTCACGTATCAATTCCTCGGAGAGATTACAATCTGATAGTTTTTGTTGAAATCATATATTTGGTTCTCGATTTTTGTGCATGTATTCACATGTGATTGCAAATCTAACAATCTGATATTATTTTGATTTCACTTGACCCATGTATGTATATTACGTGAAAAATAGTTTCCATTAAATTGTTTACATGAACAAAGTGTGATATATATATATATATATATATATGCATAGTTTATTCAGAATTATTTTTTTGGTTCTTGGGTTTTAAAATAAAGTATAGTATGTTAAAAGTTTAACTATGTGGTCTATGGTACGTGGATTGGTTCAAAGATACAGTTTGTATACACGGTGTGATATATATATATATATATAAAATATATCTCTATTTATTGTTTCATTTGAAACTAATTTTTCTATAAAAAAAAAGGAGAAAAGAAATGTGATTTGTGGATATTAAGTTTATAAATTCTTTGCATGTTTGCACTAGTTTTATGTCTTATATTTTTTGTTGAATTATTCATTTTTTTAGTTCTATTCAAGAATCAAGTTTACATGTTCCATATTTTTTTTGGCTTTGATTTATGTGCACTACAAAAAAAATTTGAACCTAAATAAAATGGAATTTATTAAAGTTTAGGTTTTTCCTTGGGGTTTAGAAGGATAGGTAAAGTGACCGTTTCAAGGTGATAACCAAAGTGAGTGATGTCTGCCCAAAGGTGACATTCACTCATGTAGGTTATTTCTTTTTGAAATGTTAAGGTCTCACAGTGCACTTGCCCACATTAGAAAATTTGTTCTGTCCAAAGGTGATCAATGTCTTAGTGTGAGTTAAATGAATTGAATAGTTGAGAGTGTTTGGGTTAGAACTATATAACCCTCTTGCCCAAAGGTAGTGGAAGCGTTTAGCAATAATTCAAGCATAATCAACTAGGTCTATGTGCAATTTAATCGCAGATTTGGAGGGTAAATGTATTTAAAATTATGTCCAAATGTGATTTTTAGATGACACTTTACTTATTCCCGCAGGGTGGAAGGTTTTTTTTTTTTTTTTGCACATAATAAAACACCCTGATAAATTCGGCTTAAAACCCCAAGCACGAATTAAAGTTATAATCCATGAAACTGTGACATATTAATTTATATGTTGTTTATGTGATGTTATTTGATATAATATATTTTTCAGTTATGGACGCTTTCGCAATTCAGAAACAACTTACAGGGATTGAACCATTGAATGGTTCAAATTATACTGCCTAGAGGACAAATGTTGATATCATGTTAGGGTTTTTGGACTATGAGTTCGTTCTTTATGAGGAGAAACCCCTGAACCCACTACGGAGTCTTCTGAGGCAGTAAAGTTGTTGCATGCTAAGTGGATTAAAGTTAATACCATGGTCATCAGGTTAATTCGTGCTTCTATTGGTGAAATTATTTAGGGTGGTATTCCTGTATTTGATACTACCAAAGAGCTCTCGAATTTGATCAAAACACAATTCATGGGTACCAAAAAACAACTGCAATATTATTATCTGACACAACTTATGTTAGTCAAATACGATGACAGTGGTTCAGTGAGATAGTATATCTATAAGATGTGTAAGCTAGTTAATGGACTGAGAGAGCAGGGAATTACATTTGATAATGAGTTACTGATCCGCATGGTGATATATTCTTTGCCCAGGTCTTTTGATACTTTCAGGGTGAATTATAATTCACAAGAGACTAAATGGGACGTTAACCAGTTGTTGGCACTTTGTGTGATGGAGGAGGAACGTCTCAAGGGTGTAAAAACTGAGTCAACTCACCTTGCCGTGAGCAGCAATATCAAGTACAATTTCAAGAAGAAGGGCGACAATAAAGGATATCAGGCTAATCAAAAAAAGGGAAAGCAGGACATCAAAGGAAAATGCATTGATCATGGGGATGATGAATGCTGGTTCTGCAAGAAGAAGGGACATTAAAAGAAAGACTATTTCAGTTATAAAAATTGACTGAAGAAAAACAAAGCAGGTATTAAAGTTGTTATGGTGATATTTGAATCTAACTTAATAAATGTTCCTGAACATACATAGTGGATTGATTTGGGTGCATCTGTTCATGTCTTATGTTCACTACACGGCTTGCAAAGCCGGAGAAATCCTAAGGTTGAGGATCGATTGGTGTTGGGTAATGCTGATGCGGTTCGTATCGAGACTATTGGAACGATTCTACTAGTGTTACATATTGGTTTTACTTTAAAACTTAATGATGTTTTTATGTTCCTACTATCAGGTATAATTTACTTTCAGCTTAATGCTTTGGGATTTCATTTTCTATTTGGTGATGGATCAGTTACTATTCATTATGGTAGTAATATAGTTTGGCATGGGCGTTTAATTGATGATTTGTATCAGTTATTGTTGGATGATTCTCATATACTTGCTTCTTGTTTTTCTATGGATTCAATATCTTCCGGATCAAAACGTGCTTTTATGATAGATGATTCATCTATGTTATGGCATAGGAGATTGGGGCATGTCTCTCGAAAGAGACTAGAATGTTTGGTTAAGGATGGGATCATTGGACCACTAAATTTTTCTGATTATGATTTATACATTGACTGTGTCAAGGGGAAGATGCAGAAGAAGCGTAATTTTGAGGCAAGTCGGTTATCTGGTCTTTTAGACCTTATTCACATTAACATTTGTGGTCTATTTCCTACTCGCAGTTGAGCAAAAAAATTAAAATTGTGAGATCGGACTGAGGTAGTGAGTATTACTGGAAAATGGATCAGGAGGGTATGAATCATGGTCCTTTCAATACATACCTAAAAGAGCAGAGTATTGTGCCACAGTATACCACTTCTAGTTCTCCTGAGTAGAATGGAGTTGCAGAAAGTAAAAATTGCACCTATCAAGAAGTTGTTCGCAATATGATAAGTCATTTTTCACTACCTGGGAGTTTTTGGGGAGAAGCTCTCAAAACAACTATTTATATTCTTAATAGAGTACCATGTAAAACAGTTCCTTCAATACATTTTAAGCTTTGGACGGGTCATAAACCAAGCCTCAGACATATACATGTGTGAGGATGCCTTACAGAGGAAAAGTTGTACAATCCAGATATATTAAAAAGTTTGATCATCGCAGAGTCACTTGTTATTTCATTGGGTATCTTGAGAGGTCAAAGGGTTATAAATTGTATTGCCCCTCTAGACCTATGGAGATTGTTGAGACATGTCTTGCAAAATTCATTGAGAATGGTGAATCCAGTAGGAGCCTAGAGTATCGTAATTTCTCTTTTAGAGAAGAGCAACTTTCAGTGCCTATTCTGTTTCTTTTAGTTTTATTCCGCCTTCTACAGTGGTTTCAGGCAGTGCTCTTATTCCCACTCTTTCAGCCATTCCCACTCATTCGTAACATCTTTCTTCAGTTACCAATCCAGTTCCTAAGCCTATACAGGTTAAGAGGTCTTCTAGAGCTTGGAGGTCTGCTATGTAGTAACCCTTGTGGACGGGTGTGAGTGGGCGGGTGCGAAGACAGACACTGGGCTGAGCTACCACACTGACAGGGTACAGGGTGCTCAATCCCACATCGCCTGGGTGTGAAAAAGGGGATGTGCTTATATGTAGTATGTTCTCTTCAAATGGTATGAGGCCTTTTGGGGTAAACCCAATAGCAAAACCGTGCGGGTTATGGCCCAAAGCGGACAATATCATACCATGTGTTGGAGCGGGGTATTACAATTGGTATCAGAGCCTGAACCCAGCCGGAAGAAGTGTGCCGACGAGGACGTCGGGCCTCGTAGGGGGGTGGATTGTAGTAACCCTTGTGGACGGGTGTGAGTGGGCGGGTGCGAAGACAGACACTGGGCTGAGCTATCACACTGACAGGGTACAGGGTGCTCAATCCCACATCGCCTGTGTGTGAAAAAGGGGATGTGCTTATATGTAGTATGTTCTCTTCAAATGGTATGAGGCCTTTTGGGGTAAACCCAAGAGCAAAACCGTGCTGGCTCTGGCTCAAAGCGGACAATATCATACTATGTGTTGGAGCGGCTAGTAACCCTTGTGGACGGGTGTGAGTGGGAGGGTGCAAAGACAGACACTGGGCTGAGCTACCACACTAACAGGGTACAGGGTGCTCAATCCCACATCGCCTGGGTGTGAAAAAGGGGATGTGCTTATATGTAGTATGTTCTCTTCAAATGGTATGAGGCCTTTTGGGGTAAAACCCAAGAGCAAAACCGTGCGGGCTCAGGCCCAAAGCGGACAATATCATACCATGTGTTTGAGCGGGGTATTACATATCAATGTGTTTATTACGCATGATTAACTTTTTATTTTTTACATACTTTGTAACAGCTTCATTGTCACAGAAAATTATCATAGGCTTGTGTATAGAGTCCATAACCTTCAAATCTGCAATAAAATTTTTCAGCCACATGGTATGTTTAGTCGCTTCATAACAACTAATCAATTATACATGGTAAAATATGTGATAATAGACTGCTTAGAGTTTTTTCATGAAACAGTTCATTGAGCTAGCATAAAAATAAATCCACAAGTGGATTTTCTAGTATTTGAGCAACCTGCAAAGTCAACATCGGAATAACCAACTATCTCTAAGCAGTCTGATTTCCTGTAGATCAACATGAACTCTTTAGTTCTCTGGAGATACCTCAAAACTTTCCTCACTTCCCTCCAATGAGCAACATCTGGATTTTGTTGAAATCTTCAAAGCATACCAACCATATAACTGATATCAGGTCAAATGCATGTCATGACATACATTATACTCCCGATTGCAGATGCATATTATTTAACATCAACTTGACTTCTCTTAAACTTATTCTTGGGACACTGTTCTTCTGAAAATATATCTCCTTTAACAACTAGAACCTCATCAGGTGCACACTTTTTCATCCCAAAAGTTTCTAACACTTTAGCAATATATGTCTTTTGAGATAGACTAAGTGTGCCTGCAGTGCGATCTCTGTGGATCCTAATGCCAAGGACATATTCTGCATTACCCATGTCCTTCATATCAAAGTGACTTGAAAGAAAATTCTTAGTATCATGTATCCCATAGATGTCATTGCTAGCTAGCAAAATATCATCAACATATAATACAAGGATATTAAAACGACTTCCACTGACCTTGAGATATATGCATTTGTCTATGACATTTTCTTTGAACCCATAACTAGTTATCACCTGATCAAACTTCAAGTACCACTGTCACGAAGCTTGCTTAAGCCCATGAATGGATTTCTTCAATCTACAAACTCGATATTAACAAAACCTTCAGGTTGAGACATGTAAATCTCTTCCTCAAGGTACTTGAAGTTTGATCCTCTCCCTGAATGTAAATCTCTCCCTGAATCACAAAACCTTCAGGTTGAGACATGTAAATCTCTTCCTTAAGGTATCTGTTAAGAAAAGTTATTTTAACATCCATCTGATGTAACTTAAGATCATAATGCGCAACAATTACAAGAATGATTCTCAAAGAGTCCTTTGATGAAACCAGAGAGAAAGTCTTAGAAAAATCAACACCTGATTTTTGCTTGAAACCCTTAGCCACCAATCTAGCTTTAAATCTATCAATATTTCCAATTGAATTCCTCTTAGTTTTATAGACTCATTTGCATTCTACTACTTTGCGATGCACAGGTAAATCAGCAAGCTCTCATACTCCATTAACATTCATGGAGTACATCTCATCTTTCATAGCATCTATCCAACGAGAAGATTCACGACTCTCCATGGTCTCATTAAATAAAGTCGGATCTTTATGCTCGCCAATATCAACATCACTGACATACACCTCAAAATCATCAGGCATAGCATGTAATACCCTGCTCCAACACATGGTATGATATTGTCCGCTTTGGGCCTGAGCTCGCAGGATTTTGCTCTTGGGTTTTACCCCAAAAGGCCTCATATCATTTGAAGAGAACATACTACATATAAGCACATCCCCTTTTTCACACCCAGGCGATGTGGGATTGAGCACCCTGTACTCTGTCAATGTGGTAGCTCAGCCCAGTGTCTGTCTTTGCACCCGCCCACTCACACCCGTCCACAAGGGTTACTACAGATATAAAGTATTTTTTTCGTGTGTGAGAAGGTTAAGGAAGACGCGGTTGAGGTTCCCCATATAGTAACAGAAAAGATGATTGCAGATCCTCTCACTAAAGGTCTTCAGCCGAAAGTATTTAAGGAGCACGTGATCCGGATGGGTGTTCAAGAGTCCTTGTGTTATGATGTCTGATTTTTTTTTACATCATGTTACATTGCAGTTAGCTTTCAACTTATTTACACCTTATGGTGACAGTTATTTTTTCTTCAGTTTATTTACGCCTTTTTGGTGACAATTATTTGTATACAAATTAAAGTTATGATGCATCATTATTATTATCTTCATATATATGATTTATGCACGTGCTATTATGTTTGTCTGGGAGTGATGTTAAACTTATAAGGG
Organism: Cornus controversa; assembly: GCA_026545225.1. Lineage (NCBI taxonomy): Eukaryota > Viridiplantae > Streptophyta > Magnoliopsida > Cornales > Cornaceae > Cornus > Cornus controversa. Next base: position 64,789,326 of record CM048850.1, on the reverse strand, counting down.
TATTTGGATTAGATGTGAAATTGGCACCACATTGGTAAATCCAAACATAATTATTAAAGTGCATGTGGGAGTGTTTCACACTCCATGAGGAGAGCTTGGGCTAGATATAGGATTGGCTCCATATTGGTAAACCCTCACACGGGACAAGAGGTTGATCGTTTATTGTAATATGTTCAGGTGACATACCATAATGGTATGAAGCAGAACGGATAGTGAGGTGTGTGTTTAGATCACATGTAGTAAAAATCACTATATTTGCTCAAATCCTAAATATAATCAGTTTTGAAATCATGGAACTATTTAGACTAATATATTACTTGTCTACGCATTCATGATCTACTATTAAGGAAATCTACGGAAGAGAGTGTTTTAAAGTTTCAACCCATCTGTTTCGATAATTGTATTTTTCTAAAATAAAATGAGTGGCCACTCGACTTTTTTAAAGTGTTGTAATCCAGGGTGTCGTTTTATAAAACTTAAAGTGTATGAACCAAGTGTGAGATTGTTAGAATATTTTAAATAAATAAAATATTTTTATTTGTGATCCTATGCACTATTTTCTAAAATTGGATTGCGATGTACTTATTGTTACTTGATGGGTTGGGGTTGTACTTGTCAATTTGTGTTCTAATTGACAGTATAATATTTATACCGTTGGATTGTGATTTTTCAACTTTATTTGGTGGGATTTAATCCTAACTGTTGATATTTAGGTTTCTATAATAAGAAAGGAGACTTAGGTATTTTATTTGTAGAGAAGTCGTCCCCCTTGTTGTTGTTATAAATAAGGGTTTCATAACCCTTATTCAGCCATATTGTATTGACAACACTCAGACGGGGGTAGTGTACTCTAAGGAACTCTTGCAGAAAATTCAAAGGTATCATAAAGTTTAATCTTCAATCAGGTATGTCGATTAAATCTCCTTTATAATTATTGCAGTATTTTTTGATTTCTACAAGTTCAATATAAATTAATTTACAACACACTCGACTAAAAAAAACCGATTACTACCGACGTGCTTATGTGGTTAACCATGTGTCAAATAAAGTGGAACTCATTTTTAAAACAAACATATTTCCAAATTCTAACAACTTTTCATCTTCCCGACTTCCCAAAAAATAAAACTTTCCATCTCCACTCTCTTAGTTCCTTTGACTCACGCTTTGAAGAACCAATGCTTCAAAAAAAAATTCTCAAACGAAGAAACTGAAATCTCATATATAATTTTAATTTTTTTTGAATGGATTGTATTCTTTGTGTTATTCGCTGTTATTTCCCTTCTCTTTAGTTTTTTTCTCGAAAAGACATGAATCGTAGCATATATAATGCCATTCAAAGTGATTTACCTATGTAAATAGATTGTGTTCTTTGGTTTCTACTTTCATTCATTACTTCTCTGCTAAATTAATGGGGGAGAAAGAACGAGCAAAAGAGATTAATAGGGATGGAGTGAGAGCGAACGATTAAGGTTCAAAATTTTGTACAATAAATTTGGAGATGGAGGGAGAGAGAACGAGCAATTGAGATTACATGTTCAGCCACGTAAGATTTCCACATAAATCGATTTAAGTCGGGTGGGAAGATGTTGTTAATTATATCATTTTTCATATATTATATATACATGGTTGGTGCGCACAGCTTGCAGCCGATAAAATAGGCGAAAAATATGAGAATCGAATAACAGAAGGAATGTTAAAGAATTAAAGTCACAGACAGAGGTCACCCTAACTGATTGAATAAAGTTACACAAATAAGACAATGATAGAAAAAACAAACCCAATTATATAACACCAATTATTTTCTCTCTATATATGTATTAATTAAATTTTCTCATTCATGAACCAGTTAGTTATAAGGTCAAAGGCTTCAAGCAATTCATATATCTCTTAACTATGTTTGGTACAATGGAAAAGGAAAGAAAAGAAATGATAACATTAGTAATGAGAGTAAATAAAAGAAAAGATAATGTTAAATTTTTATTGTGTTTTTTTTATTAATAAACGAAAAGAAATGAAATGATATATAGTTAACATGTTTGGAGAAAGAAAGGAAAAAAAATTATTTTAAAAGTTTTATCATTATACCCTTTTATATTTAAAAGACGAATTTTAGCTTTTGAAGAAAGAAAAGGAAATTATTTTAGAAGTTTTATCATTATACCATTTTATACTTAAAAGACAAATTTTAGTTTTTATCAAAATAAAGGCAAAGTTTCATTAAAAATGGTAGCATTTTCTTCCCATTTTTGGAAGGATAACAAAAATTACTATTCATCCTTAATTTATCCCAACAAATTCTTCCATTTAATTTCCTTTCCATTAAAAAATTTATACCAAACACAAAAAAAATACATCCCTCTATTTCCTTGCCTTTCTTATCCTTCCATTTCTTTTTAACCAAACTGCCTTGATATTTATGATTGAAAAACTAGCTAGCATGGTGTCATATATACAAGGCTAAAATTAAGTGAAAATTAGATTTAAGTGACCAAAAAGTTACAAAAAGAAGAATAGTTACAAATTCTAAAACTATATTGCTTTTTAGTGACCATTTTAGTCTCAATTATAAAAATACACTTCCCCCATCTCTCTCCCCCAACTGAAAACATTGCATACACGAACCCTTACATATACTATGTATATCAAATACTAATAATATAAATATGGTGAATTTAAGTTCTATACCCAATTTCAAATCATTCAATTTTTTTAACTTTCTCTCGCATGGTACTTATCTATTATTACATTTTTTTAATTTTTCCTTATATGGTACTTATTCATTATTGATTCTTTCTTATTCAATTGAACATTTAAATATGATGAATATACAATGAGAATTTCTGCAATTTTGAACTATCGGCCTTAATGTATCTCTACAAAATTCAATCAAAACCCTAATTTTATATATCTTTATATATATATATATATATAATGTAAAGTTGAGTTTAATTACTACTACCGTTTCTAATCCTATATTAGGTCAGATGCATAATACAATGTGAAAAGTATTGGGTTTAATCTATTTAATTAATTAGTTATTTTTAATAACTACATAAAACACTTTGATAAACTACCCTCAAATAGCCACTAAAGAGCAATTTAGTTTTAAGATTCGTGATTATTCAACTTTTTATATCTTTAGGGTCACTTTAAAGTAATTATTTTTGGATTATACTAACCTCTCCTGAGGTTTCGTCAATATACACATACCTCCCTTCTTGTTTGAAATATTACACTAACCTCCCTTGTCAGAGCTATCGAGAGGATGACGTTAACAATTCGCGTGTAATTACGTTTCTATCTTTACAACGTTACAAAAATTAATGATTCTTGTGTATACGTGACCACACTGACCCTTAACGGTTGTTAACGGAAGGGAACACAGTGTTACAAAAGTACATACCTCAAAGGAGGTCAATGTAATATTGCAAACAAGATAGGGGATAAGTGTATATTAACGAAATCTCAAGAGAGCCTAGTGTAATTTATCCATTATTTTTTTATTTTGGTCACTGAAATATTTTTTTTTCTTAAAATTAATTCTTATGGGATTTATTTGGATTTAGTTGTGACGAGTGTATTTGGAATTAAGTGATGATTCCATTCCTAATTGAACCCAATAAATAGAAAAATATATACCCTAAATAGAATTATAGAAATGAATCGTGATATATATCAATAAGATAGCCAAGCAGTGCTACACGTCTCAAAATTTTTTTCGAGACGTGTATTAGGAAAGAGAAAATGGTACTGTACTTTTACTAATTTCACAAGACTTTGTTCCAAAACAAATTCCTAAAGTTTAGGAATAATAACCAAAGTAGTTCACGAAAATTTGAAGTTTCTTTTGTATCAACTTTCTTGATTTTAGAAAAAAATTCATTATTTGAGATTCGTTCGGCTAAGAAGCAATTTTTTCTTCTTTTCAAACAGATAGAACTCAGTTAGATCATGTATATATATGGGCAAATTACATTTTGACCCCTGAGGTTTGTCCATACGTCAACTTGACCCCTCCACATTTGTGTATTTTCATTTTCACCCATGAGGTTTGAAATTATGTACATCACTTTATTCCCTCATGTCATTATCAACGATCAGATTGCTTACATCATGCAAACAATAACCAAAAAATGCCTAAAATACCCTTATACAATTTAGCCCTAATCCTTGTAAACATATGATCATTCCTCCGTCACCACGTCTCAGCCGGTTCACCATCTCTTTGTCATCGCGCGCCGGTATCTTCCTCCACCGCCAAACACTTCACCACCCCGATGTGACCCGTCAACACCGATAAACACGTGTGTTCTTCCTCCTCCCTCCTCCACACGCATATCTTCGAATCAGCCGATCCACTAAACATCATATTCCCTTCCATAACGAACACAACACTACAAGCTTGTGACCTCTCAACACACTGTCATGAGAGAGAAGCTTGTCACTCTCGAAGAAGTTGACAACACAGCGAAGGTTCTATCAAAGTGCTTCAGAGAGGTGTTGAAGCCGGACAGAATAGTGATTATTTTGTAGACTAGTGTCAATAGGTAATTCATAGGGAAGAACACAAGAGAATCACCCAAAACACAGAGAAAACCCTCTGGTATTCAATTCAATATTATCAAAATCAAAGTCACCTCAATATCAGCCTACAAGCCGGGCTATATAGCTAAAAAAAGGTCATTATCAGAATTTTACCAAAAATAGCAAAATACCAATAATCATGCCAAAAGGAAATGCGTAATAAAAGAAGTACTTTGCTAAAAATCTGGCCCAAATCGGGTTCAGAATCATTTCCTAAACGACAAAAGATATATTACCATAAACAGAAAAAAATAACTAAAAATAGGAATTTGAAAGAAAAAATAGTGGATTTTGACATTGAAAACGACATGCACCAAGCATAGCTAGGTGGCCACGACATGCGCGCCGAAGAGAGCTTTCTGAATTGTGGTCATACTGATACTCGTAGCCAAAATTATGACCAAAATATCGAAACGCACCCAAAACTGCCCCAATTAAGAAAAAGATCATAATTTTCTGCCATCTTTGCGCTGATCTGCCAACTCATAGTAACTCATCGCCATCAACGTGCTATCTGACAACTCAGCATCCTCTGACTCGGATCCTCCTGCATCAGGTGTTGGAGATGGTCGGGTATTTGGGGTTTAGAAATCCGACTAAGTTGACCAGAATGTGAAGTGATGAGTTGAAAGCTGACTCGGTGGCATCAAAGACCAACCCAACCACCACCGTTCGCAGCCAATGCCACCATCACTCTCTGCGAAATACCAACCCATCTACCACCATTTGTAGTAAAATCCTATAGACACCACTAACACCATTGGAACCCTAATTTGATTTCAAAATCCTAAGTTTCTGACGCAACCCAAATCATTGGAGGTGAACAGTGGTCGTTGGTGTTGATGCTACAATGACGGTGGTGTTCATGTCGATGCTACAGTGGTTGATGAAGATGTTGCAAGGTTCAGATCCATTGACACCATTAGAGCCCTAATTTGATTTCAAAACCCTAACTTGTCGCATCTTAAATCAACTCCACTGTTGTCTCTCCACACGCAATCACTGTCAAAGCCATTGTTTCTGACCCAACCCAAATCATTGGTGGCAAACGGTGGTCATTGGTGTCGATGCTACAATGTCGGTGGCGTTCATGTCAATGCTATAGTGGTTGACGAAGACATTGCAAGGTTTAGATTTACTGGTTTGTAGGTTCGAATTTGATGATACGGATACTTGGTTGATGAGGAACGGTGGCGTTGGCGGTGAACAGTGGTGGTTCTTACTCCTGCAAGTTGTGGTGGTGGTGGTAGTGGTGTTTAGGTGGTTTCTACTGTCGTAGGTTGTGCAGGTTGTGGTGGTGTTGGGGTGTAATTGGGTGATGTGGTGGAGGAGTGTTTAAGAGGAGGAGTAAATATAACTTAAACAAGTATAATGTATAAATAAGGTAATTTAGTCATTTCAGCATGTTGTTGACCAAAGTCAACCAAAAACTATTGACAGGGGGTGAAAATGAAGATTTGCAAATGTGGGGGGGGGGGGTCAAGTTGACGTATGGATAAACATCAGGGGGTCAAAATGTAATTTGCTTTATATATTTTTTATAAATATATATACACACACATATATATAATGACATTACAGTGTTATGGTATAGAGACGTCTGAAAAGAATTCATTCCGATAAGAAGCTTTAGTACCATTCTCTAAAAAACTTTATAACGTTTATCTCTCTATTTTCTTTTACTGTGGTTTTTCTGTAATTTGTTCTAGATTTTCTCTCTTTTCTCTTATTTTTTTCTCCTAATAATTTGCTTTTAAATTATACTTGACTGCCAAGTCAATAGCCATACCATTCATGATAATACATCATTTCTCTAATATAATTAAAGCTGCTAATATTCACACTCCACTGAGACACTCCACTCTTTCTTTTTTTGAATTGAAATTACAAAAGAGTTTCTAACTAAAAGAATACTTGGTCTTATATTTTTAATATAATTGTCCTTCTTGTTAAAGTTAGGAGCAAGACATTCTCTTTTTTTTGTTTAAAATGAAATTACAAAAGAGTCCCTAACTAAAAGAATACTTGGTCTTACATTTTTAATGCAAATCTTAATCAAAATGTTTCTCTACTTTCTCTCTTAGCTTTAAAGTTCCCAATCGAAAACAACACAATTTCCTACTCTACGAATGAAGAGGAATTTTTGGGAAAGGAATTTTTTGTTATTTTGAATATCAGCATTCACAAATTTATATAATATATACACATTATAAATATATGTACATTATATTATATACAACTTAAAAGTAATTAATTTAATTACATAATAATATAATTTCTAAAAGTTCCCTTTTTAAATCAACAATGTTTTCCTTTGATTTTTCAATTAAATTAAACATAGTTTAAAAAAATTAATTAAAGATTACTGTTTATCGTAGAGATTGATTTCTCTCAATTTAATGAGATATGTTTTATGCATTCATATAAATTTTACTTTTTATACTTATCACATATCTTTTTTATCCTAATCACATACAAATAAGTAAATGTGAGCTTTCTATATTATCTAATTAACTACTAGTAATATGTTAAATGTTAAATAGAATGGCAATTATGACATTAAAAATGTAAGAATTATGTATTTTATGGTGTAAGGATTTTTTTGTAAATCCATTTTAAAAGAAAAAAAGGAGTGGTGTGCCTTATGTTATGTTTGGTTAGAAGGAAGGATTGAGAAGGGATGGATGAGAGGAGGGATAGATGATACTTCTCGTGTTTGCTTGGAGGAAAGGGAAGAGATGGAAGAAGTAAGGATGGATGATGTACCCTTCTTTATTTTTTACTCTGTTTGGTTGGAAGGAAGGATTGAGGAAGGATGAAAGAGAGGAGGGATAGAAGAACCATCTTGTGTTTGGTTGGAAGGAAAGGAAGAGAGGAATGAAGCATCCTTCTTTCCTTTGAATTTTTTTATCCACCCAAAATTGGACAGAAGAGAGGAGAGAAAGATAGAATAATTATCTAAAAACATATAATTTTAAATTTATCATTTCCAAAAAAATTGTAATTTTCTAAAATTTGGCAGAAGATAGAATACAAATATATAATTCTAATTTTTTATTTTTTTAATTATGTATAATGAGGATATATTGGTAAAAAAAAATATAAAAAATCTCATGTGCTTCCTTTCAACTAAAGAAAAAAAAGGTGACGCCACATGATCATTTCTACTATCCCTTTCATTTGACCAAATAAAAAAGTAAATGAGACACCTTTCATTCTCTCATCCATTCCTGCCCTTCTCCCTTCCACTTATTTTCCATTCGTTTAACCAAATAGAGTTGATTATCTCATCCATTCTTTCTACTATATTTTCTGTTCAATCAAACAAAAAATAAGAGCTTACCTTTTTTTTTCTAGGATGCCTCATTCATTTTTGCCTTTATTTCAGAATCCTTCCACCCATTTTTTCATTCTTCCAACCAAAGGAAGCATTAGTGCATGGGCGGACAATATCAAATGAATTCGGTTCAATTAGTTAACTCATTAAACAACTTACGTACTCTGAACTTTTCATCATCTTTCATGACTTTATTATATATATGTACACATGTATATTTAATATATTTTTTATTAGTAAAAGTATTTGAAACTTAAATTATAAAAGAATAATTATTTGACATGTGTTTACAAATGAACACAAATCAAATCTATCACTTATCTAATTTCTATTTGTTAAGTGAATTTATAATATATTACAAAATTCAACAATTAATAAACAATCAGAAAAAATAGAAAACTTTCCTTTTCTTCACATTACTAAAAAATAGAAAACTGATCAAAACATTTTGATTGACAGTATTCTGAAATTTGATTTCAAAAAATTGAAAAAAAGAAAAAGAAAATTTTATTTGGATAATTATGTTATATTTTATTTCATGAAAGTTGTTATTTATTTTAATAATTCTTATATAGGTTATTTGAGAAAAATGAAGCAATCATATATTAATAAGTTTGGAAGGAGCTGGTACACTTGTTTTTAGTTGATGCATGAAGAAAGCCATTTAAAGCAAAAGCTAGCCGAGTAGACGCGTTGTTGGATGATGAATTAGGAGCCAGAGGAGATCGATGTGTACAAGTGGAGTCATCTGGTTAAAGTAACGTAACGGAAGGTGGGGTCTACACATCTCACGTGCAAATTACAACCCTCCATCATCTAAAGGTCAAAAGTGGAAGACAACCCTTGCCGTCCATTCTTCTCTCTGTCTTTATTTATCAATCATTTGCTTCACGTCACCGTATGGCTCAACCGGCGGCTTATATTTCCAAGCCGAACAGATTCATTCCACTTACACATCACAATTCTCTCTCTTATGTCAAATTTCAAAAAATAATTTTTTGAGCTACCAGACTGTATATATGAGACATAAGATAGTAGTAACTCGGTAATTAAATTTTATTTACACATCTCTGCAGCAGCAGATTTTTTTTCAAATAAAAAATTTAACTATTAAAATGGCATTAGAGTAAGTGTTTTAACTCCAATTTCTTTTTTTTTTTATAAAGAAAAATAGCCATCAACAATTTCATTATTTCTTGTGACATATGAGTACTTCATAATATAATGAAATTGATTATATAGAGGTAATAAGTATTAGAATCGCAATAGTGAAAAATTGAATGGCAACAAGAACTGGAATATATATATATATATATGTGTGTGTGTGTGTGTGTGTGTGGGTGGGTGGGTGGGTTGTGAATGGGTTTAGCTCAATCAAAAATGTGGTTGCTTGAACATGGTCTGATCAAATTTGAACATGTTCAAGTTTTGTTCGAGCTCAAATTGATTCAAGAACTAAATACTTGACCTGGCCTGATGAGTATAGTCATTAAATTCAAACTCAATTTAGTTAACTCTAAAAGTTAAAACTGAATTTGAATTTAAGATCAATTAAACTCCATTTTAAAAATAAATAAAAAATTATATATATAAACTGCAAAATTTACAAGTCCTAACTAACAAATTAGGATGATCCTTTAATAAACAAATGTGAAAATTACAAGCTCACTATTTGTGAATAACTAAGCTCATTTGTAGCGCCTTAAAATGGACCTTATATTTGTGAAAAGCCGTTAGTGACATAATGTTACACGCAAATAGTTTAGACACGCGAGTTCTCTATTAGCTTCAATTTAGAAAAAGAAAACAAAATTTTCAAGCAATTGATATAAATTAATGAGCTTTGCCAACCCTAGATAGAGGCTTAGAATTGAATGTCATTGTGACTCATCTGGATTAATTAACTCACTTCTTTTCCATACTTGAGGAGTTGTTCGACAGCTCAAAGCCAAATGTAAAAGCAAGCCATCTTCAACATATATATATATATATATATATATATATATATATATATATATATCTCACAACTTTTGATGGCTATATAAATGTAGGTAATGCAATTAAAGACTTGCCATATGCTCTTTGCCTTGAGAAGCCTATTTGCCCTGAGTGCTAGCTATAACAAAGAGCTTCACACCACCAAGAATGGCAATCATAACTACTTCTCACATGGCTTTTGCCTTTGGCATTCTAGGTATATATATTTTCTACTTCTCTCCCTCATAAACAGTACTCGATCTTCAAATAATTGCAGATTTTATTTTTATTTTTTTTATCTTCTGTCATCTAAGCCTTGTTTATTTATTTATTTCCCTTTTTTGCCCAGGCAACATTGTATCATTTTTGGTGTACTTGGCACCATTGTATGATCTCTCTCTCTCTCTCTCTCTCATCACTAACATGCATATATATATATATATATATATATATGGACACACACACACACACACGGACTAATCAAGTGAATAAATCCAATTAAGTTTTTCTATATGAAATTGTTTGTTTCAGGCCAACCTTCTATAGGATTTATAAGAAAAAATCAACCGAAGAATTTCAATCGATACCTTATGCGGTGGCACTCTTCAGTGCCATGTTACTTCTGTATTATGCATTCTTGAAGACAAATGGGATCATGCTCATTACTATCAACAGCATAGGATGTTCCATAGAAGCCACATATCTGATCATTTTCATGATATATGCAACAAAGGAGGCCAAGGTATATACGTTCTTGTCACTCTAGCTAGCTAATATTTTTTCTCCCATAAGAAGTTGATTTTTCTTTTTCTAGCTCTTCGATCTGCTTATCTCTACATACTATATAATTAATTTCCTGAATTCGACATACACTACTTAGTTGCAATACTTTTATTCACTCACCATATATATATATATATATATATATATAATGTGTCTTTTTAAATATTTATGCAGATCTATACAACAAAGGTGCTCATCTTATTCAATGTAGGAGCATACGGATTGATCCTACTTTTCACATCCCTATTCTCGGATGGGCATCGGCGAGTTGCTATTGTTGGATGGATCTGTGCTGTGTTTTCTGTTTGTGTTTTTGCTGCCCCTCTTAGCATTATGGTACGTACTTACTTCTAGCTTAATTACACTAATGTCTATTAAATTAATCATGCATATAGTTAATTTAATTTATTAAAGAACATTGCTTAATTAAAATCATATATATATGATTGCTAAATTAATCTTTCATGTGTGTACTTAATTTGTTTAAATTTATATTTGCAGAGACTAGTTATAAAAACAAAGAGTGTAGAGTTCATGCCATTCTCACTATCATTCTTTCTCACGCTCTGCGCTATCATGTGGTTCTTCTATGGCCTCTTAATAAAGGATTACTACGTAGCAGTAAGTGCATGACATATATACACTCATCATATATATGTGCGTTTATTTGATAATATATATTAATATATTATAATATTTTATTTTCTTGTTGTTGATGATTAGACACCAAACATCCTAGGGTTTATCTTTGGAATTGCACAAATGATATTGTACATGATCTACAAGGACAGAAAGAAACAAGTTCTACCAGTAGTCAGGCTGCAAGAAATAACAAGCATTGACATAGACTTGGTAGCAATGGCGGTGCAAGATGAAGATGATACTAAGGCAGAACCTGATCGGTCAGAAGACATCACGGTGAATGAAGATGCCGGAATAAAACCCGTTGTGCTTATAAGCGAATCCAACCGTGTGATGACAGCGTAAACCAATAGGGAATGCAAGAAAAACAGCTTTAGATCGACATGGAGTTGGACACAAAGGAAACTGCAAATTAACTATACAGACATTTATTTTTCATGTGGCCGGGCTTAGTTTACATCTCTCTTTGTGGGAATATATATATGTTTTTATACTTTTTATGGTTTAGACATGATGATCTTAGCCCAAAAAAGAAGATGATGCTACAATAAAATATATTGAGGCTAGATACCATTATTTCTTCCTCAATATATGCTTTTAGTCACAATTGTTCCATGTTTACTTCCAAAATAGCAATTGCTATAATAAATGAAAACATGCATGTTTCAGTTACTCCTTTCTAAATTACAATCTATATATATATATATATATATATATATATATATATATATTCTGTGCAGATAACCCTTAGAATAACCTAAAGTTTCCCTACATATATATAGCCCGCTTAAAATCCCTAGCTAGCTCCTTTAACTCTCTCTCTCTCTCTCTCTATATATATATATATAAAGAGAAAATCTCTTCTTTCTAATTTCTAGGGATTTTTGTTCTCAGCCTCCACAATAAGGCATGCATGTATATCGATCTTTCGTTTGAAATATCAAGTAATGGTCGATCAAAATGGTCATTTGTTTGTTTTTTCGATCTTCTCCATTCTAAACGAGCAAAAAGAGAAATAAAAAAAACAAATTGGAACCAACAAGAAAAGAAAAGTCAATTGAGTTTGAGTGGTTGGTAGAGTAAATGATATAATAATATAACTGATACCTTTGTCTTCTACTGTATAAAGTAGCAAGCTAGCGTATGAACTTCATGTCATAGGAGAAGTAATGCTCAGCTCATACACTAGCTTGCTACTTTAATTGGAGTAGTGCTCAACGTACCATAATATATATACATCTTCATGTAGTAATCATGAAACCAGCTCATCAACCACAATTCCTGCTTGAATATAAGTTTTAAACGTGAATTGGCGGATAATGTAATCATCTCTTGCTCGTAGGCGAGTGAAATTTTTTTTACAATCCAAACATATAGTAACCGTTGGATATGATTTAAGTGTAAAAAAATGTAACTTTCAAAAATCGTTATACTCATATTCAATGGTCATATATGTTGTGGAAGATTTTTTTGCTCACTCATGAATAATTGATCATTTATGTGTATATATATATAGACACAAACAAACGAGTGTCAAAACTAAGGAATGGAACATGTGTCATTAATTAGTAACTGAAGCCACTCCCCTTCTAACACACCTTTTGAAAATATATACCTACGTGTGATAGATTTAAAACATTAATTTTACTCGAATTAATGGTCAATTGTGTACTCTATCAAATACGCCATGTTTGGTAATACTTTCGATTTTAAATTTCGGCTTTCATTTTTATTTTTTTTGTAAGTCACAGCAGAAATCGTATTTGGTAACGTAGTTTTCATTTCTGAAAAAATAAAAGTGTTGTCAGATTTTTGACAATCCATAGACATAATTAGAAAGCTTCATAACGAAAATTTCAGTTTCAAATTTCGTTTTTCAGTTCAAGTTTTCATTTATGATTTTTTTATAAAATACAACAAATAAAAATTTTGTTTGCTAAAAAATATAATATAATACAATAAATAAAAATTTTATAAAAAAACAAGAATAAAAAAATAGAAAATAGAATAAATAAAAAAGTGGTTACTCAAAAAATATAAATAGAAAAAAATAAAATACAATAAATAAGAAAATTATAAATAAAAATAAAATAACATAATATAAATAAAATACAATAAATAAAAAATATATATAAATATAAAGATATATAAAAATAATAATAACAATAAATATATATATAATATATATAAAGATATATAAGAAGAAAATACAATAAAATAAGAGTTATATATAAATACAATTATATATAATATAATAAATACAAAATATAAGTCAATAAGAATAAAAAAACTTTTATAAAATACAATTAATTAAAAAATATATATAAATATAAATATATATAAAAATAATAATAATAATAATAAATAAATATAATATATATATATAGATATATATAAGAAGAAAATACAATAAAATAAGAGTCATATATAAATACAATTATTTATAATATAAAAATATAATATAATAAATACAAAATTATAAGTCAATAAGAATAAAAAACTTTTATAAAATACAATTAATTAATATAATAATAAATAAATATAATAATAAATAAATATAATATATATATATATATATATATATATATATAAAGATATATATAAGAAGAAAATACAATAAAATTAAGAGTTATATATAAATAGAATTATATATAATATAGAAATATAAAAGGCAATGAAACAAGTATATATAATAATATATGATAATTACCAAAAACATTTAAATAGTTAGAATTTATGACAATTACCAAAGCATGCAAATGATTAAAAATGAATTTGTAATTAAAATAAACTAAAATAAATTCCTAACAAATATAATTTCGGAGAAAATAATATACATTATCACATTTATGTTGGTTAAAATGAGTTTGAATCATATTACTCAAACACAATTTTTAGTCAAAGATACCATTATTTTTATAAAAAAAATTAACTAATTTTGGGTTACCAAACTTATTTTTTAGATTTGTGTTTTCAAAATTTCAACAGCATATGACGTTACCAAACATATTCTGCTTTTGACAGAAATGGCAGCACAACAAGTTTTCAAATTTTATTTTTCAGAAATTAGAAAATGAAATCCGACAGCGTTACCAAACAGCTCCTAAAGTAATCAAAGTACATATTGTTTAGCTAATGTAGTAGTAGTATGTGAACAACAGATTCAATCCTCTTTTACCTGTATTATATCAGCCTTGATACACATTACTAAAAAGAGTATGAAATGTCAGGAGGTTTTTAGGAAAGTTTAAAGTTCTCAAAAATTCATAAAACAAAAAATTATTTTCATATTATTCTAAAAGACTTTATTTGAAATCAACTTTTTCAAACCAATTTTTATAAACATGTTAACAAAATATTTTTTTTGTAATTACTATCTAATCTTCAGTTTTTTGAAATTCAAAAATTAATTAAAAATACTGAACCAAATATTGTATTGCTCTGTTGGTACGCTAGAATGGAATGGAATGCCCATTCCATCATTTTGGACCCGTTCCTTTTTTTGGTACGAAAAATTAATTTTGGAATGACTATTCCAAGTCATTCTCTTGGAATGGCCATTCCCACAAAAATCATTCCTGGGCATTCCACTTCTTAACTTATGGAATGTCCATTCCACTCCCAAGTACTATTAAAAAAAATTATCTTCCCATTAATTTTTTTTTTACCTTAATATTGGACATTAAAATCTCTTTTACCTTATTACTAGTAGTGAGTTTCTTTCATACGTATTACGCCATAAGAAGGTACAATAAAAACCAAATGGTATAAATGTTGGTAGAGTATTCTTCTGGGCGAAGCAACTTCCATCAAAAATGACGCTATCAATAGATGTCTCTCCATAGCTGCACTGTCAATCAACACATCATCTTCTCCAACGTCGTTCTCGATGGCACTGCCGAGCTTCAAGTCGGTTCCTATATTTCTAATAGTTTTATGGTTAGCATATTTTCTAGTTAAGGTGGGTTCAATTTGCATGGCTATGGGGATGTTGGTGTGGGCTATGGCATTATTTTATTTTATAATGGGAAAAAATTGTCTTTTAA
Organism: Cornus controversa; assembly: GCA_026545225.1. NCBI lineage: Eukaryota > Viridiplantae > Streptophyta > Magnoliopsida > Cornales > Cornaceae > Cornus > Cornus controversa. The sequence goes on along the minus strand of CM048850.1, from coordinate 64,773,957 downwards.
CAACATTAATATTTTATATTAAATTCTATTAAAACATTGAGGGTATATTAGATATTTTATACTTAAATTATTGGAGTTAGGAAAAGAAATATTAGTTGGGGTTTATATGATAGTTATAAGAAAAGTTTTTTCAGTGTGAAATAAGTCCAAACTACAAAGGGTGCCAATGATATTAACCCATAAATTTAATGTAGAATAATATTTTAGTCATTCAAAACTCTGACGTAATGTACATGTCAAATTATTATTTATTTTAGGAGCTGATATTCACGTTCTAAAATCATACCAAGGTTCTCCACTTCTATTTATTCATAAATTGATGAAAAAAAGTAATCCTGAATTGTCTCATACCATTTTTCTTTTTCCTCTCTTTTTTCGTCTTTTTTCTCTCTCTTTTATTCCATTCTTAAATAAAACTCCAAACTGACATATCTCTTTTTTATTTTCTCTCCTCCTTATTTCACTCTTTTCTTTTTATACTTTGTGCTCCATCTCACGCCTCTCTCTCCCTGCCATCTTCCCTTTCTTACTAGAATCTAGATTGCCCTCAAACACCATCAACTTGAAATAAAATAAGTAGCGAGATTAATTAAAGCGATGTCTCCAATTAACAAGAGGTATTTGTAGATTTAAAGGTAAATGAAATGATAAAAATTAATGTGAATCTGTTGATCGATAGATGGTATGACAGATGATTCTGTTGGAGTAAAAAAGAAAATATATAGAGTAAACAAGAAAGAAGAGAGAGAAAAAGAAAAGAGATGGAAAAGAGAGTGAGTTGAGATAGCCGTGTGTGGGTAAGAGAGGAGAGAACGTACAAAATAGGAAATCACATGTTGGAATAATTTAGAATTACTTTTGTCAATTAATTTTTGAGTAAATAGAAGTGGAGCATTTGGTATATTTTTGGACCTCCAATTTCAGCGCACTTTATTTTAACTGAGAAATAAATAAAAATATAGTTATTTGATCCCTTTCATAGTAGAAGGTAAACTGACAAAAATTAATAACATAGAAAGTCACACTTACAATAGGGAGTACCGTTAGTGGTTAATTATGTAATTTGACTCTCTCATGCAAATAATGGACCTAGGTTAATTACGTAATTTGACTGTGTCTTGCAAATAATGATTTTGGTCCCTTCCCACTATACTCGTTTTCTCCACCAAAAACCACTCTGCAAAATTAGGGTTTCGGATATAAGATTGTCATTCCATTATTTTCCCCCAATTCCGACCAATCGATTTATCTCAGTGCTTTCATCGATGAAGAAGAGTCGGACCTCCAAAGATATTCCTAATGAGAAAAGAGAGAAAATCAACGGCTCAGACTCGATCAATAAGAAGAAGATGAAGAAGAACATCATGAGATTGGGAGGGGGTGGTCTCTCTCTCGAAGCCTTCGCAAACGCAAAAGCAAAGAGCGATCACTACAACCCAGCCTTGATCAGTATATATCTTCTCTCTCTCCTAAAATTCTAGATATTGCTTTCTTCTATATATAGAATCATAGATATATACGCAAGGATGATGATGATATATACGCACATTTCGTATACATGCGGTATTTGAAATCCAGTGTTTGTTGTACATTATCTTCTCTTGCTTTGCAATTTTCTTTGTGGATTGTCTTGTTTGAAAATGTCGTGATAGTGAGTTTGATTGTTTCATAGTAGCTAGTCATATGGTGGATTTAATGCTTTTCTTCAACTGTTTCTGAAAAAGGACGCAAAAATTTGGAATGGGTATTGTTAGTAGCTGTTGTCTAACTTGTCTGGCGCAATTTGCACCAATAATCTTTGGTCCTATTTCCAATTGTCGTATTAATTGGGTTAGTGTATGGAAAAATAGACTTTCATGTGCGGGTGCAAAGATATAATTAAATTTTCTCCTATTAAGTTTTAATTAAATTTTCTCCTATTCTTAAGTTATCTTTTTGTTGTCCTACAAAGTTCAGTACATATTATGAATTATTCTTTTCGTTTCCCATAATACAATTGTCTTCAATGAATTTTAAGGGAGTGTGTAAACATGAGCAATAGTGAACATTATTTCGGTGGACAGGAGTAAGATATTTTTGTTTATCCGTAATGAAATTTGTGACGTCTCACATCACCTGGGGGAGAAATTGCTGACACTTATATGTGTGGATGCCTCCTAATTGTGTAGAAGCATTTTGAAAATTATGAGCACGGAGTGTGTACAAAACAGATAATATCTACACAGCAGGGCAGGTCGTGACAAATGGTATTAGAGCCAACCCCCAACCGGAAATGGGGGGAGTGCGCACAAGTCCATGAGGTCAGGCTAGCGAGGACGTTGGATCTCAAGATGGGGTGATTTTGACATCTCACATCGCCTAGAGGAGAAGTCCATGGCACTTATAAGGGGGGATACCTCCTACCTATGTAGACACGTTTTGAAAAATCGTGAGTATCGATGAGTTGGCAAAGCGGACAATATCTACATATTGTGGGCGGGTCCTGACAGATCGTACCAGAGTCAATCCCTAGTCAGAAATGAGGGGAGCATGCACAAGGTCATGAGGGTCAGGCCAGTGGGGACACTGGGTCCCAAGAGAGGGTGATTGTGACTTTCCACATCGCCCATGTCCCACATTGCCTGGGGGTATAAGTTCTTAACACTTTGTATGAATGTTTTTTAGCTGTGTAGACACGTTTTGAAAAACCGTGAGTACGGAGAGTGTGCAAAGCAGACAATATCTACATAGTGTGGGCGAGTCCTAACATATAGTATTAGAGCCAATCCCCAATAAGAAATGGAGGGAGCGTGCACAAACCCATGAAGGTGATGCTAGCGAGGATGTTCGGTCCTATGAGGGGGTGATTGTGATGTCCCACATCGTCCCCGGGGGGGGGGGGGGGGGGGGGGGGAGTTGGCGACACTTATATTTGTGGATGCCTCTTAACTGTGTAGATGCGTTTTGAAATTTGTGAGCACAGAGAGTTTGCAAAGTTGACAGTATGTATACAATGGGGCGGGTCATGACATATTGGTGCTTAAACATAAATTAGATCAATTATTTTTTTTCAGAGAAAAAAATGATCCTCACTCTAAACCAACATATATAATATTGTTATCTTACATTCACTTGACCAAAAAAAATTGTTCCTGCCCTACTTATTGTATCGAGCGGCAAAGAATTATGAGAAACTATGATGAGCCAAAACTCCACGAACCTTGTTAGCTCCACATGGTATATGGTTAGCTGGTTACCATGAACAGGTCAAAAAATTGTCAAGAAAATGTAAATGACATGGTCTTCAGGCCCTAAATTTTGAAAAATATTTCATGTAAGAAATGCGTTGGTGCTCTTTAACTTGACAATAGTTTCACCACGTATTTCAATTTCTTTGAATATTAGCCAATCTAATAAAATTATTACAATGGTTATTTTGCTGAATTATTTTCAAGTAATATTTTTTGACTCTATATCCACTCAAGGTCATCCTTAGTCTGAATCAGGCTCCCTTTTGGTTTTGAATGCACCCACTTACTCATGGAAACTATTACTTGAAACCTTGCATAGTTCCATAAACTACTTACTTTTACAAAATATTCATCTTACAAACAACAAATTGCACAAATGTAAATAATGTTTATGCCCTAAACCAGGCTATTCGATGCTTTGATGCATTTGATATTCTTATAGTGGGCTTACATTTTTCTATTAACAAATTCCTAGAAAGAAAATAATAATATGGAAGGTAGAATTGAGATATAACTACATTGAAGTAGTGTGTAGATTTGATAGCTCTAGTCATGCTCACGCTGCACCTGTAATTTGCCGTTCTGTCTACAATTGTTCTTTTTTTGGGGGATTTGGAAAAGGGAGTTCAAATGAAGGGACAAACCTAAAACTGAACAATCCATGCCTACCAATTTCAATGTACTTTATGGATGGATTTCTTGTATTAATGCTATTTCTCTTTGTTTCAAATGAATTGTGATGAAGTGCATAGAGTGAACCAGCATAGGAACTGTCTTTCTGTGGTTGATTCAGGCTTGTGAGATTTTCTGCAGCTCAGACATTCGTAGTTAAAACTCAGAAATTTTTATAATCAATTGTTGCATAAGATGTTGGACATTGCTGCATAAAGATTTTCTCTCAAAAATTATTGTTTCTCATGCCAAATTAATGTGTGTACATGATTACTTAACAACAAAAATATTTTTATCCTACTCATTGTAATTTTAATTAGTTTGAGAGCTGGGAGTCACAAAGAATTTGAGAAACTGTAATGAACACAAACTTCATGAACCTTTTTAACACTTGCATACATGGATACTTTATCCATGCTAAGTTGTGCACGTGGATCAACATACATGAATCATTGTGGTCCATTATTTTTTATTTTTTTCTCATGATTTAATTATGTTATATTACTTTCCCTTGTTAAATCTTATTCAATGACTTCACTTTGTTATTTTTGTCAGAGAAGCAGAGGGAGTTCTATAAGAATGCTAAATACGTGAGCAAGTATAAGAAGTCACTAAAGCAACAAAGCCAACAGAATGGTCCTCAGTCATCTAAGAGACTGCCAGAGGTTTGAATCCCTATTTATTATATCTGATTGGTCACTGCTGTTGTAGATTTATTCTTGAAATTTATAATGGGAAAATTCTAGTTCCCATCTTGTTGAAGCCAAGCCTGAATAAGGATTTTCTGCGAATGATTGTAGGTAGATGATTGTGCTCATCTAGTCAGATTTTATTGCATCTGCCCTCTTAAATTTATTCAGAACATCCTAAAGTCTTGGATGTCCACTTGAACATAGAACTCAGAATCCAGTTTTAGGTTATAATGGTGAAAGTCTAGTTCTCATTATGTTGAACCCCATATAAAGATTTTCCATCAGCCCATGTACATGATAATACCCAACTAATCGGAATTTATTACACCTGCTACTATTGATCTACTAATAACATCCCAAATGGTCTTGGGAGTCCACTTGAACATAGATCTCAGAATCTAGTCTCACTTCCCATTTTTGTTTGCTATTACAGGATGAGAATGGAACTGGACAATCTAGTAGGATGAATTGGGAGAGGAAGAAAAACAAGAAGAATAGTGCACAAAGCTTGAATGAAGTGTATGAAAAGAGGTGCCAGGAGGAAGAGAAGGCAAGGTTTGAAAGGGAGGCAATCATTCAAGCAAAGAAGGAAGAAAGAGAAAAGGCTGAATCTCGAAGAAAAGCTTTAAGAGAGAAGATGTTCAAGAAAACCAAGTCTGGTCAACCTGTTTTGAAGTACAGAATTGAGCATCTTTTGCAGGCAATTCAAGATTCAACAACTTAGGTCTGTTTCTGCACTTGTTCCTTGGGGTAGTATTTTTCCAATTGTAGTGACCTCAGATAACAAAAAACCCTAGTTAGGCTTTTTAAATGTTGTAATGTATTGTTTGGCTGACACAATAACTTTTGATTCCTCAGGAGTTTTAACAATTAATGAAAAGAATTACTGTTTCTATTTTGCAAGTTGCATTCTTCATCACTTATATATCCTGAATAATTAGTTTATGCATGATGTTATTAACAAATTCATGTCCCATTTATTACATAAGTTGGGCACAATAATGTATATATGAAATGGACCTCTGTCGCGGCAACATGATTATCTAGTGTTTTTATGCATTTAATTCTTTCCTAAATTTTTTAGCATAGCTGAACATCTGGTCATTCTTGCTGTAATGCTTCAGCGAAGTATAGATTATAGATCCTGTTGAGATTATTTGGTTCCCTTGATGATATTGGACTGGCATTGTCAATATAACTTCTCATATATGATGCTTTTTGCAGAAAAGTAGCAGACCTCAAGTCCCTTCAAGGACCTCACCTAATGCGTCAATGCATGAATCTAGTCCTGGACTGCCATGCAGTGTGTGCAATTTCATGAAATAATATGGTTTGGCCCAACTGTTTGTGGTTCATCTTGTGGTATTACTGTTTTAGTTTTGCTGTAATTAAGGTAGTCTTGGTAACAGCACGTAGAGCACTCTTGTGCAAACAAAATGATCCATATGTCAAGGGAAAGATTGAGCATTTTGAAAGATATATAGCAACAGAACCACAAATTGCTCTTGCCCACAAGTATTAGTTTCCCTCTCATCTGGTGTGGTGAAAGTGGTATTATGGAATCTATATAGCAGCTTGTCATGGATGAATTGAGTTGGAACTCTAGCTTATCAACTACTCTGTTTGAGTTCTCTTTGTACATTGTTGAGCTCTTTCCTTCATTGCTTAATAGCTTAAGTTTGAGATGAATTGGCTAGGACTTGGATGTTGAGAGATTGAGTTCGAGTCTGTCCATTTGCGTTTGTTTCTCTAGGTGTTAGTTTCAAATCTTTCTCTTTTCTAATTATTTAATTTTCGTTTATTAGGGTAAATTAGTCTAAACTCTCCTGCAGTTTTAGTTCATAAACCCCCAAATAAAACTTTTTAGAAAATAAACTTTGGGACCTTTGTCAGTGCCAGAGTCTCTTTACATTATTTATCTAAATGACAATTCTACTTTCAGGTTAATTTTATAAATTTAAAAAAAAGGCCGTTGAACTATTTTATTTTCCCCATCATACCTCTCCGGCGAAGATATTTATTCATATTTTTTTCCTGGCAATGGTAAGGAAATTTTATTGATAAATATAATAATGTATAAGTATATAACAGGGGCATACCCCTGGCAAAAACAATCATAAGACTGAGACACAAATAGTACACAATAGCGCACTAAGAGAGAGAATTCAGCAACTCAAAAAAGGTTAGCTTGATTATTATAAGTAAGATCTAAGACTTCCCACCAGATAAGTCTAACTAGATTTGATGGTGTTCGTGACTTACTGTCATGGGCCTAGATTTTTTGCACGCGTGGCAGCCCTGCCCGTGCGGCAGTCCTGGGCGCATAGGCATCTACGCCAGGGCTCAGCCTTGCACGTCTTTCCTTGTCATAGATCACATGCTGACTGATTTCGGCCTACTTTGGCCTCTTTAGAAGAACAGCTCTAGTTCCCGACCAGTTTGTGCAGGGATGGTCAACTCCCTTCATAGTCAGTCCTAGTGACAAGCTCCCTATGCTGCAGACTTGGGTCGCCTTGCCTAACTCTGAAGTGACACCCTCATATGCCCTCATGTGCCCCTACACGCCCCTTCTATGGAACCACTCTTAGCCCTCTGAGTACTCCTGACAACCAACATGTGCATAGATTGCGTTGTCATGACAGGTCGAAGCAAACCCGTCTAACATTCTCCCCCACTCAATCCTGCGACGCCCTCGTTGCAGCAGTGCAATAGCATCCCAACTCCCTCAAAAACTCCAAGAGTCCCTCTCCCTCGATTTTTGTATGCTCACCTTCCACTTTGGACCCAAGGGACGTCCATTCCCTTGGACACGACTCCATGTCATGCCACCCCTACGGCATCCCAAGAAATCAAGAACTTCTACTCACTTAGAAGGCTCGACCATCTTGATTCCCATCCCTTACAATCGGCTTGCACAACCCTATTCTCAAGTTTGAACTCTAGTGCGCGACCCCATCACTTGTGCAACTCTTTTCATGCACTCGCCCAATAGAGACACCCCAACACGTTGTTTATGTGGAATGCATTGTGCTTCTTGGGGATAGCACCCCTGTGCTTCAAAATCTTTAGATTGCCCGGATCGACAATAGGTGCACCCCTGTGCTTTTGCACGACACTCCTCTTGCGCGCTTGCCTAACATCTGTGCTCTAATACCACTTGTCACGGGCCTAGATTTTTGCACTCGCGGCAGCCCTGGGCGCATAGGCATCTACGCCAGGGCTTAGCCTACATGTCCTACTTTGTCATGGATCACATGCAGATTGGTTTCGACCTGCTTTGGCCTCTTCAGGAGAACAACTCCAGTTCCCAACCAGTTTGTGTAGGGATGACCAAATCTCTTCCTAGTGACAAGCTCCCCATGCTGTAGACTTGGGTCACCTTCCCTAACTTTGAAGTGACACCCTCATATTCCCCTGCATGCCCCTTCTCTGGAACCGCTCTCAGCCATTTGAGTACTCCTGACAACCAATACGCGCATAGACTGTGTTGTCATGATAGGTCGAAGCAAACCCGTCTAACACTTACCATGATGAATCCTCATGTTCCTTTCAGACCATAAGTGCCAAATTATTGTGGAAAAATAATGTTGTTATACTTCTGGGCAAAGATATTTATTCTTTTATTTTTTAAATTACTGATTTTATTAAGAATGGGACGCGGATTTTCTAGATCGATTGGTGGTCAGAAAATCGGTGAAAATGATTGCCAGTGATGAGGACATTTGGGCATGAGCTGCAACAACATTCTGCGCACCCATGGTTGTTACCTTGGGGTTGTTGATGCAAGGAGTAATGTGCCAAAATGCTAATCTGAGGCTTCTTATCTGTTTACTTAGTTACACATCTGCATAATATTTCATTGATCTTTCTTGATTTCTCGATCTTCTTTGATCATATTAGATATATCATATATTCTTCTGCCATATTACTATATAAGTTTATTACATACAGTTCAATAAAATTCAGTCATTTCTAAACGTCCTTAATTTTGTTGGTGATTCATGATATTGTTTATTAGATTATTGAAATGTTCTTTTTCCTTTTGTTGTGAACAATTTTTCTTCCTTGGTTTTGTTTGAATTATTTCTATTGTTTTGATGTCAGGTAATTACTGTGTTATTAATTTGTCTCTTAATCTTATAATGAAAAGAAGGATGATTTTAGATGCAGAAGACTTAGTTTTTCCCTTGAAAATATCTATATGCCATAATTAATGGAGGTACAGGTGATACAAATACTACAATTATGAGGATTAAAGCAGTAGAGGCTAGTGGTTGTAGGGATTTGCTGTAGGTAACTTTCTGTGGTGTAGAGGAAGAGTAGCAATGGTTCATAGTTGAGATCCAAAGTCTGTATGACTCACAAACTTTGCCTGGTTTTGAATGTTATGGTTTTATTAATTGTTTTCCTACATATTTTAGCTAAATGTGCTTGGTTTTGAGTTTTTTGGTTTGACTCTGTAGATGATTATTTGTATTAATTTTACTGTTAATTTTGGTCAATGTCTCCCTGCTCTATGCCCCCTTACTAGCTTCCGAAAAGTTTCTTCCTGGTTATTGTAACACGTCTTGACCAATGATTTTGAGTTGGCATTTACTATTGTAACTACAAGCTGATATATCATGTTCTATCTCTCTTTAGTTTGCAGTTTGTTTATCTGTGTTGAGCTGTTGATTGAGGTGGAACTCTATTCTGTACGGTGCAATTGTATGTTTTTTTTTTTTTTTTGTTGATTTTCACAAACTATTCTATTTGTTACCCAAGTTTTTGAATGATATCTGATAATCCTAGAATGACAGCTTTTATTTTCTTACTGCTTTGGACTTCAGGCTCTGATATTCTTTTTTCTAATTGTTCCTGTTATTCTTTTTCTGAATAGTGTTTCAAATTTTATTTTTTTAATGTCAGTTTTCAATGTGAAGTTGCTTTTCTGGACTGTATCATGTCTCTTTTTGGAGTGAGAGATGATTTTAATGGCTGATTTTTCACACACACACACACACATATATATATATATATATATTGGAGAATATTGGAATTCTCATTTTTTTCAACCCTATGTATAAATAACCCATTATTGGTTCACAATCAAATAGTCAATAACATCTTCTCCATCTAGATTAGCAATGAGTTGAAGAACACCATGCATTGATGGGTGAGGACCCATATTGAGAATAACGAATTCATCATGTAAAACATTCTTCGATTCCGTGAGAAGAGCATTGAACCCAGTTGCGATGTTTCACCTCCAGCACCAATTACAGTGTCTCTCATCCAAGTTTGGATGGTTACTTCTCTTTTCTCGTGATACCTCTTCTCTCTTCTTTTTCAACCCCCTTACTCATCAAAAGATTGAGCTCACTTATGGCAAACCTATCTTCAACGATGTCACGTTCTCGGCCCCTCCAACATCACCAAATTGCACTGTCTACGCCATTGTCATGCCCACTTTCAATGACAAACTCTATGCGGACGCTTTGTCTCAGTCGAGAAGATAAAAAGTGGCTGTCATGTTTTCAAACCTAATTCACTCGAATGCAACAGTACTGTGGTTGAAGCGATTTGCTGCAAAGGAGTTTCTCTACTGCGTGGACTAACATGGAAGAGTCCGTATATTTGATGGTGAACATAGCAGTTGGACTCGTCTTCCTTTCGCAAAAGATCAGGGCTTTTGAGAGGATTTGTAACCCATAGATACCTGGTTGAATTCAATGGTGAGATCCATGCGGGAAAGAAGGGGGCTAATGGAGTGACTCAGTGGATGGAGATGGAGATGGAGGTTGGGGATTTGGGTGATGTCACTTTGTTCCTCGGGCCATACGGGTCGTGTGCTATGCCGTTTAACGGAGAAGAAGATTTTTGTTTCTGGAGATGGACCTGTATCAAAGTGTGCTATATACAAGTTCAATGGCGACGGGGAACTCAAGGAGGGTATGAGGCTTGATTCCATGTCCCAAGTTATAGCTGGTCCTATGTGCCAATTTGGATTGAACGGTAGAGTGTGAGCTATTCTAATGGAGTGAAGCTATGGATGTAGTAGTTTTAGTATAGCTTTTATTTGTGTTTTTTTATATGATTTTCGTTTATTTATTTTAATATACACTTCACCTTGATGGTTCTAAATTTTGGTTATCAATGCATTGATGGCATGTTTGATGGGTATTTTTTTTATTTTTTTTATGAATGTATTAAATTTTCGTTGTAGTGCTTGATGGCAACCTATGAACTTTAAAAATATATATTTTTGGTTTGGATTTCTTAATTTCTCTCTCTTGGTGGGAAAATGAATTTTAATTTGTTTGATAAGAAATATTATGAGCTACATTAGTGATCAATACTACTCCTAGGTATATTAGAAATTCTCTTTTAATTTGGATTTGTTTCAATCGGTCTCTGTATTCTCTCTCCTTGTTTTTGTTGGGAAAGTATTTTATGAGAAAGATAACTATTCTAAACTTCTATGTTGATCTGAATTTGTTTCAAAGAAGATATTGGAGCTAGGGTGGCAAACAATTACTAAACGTGTCATACATCTTGAACACGAATACAATCTACTTATTAAATGGGTCCTGTGTAACCTATTGTAGATAGACGATTGTGTAGCTTGAACACGACACGACTCGTGTAACCTATTGTAGGTGGGTCTTTTAATTAAATGCTTCTGTTACTAGTCCACCAATGACTTTTGTTTACATTTGTCACAACAATAATATTTAATCTACAATTATGAAAGTTTGAAACATTAATTAATTTACAATAATATTTTTTCCTCATTTTGAATATAACAAACAAACGTTATTAATTATATTAACTAAGTAATTAAATCAAAAATAAAATTTTCACTATCTTGAAATCAAATAAAAATATTAATACCACTCAAATGATAGAGCATTTAGAATAAACATTAAGTATATATCTCATTGAATTAACATATATTTTTAATATATATTAATGTTAAAGTATTATTGACAAAAAATAAAGAAGTGATCTAACTTATATTATTCTAACTATTATATGTTATACTATATATCTCGGAATAATAAAGAAAAACTTAATTTCATAAAACTAGATATTCATATTAAATGGTTTAAACTCATCAATTATTCTAATTGATTTTTTAGGCATTTAACTAATTGATCAGAATTTGAGAAAATATAAGAAAATGGTTTAACTTATATTACTTATAATTGTTATATTTTATACTATATATCTCGGGACACTAAAGAACAATTATAGCCATCATTCATATATAATTATATATATATCCAACATATATATATATAATTATATATTTATATCTCCACCCAAATATAATTATATATATATTCTCCATATATATCCACCATATATTACATGTACCCAATAATCTGATATACATCCACATCTCCTTCTCAAAATTAAATAATAAGGAAGAAAAGAAAATATATTATTCTCTTCGGTAACCATCACTCTCATGATCAAGTATGACACAATCAAGCCCACTTCGACATAACATAAAAAAATTGAATATCGTATGAATTTGATAGAGATGAGTTTTCGATAAATTTTAATTAATTTAGTGAATTTTATTGATTTTTTGGAGACCATTTAGCACAAGTAATTATTCATTTATAAATTTCATGTCCATGTCTTTATTAAAAAAGTTAGTAGTTGTTTTATTACTAAATGAATCAATGAATACTAATAGATTTAAGAATAAAATAAATGAAAATTTATACTATATATAACATTTAGAAGATAATATATATATATATATATAATACACGTCAACACAAATAGTGTGAAAATATATGTTTACATGTTTTTAACATTTTAAAACAAATTTACAATATTAAGCTTTATATTTTTTACATTTTCAAAATAAATTAATAAATATTAACGCTAAACGGATTACACGGGTTAAACGGGTCAATTTAACCCGCATTGACCTGACACGACACAACCCGTTAAATTAAACGGGCTATGCGGGTTGAACCCGAACCCTACATGTTTTTTTCATGTCATAATCGTGTCAACCCGTTTACAACCTGAACCCGTTTAACCCAAATCCGAACCCACTAAATTCGTGTCGATTTCGAGTTGTGTTGAATTTTGCCACCCTTAATTGGAGCTAATGAGCAGTCTTTTAATTTGAAGATATATACTTGGTATGGGGAGGTACAAATACATAGAGGTGTACAAAGGACCAGTGGAACCGGAACCGTACCTGAATCGGTCACTACGGTTCCGGTTTTGGTTCCAAATCAAGGAACCGAAACCGAAACCGTTAGAAAAAATATATATATAATATATAAATGAATAATAATAACTTCTAAGTTCTAGTGTTCTATATAAATTATAAAATATATAATATATAAATAAATATTAATAACTTCTAAATTCTAGTGTTCTATTCATATATAAATTATAAAATATATAATATATAGATAAATACATTTATCTTCTAAGTTCTAATGTTCTATATATTTATATAATATAAGATATATAAATAAAAACTAGCTTATAATCTATTATTATAATTAGGGGTGCACAAGTATTAGTGTGTATCTCGCCAATGTTTAAAAAAAAATAAAATTGACAAAGAACTGTTGAGGAACCGGAACCGAACCGAACCGAACTCAACGGTTCCGGTTCCAAAATTAAGGAACTGTTGGAAACGTTTTCGGTTTCACCAAGAACCGTAAGGAACCGTACCGTACGCACCCCTACAAGTACATGATTTTTCTCACAAATTGAAGTGTATTTGGCTGGCACAACACTGTTACTCATTTCTATTACTTTTTTTTTGCTAGAAAAGTTTCTGTTCCGAATCTTGCCATAATCATGCATTAACTACGTTCTGTATGTAAATTGAGTGTTGTTAACATTATTATGTCATTTTTGTTCCGTAATTTTAAATCGTTAATACAAAAATGTTAAATTCACAATGCAATAACTATTTAAATGTGTTAATTAAATTCTTAATTTTAATGGTATTATAACATTGCAAGACGATATAAATGTGTTACATAATTGTTTTTGAATTTTATAATATAGTTATGTTGTATTGTTACATATTCTCTTATGAACAAAATGTTTTAAACACGAGAGAATTTGGTTTCTAAGCTTATAACTAAGCTATTATCTCTAAACATTACTAATTACTAACTAAACATATACATATTCATTGGTGTTTTAACTTCAAACATTTAATTTAATTTATTTATTATTATTATTATTTTTTAGGTAAAAATATTGAATAATGGAGATACGATAGTCAAAGGTGCAATAACTACTCTAATTGATGTCACATCGAACTAGACATCGTTGTCATGGATTTAGTGTCAGAATGAAGACTTGTATTACTCTTGAGATTGACGAGAGTAAATAAACTACACTTCCTTACATAGACATTTGGCCTTAAAAAAAAATGTTCTGTCCTTCATGGTTATGACTATTAAACATATATAAAAGGTTAAAACATTTTAAATTACTTTTATATGTCTAGAGAGTTTAAGAGAATGTTAGAGAACTTCATGCAAGTCTAGAGAACTCTATACAATTTTAGAGAATTTTTAAAGATTTCACACTTGTATAGAGAAGTCTAGAATGTTCAGAAATCGGCTTGCCATGCAGACAACCAAGTCACCATTCTATTGTGCGCGCATAACGCCTAATCTTTACGAATATATATATATATATATAGAGAAAGGAAAATGATACTTTTTCAAAATTCGATTGTTTTTGAATGAGTTTGTCAGTGTGTGTGACATCATCGTGACGTCATTGTATTGATGACGTCACAATGATGTCATCTCTTACTAACAAAAAAATCATTCAAAAATTACAAAATTCAGCATTTGTAGGATCTTATTCAGCCTAATTTCTCTTTTGAATTTTGCAAACCTCAATCATGTAGTTTAGATTCAACCACATTATCATTTTGTTAAATTCAAATTTAAAATTTCTTATTACTACTGAATTGGTAAGTACTAAAATTGAAGAAGATGATGAAAAAAATGATCTTCTCCAGCCAAATCTCTCTTCTGAATTTCGTAGACCTTAATTTTGTTATTCAGATTCAATTACGTCATCATCTTATACATTTAAATTTGAAATTTATTATTCCAACTGCATAAATAAGTGCTAAAATTAAACGATTCAAGATAAAAATGACTTCATTGATAAAGGGTTCGTAAAAGAAATTTTGTCAAAAGAAATTTGGGAGAAAAAAGACGATTGGCTAGTGCATTTTTTAAATATACTCTAACTTTTAAATTATTTTTTTCTTGACAATATTATCCTTTATCCGGATTACAACCCTTAGAAAGCGCGAAACCTACAATAGAAGGAAGTTGTGGTGGCGGTGCTGGTGGAAGCAGTGGTGGTGGTGGTGCTAGTGGAAGGTGATGACAACGATGGTAGTGGTGGAAAACAACGATGGCGATGGTGATGGGGAGGTGGTGGTGATGGTAGTGGAGGTGGTGGCGGTGGCGGCAGTGGAGGTGGTGGTGGCAATGGTGGTGGAGGTGACGGTAGTGGTGGTGGTGGAAGGTGACTGTAGTAGTGGAGGAATGAGAGATCATAAGAGAATATAGTCAAATCTTGTTAATATATATGAAGTATATGAACAAATTAGTAAAATAATAAATTTATTTTAAAAGAAATTATAAAAACAACATTTTTTTACTTCTCTGAAATGAACTTTTTGACCACCAATTTTTTCGAAAAGACTTTTATATATGCCTAACCAAATGTTATATATATATTTTTTAAATTAATTTTTTTTATGTCTGAAGAAAATTTTTAAGGGCTCACCAAACACACTTATTTCCGTGTTTTTACTGTAGTAAAAGTCACCATATTCGGCCCAATAGATGGCTTTTTTGTTGGAAAATTTTCGACCGTTGTATGTTTTCTATTTTGGTGACGGTATGATCGACGCTCCCATACATGGTACAACTGTCAAACATATCGTCTTTGATTTTTAAATTTCGAAAGTACCCTTCCAGAGTATTGATTTTTTGTTGCATAAATAGTCAGTCGCATGTAGACAACGAAAGTTACGAAAAACAAACATCGGATATGCATGTACGGCCCACGTTCAACAATTGGAAATGACCATCTTACCACAGAAACTGGCGTGGAGTTCAGGTAAAGAACCTAGCTCCACCTGGGGTAGTATTGTAAGTTGAGAGATTTTAAAAATCCCTCATGTGTTGTTTAGTTACACGCCTCGTGCATTTAAGCTTGTGTGTCTTCGGAAGACGTGGCAAATACTCATTGGACAAGATCAAATAGGTGAATAAGACAAATTCGAGAATCGAGGTGATTTAAATTACGAAGAGTCTTTCTTGTTACTAGAGGCGGTGCGCAGAGAGAGAGAGAGAGAGAGAGAAGAGAAGAGAAGAGAGAGCTCTACGTCGGCGTCTCTGCTAGTTTCTGTGGACTCCGGTGAAACGAAGAGACATCTCTCAGGTAAACACTCCCTCTTTCTCTCGCTAAATCTCTTTCTCACTCTATATACTCCGCCGGGTTATCTACGGCGACAGGAGTGCCGTGCTAGAAAGGGTTCAGATGTATTTGTTACTCTTGTAAAGGGATATTTTGGGTCACTGAAATATCCCTTACTTGGGGAGGACTGGTTGGACTATTCCTAGCCTTTGGAGTTTTGGCTGCTTCTTCTTTCTTTCTCTTTCTTTTTTTTTTCTTTTAGATTTGAATTTTACATTAATTTGTATTTTGAGTTTGAAATGACTAAACTACCCCCATAACGTTATGGGATTTGACCTTGATACAAATGCTCACCATTGATCTAATGGAGTTGTTTTCTAGAATTTGATAAATATATATATATATATATATATATATATATATATATATTTTTTTTTTTTTTTTTTCTTTTGTTGGGTTGTGGTTTTATGAAGGTAGAGAAAGAAAATGGTGGAAGCAAAGACGACGCCATCGCGATGGTGGTGGTTTGAAAGTCACAACAACAGCCCGAGACGTTCCCAGTGGCTTCAATCTACCCTTGCAGGTACCCATTTTTTTATTTTCATGTTTTTCTTAAAAATTCTTTTAATAATTATTATCATAGTTACAAATTGAATCTTGTAATGTGATCTTGATTTGATAATCAAACAGTCTATTTTGCAGCAATTAGAAATTGAAAAATTATAACCCCTTTTACGTGATTTTTGACCGTTAGAGATGTGATAAAAGTGACTGAGAATTTTGAAATTTTTGTTTTGATTATTTTACCTGTTTTTGTACTAGTATATGGTAGTTGACTTGCAAGTAACCACACTTGGAAAGACTGGCTGTTACAACTTCGTATTATTATTATTATTTATTATGGAACGGTAACAAATTGAGTCCTTGACCATACATTATTGATAAAGTCGTTGGAATATGTCAAAGTTGTATCCAGAGGGCACCTCCAAAAAAGGATGGGCTTTAGGGAGTTCAATTGTTACAATATTGACTCCAAAAGGAAGTAGTATAGAATGAATCAAGATACTTCTAGTGGTTTATAGCAACCAAAGTTTAAAAGAACAATGTATATAGCTTCTAAAATCTTACTGAACATGCTTCAAGGAGATTAGGAGTGTCAATTTGCCTGAAACTTCTTCATGAGTTGTAACAATTTCCTTCATGATTTTTTTTGCCAACTCCTACAAACACCTGCACGAGCAACAACATCCTTCCTAGGACATCGGGTATTCTCAGATGCTTCAATCCTCATTCAAACATCCCTCATAAGCTTGAGCGGCATATTTGCCCCACAACTTTGCCAGAAAGCACCACTGAGCTATCCTGAACCAACCAGTGCAACCTCAACCCGTACACAAACTTAACTTCAAACCCTTTCTAGAAATGCTCCCAAACTCTCCTCTCATGTCCTGAGTTATATTCTTAAATGACATCTACCTCTGGAATTGTCAGAATCAACAAAGAATTTTGCTACATATGAGAAATATACAAGAGCACACCACTTATCTACCAATTTAAGATAACAAGCACCAGTAGGCAAAAATAAAGAAACTTAACAAATTAATTCAATAACCAAGAGATAATATAACCCACCACATATTGACAAATTTTACAGATCCATCCCTTCAAATAATTATATATCCCTAGACAAATTGGTTGTAAATGATATCTCATCATCATTGAACAACTTTATTTAGATTGAGCTATAGATAAAATGGTCTTGTACAGAAAAAAGACTCAATTGTTAGATGGGGTCCCAAATTCACTTGTTTGAAGCTAAATTAGTAGCATCATAGGAAGGAGGAGAGAAGTTATAGATTAGGGTTTGGTTTGTTGTGATCTATGTATTTTCATACTGGGTTTGGTGCGTTCGGTGTTGGAGGGGGTCACTTTAATAGTTTATTGGTCTCATCTAATTGGGTTTAGAGTCTTGCTGAGTTTAAATCCTGGTTTCTGCAGTGGGGTTATTTATATCATCTACATTGGTGTGAGCACTGCACAGTAACAGCTCGGATTCGTTAAAAAAATTGGTTTTTATTTATTTATTAAGTAAATAAATTAAGTTTATTTTTGGACTTGTTTAACAAGAACCGAGCCTGACCAATATTGGACACAGCTCATTAAGTTTGTGACAAACTTCGTATACACCATAAGATATATTTTTAATATTGAAAAGCTTAGTAAATTGCTGAAATTCTCCAAGGTAAACCTCCTCTCTCTCTAGGTGGGTGCTTAGTTTGCTAGCTTTTCAATGGTTTACAACATTACAGTAAAGGCTAGTATTTCGAAAGCTAAGGTGGGTGCTTAGTATGCTAGCTAAGATGTACAGAGTGTTTATAATAAATGGTTTATGTTGAATCAAACAACTTGTGGGGATTGAGGAGAGGACAATCCATTATGTAATTGGTTTCCGTTATAATATCAAATACCCTTTGGTGTTGGCGACGGGACAATTAATTGATGAAATATAGCCCAGTGTTGTTGTGTTACTGTTATTTATTGAATCAAGCATCTTGTGGGTCGAGGTTGGGATGTGCAATTCATGAAATGGCTGGCTATTAAGGTAGCTGGTGTCTTTGAATCAAACAACTTGTGGGGATTGAGGAGAGGACAATCCATTATGTAATTGGTTTCCGTTATAGTATCAAATACCCTTTGGTGTTGGCGACGGGACAATTAATTGATGAAATATAGCCCAGTGTTGTTGTGTTACTGTTTTTTATTGAATCAAGCATCTTGTGGGTCGAGGTTGGAATGTGCAATTCATGAAGTGGCTGGCTATTAAGGTAGCTGGTGTCTTTGAATCAAACACCTTGTGGGGTTGAGGGAAAGGTTCCACCCCTGTTTCTGGATTCCATGACATGAAGATATTTCCTCTTAATAGCATATTCTGTATAGCTAAAACAATGGTTGTGTTGAATTTGGCCTTGAGCAATAGGAGAATGCATGGCGGAGGGCTCCACAGCCATCATAAACTGAGAAGACTAGGAGGAGTGGAATGATTGTGGTTTGGGGAATGAATTCTTGGTTTAACGACCTCCCTACGTAGAGGATTTCATCTTATCTTCTTGCTATTGGTTCTGACTTCCTGAAAGGTGATAAAAAGTAACTTTTGTGATAGCACATGCATGGGTTGGTGGGGCTACTTGGTAATTGGTATAGCGATTTGAGTGGTCCTCGATGCAGAGGACACTGAGGTCCAGTAAAATAAATCAAAATTTCACATACTTTAAGGCATGGCTTTTAGAAGTTCGACATACTTGCTGGTTTAAACTTCTGAAAGTATTCACTGATAGCCTAATTATGTACTGGACCCGTTTACTATGATTAAATGTAAAAAAGTACATATATAAATACTTATACAAAAAGGCCAATGATTCTTTTCACTTTTGGTTCTATTTCGTTTAATGGCTGGACCTATGTCTGTAATGCACTTTTGGCATGGGCCATATTGATTGGAAAATTTAAATTAAATGCCTATGACGAGATGAAAGTGATTAGTTTCAGGGCATTGAAATTTCAGATTAGTGCTATGTTATTGATGCTCATGCTATGATCGTGTCATTTGTATTTGTTACTGGTCAAAGAAACAGTGTGTTTAAACAATATCGAACATTATTTCTCATACGAACATGGAAGTTCAGGGACTTGGTTAATCTTTCTCCTTAACTAAGCATCTCATTCCGAGTATATTAGACCTGCCACAAGACTGTATTTGCTGATGTTTATATGTGCCTCCTTTCTTCCTCTGCTGCAGAGCTAGATGAGAAGACAAGTTCAATGCTTCAAATAATCGAGGAAGATGCAGATTCCTTTGCCCAACGTGCGGAGATGTATTACAAGAAGCGGCCAGAGCTTGTTAGCATGGTTGAGGATTTTTATCGAGCTCATCGCTCATTAGCTGAGCGATATGATCAAGTCAAGTCTGATATTGGAACTAAACAGTGGGCATCCCCATTGTCCTTTAAGTATCAAACAGAGAAGTTGATGATATCCACAGATAAATCATATGAAAGCTACTCTGAAACCTATGATGACTCGGAGGAGTCGGGTGAATCCGAGGTTGATGATCCTGAGCAAGAAGTAGAACCCCAAGTCGACAAAGAAATAGAAGAGGATGAAGTGTCTAGTGGGCTCGGCAATGATGAAGAAGTGAAGCTGAGGGAAGAAATTAAGAGACTCAAAGAAGAGAAGGAGATTCAGAAGGAGCAACTAATGCAAAAAGATGAAGAGAAAAGAGAAGTCATAAGACAGCTCAGTTCAACTGTGGATATGCTCAAGGAGGAGAATGTGAAGCTGAGGAAGTATATTGCTAAAAACTCCCCCAAGAAATGGAGCCCTCCTGAGTTCAACAAATTGAAGGCAGTATTTTTGGGGAAGTTGTTTAATGGGTCTCCAAAGTCCTCATGATAGTCTACACATGTGGGTTACATTACATCCCAGCAAGCAATTGCTATAGCACCATTAATTAGGGAGATGATAGTCTACACATGTAGGGATTTCCTTAAAAATGTTTGGGTAAATATAATATATTTTTATATCGTAGTAGTTTTAAGTTATTCTTTCATTTTCAGAGCTATCCATGTTTTTCTGCTTTGCCTAGTGATTGATACAAATAGATTTAGTCATTTTTATGCATATTTGAGGTTGGTCTAAAACTTTCCATCTTTTTCACCTAATTTAGGTGCGTGCAGTATTACCAATTCAGAGCTATCCATGTTTTTCTGCTTTGCCTAGTGATTGATAGAAATAGATTTAGTCATTTTATGCATATTTGAGGTTGGTCTAAAACTTTCAATCTTTTTTCACCTAATTTAGGTGCGTGCATTATTACCAATTCTTTTCTAGTAATAGATTAACCAGTGTAATTTTCCATGGACAATCATACAAATAATATGCAAACCATGACCGTACATACTACTACAGTTGTGGTTGAGAATTTGGTAAAGTGGTAGTGCAGGATGTGAATATACCTTATATAATAATACTCCTATCATTCTGCTGGTAAGACGGCAGGCAAGTCATGAAATTAAAATAACAGCAAATTCACATTCTACTCTCCAGTCTCCAGCCGAGAACTAGAAGCGGGGGGAGTGGGGAAAAACAGAGTGTTTACTCTTAAAAGCACAATTAATAATAGGAAGGTCTGCTGAAAATAACGAACTTTATTTATTTTTTTAAATTCTTTTAAAGGCATATACAATCAGAATTTAGAAAAATGCGATACACCTCATGAACCTAAAATCACACTAACATATTATTATATATACTTGGGAGAGAATAAAATCTAGAAACATGAAGAAAAAGTGGAACCACTAACAATAAGGATAATTGGAGCCGGCCACCAACAATATAGGTCACATACCATGAAGCTACAAGAACCTTCACATATCAGAAAGGTGCAGCATCAACCAAAATGCTAACAAACCCAAAAGCAATACTGAATTTAGAGACCCAAATGAATTTAGAGCAACTGAGGAGGAAGCTGGCAAAGACCCGGATGGGGAAAAGGCGAATCCGGGTCCCGGGGCAAGCATTGAGTCCGGATTTGGAGGGCTGGGACTGGAAGGAATGGTGGGGACTGAGGACTCAGTTGGAGAGAGGCCTGAAGGTGAAGGAAATAGTGGAGTAATGTCTGGAGATAAAGTGGGAGTGGGAGTGGGAGGAGAGGACAGAGGAGGAATTGGTAGCAATGCAGGTGAAGCTGCGATAAAAGAGGTTGGTAAAGCTAATGAAGATGAGAAGGTCATCAAAAGTACAACAGCCAATGGCAAGACTGACCATTTGATGGAAGCCATTAAATGATAATGCAATCACAACTCCTCCCCCTTCCTTTACTAGGAAATGTAATAAAAGAGCTTGGCAACCTTGGAGAGAGAGAGAGAGAGAGAGAGAGAGATAAGAGAATCACAACTCCTTGCTAGGAGAGGAACTGTAATAAAAGACCTTGGAGAAAGAGAGAGAGTGTGATGATTGAAATTTGAAGGCTAAAAAGGACTGGTAAAGTTATGGTGGGGACCGAATGATAGGTGGCAGAAGATTATTTAAATATACAGCTTGGCATGTTTTGCTAAGGGACAAAATTCATTTTTGGTTTTTAGTTCTGGAACACATGTGGATTAGGTGTATGTTCCCTTTTCCACACTGGTTGTTGTCACTGCTCTAAGTGCTCTCCCTCCGTGAACTTCTTCTTTCCATGGCACACATTCAAATGAGTACCAAATTAACCTTTGAATGTGGCATTGTGGTAAAACTCTGGCATTGTGATAAAACTCTGTGACAATTACTATTACTTTTCAGATTAATAAAATACTAGTTTGAAATTTGAATAAGGGTTATATTTTCTTCATCAAAAATAGTTAAAGACTTCCACAATTTACTTATTTATTTTTTTAACGGTTATGGTGTCAAGTCTCTTAAAACATTCTATAATTCACAATTGAGTACATGAAGTCCCTCATCTCATATGCACCAAACAATTATTAAGAAAATATTTTAAGAACTCCCAACCTCTAAAATGTGAGTGAGAGACTTACCATTTAGTTAGTTATCCTCTTGAAACAAAAGAGGCGAATTTTTCTTTTTCTTTTTCAGTGAATCGGAATGAAAGACGATTGTATCTTTCTTAAAATTATTTTCTATTTTAAAAATTCTTGAGGTTGGTTGGTTTTTAGATAGAAAAATGGTACCGAAGAGCGTTTCATCACTCTTAAAAAAAAAACGAAAAACTGAACAAACTGACTGTTAAACCTTTGTATTACATTCACAAAGTGAGTATTAAGATTCAACTCTATTATCGTCTAAATATTAAGCACAAAAGCAAACAGTTTTCCTAACAAAACTCTGTCAAGACAACCAGCCAAATATGGAAGCTTTATGTGGGGGGTGGATTGTGGAATGTGATGGAGGGCTATTATGCCGCAAACCCATTTGAATCCATCCTTTATGCTGGGCCTTACCCTTAGTTTTAACCCATACTATTTATGCCCGAGTTCAGCAGGAATTTCACAATTGAATTTTAGGCCCCACCTCATTTTGGCATATACAGTACATAATAAGCCACAGACCCACATCTCATATTTAAGGTGGACAGTAAAATGGTCAACTTTTTTTTTTTTTTTTTTAACCGTGATGGGTGACACCACCTGCCCTTCTGGCAAAGTGGTACTCTCTGGACTCTATCTATCAAAGGTCCACGTTCGACTCCCCCCCAAGTGGGGAGCTCCTTAACAGGCTGAAAAAAAAAAATATATATATATATATATATATATATGAGCCTCTCTTTCTACAATGAGAGAATGATAATTTGCCTGACACATGGACATGGGTGAGCCTCAATGACAAAGCGAGAATGATAATTTGCCGACACATGGACATGGGCGAGCCTCAACGACAAAGCGTAATAATAATGAATTCATTGTACAATGTAAATTTAGTTGATACATTACTAATATTTCAATGCAAATAAAAAAACTGAGCCTGTATCACTCCTCCCTTGGAAGGTCAGCAAAATATCTTCATTCTTTTTTATCTGGCCACACAAAAAACTGGATCGCAGGAACTAAGTCAATATAATATACCCAATTAACCTGTATCCGTTGTAAAAGAGTAGTATATCAAGATATTATATAAACTATACTTAGTCAGTGAGAGAAGAGAGAGAAAGAGAAGAGAAGGATCACTTATACTTTTATTCTCAAAGACAGATTACACACACACGGATTGCATATAATGAGACGCCATATATATATAGGCTGGAGAGGAGGCGGAAAAGATCTCATCTTTTTGGATAGATATGTTTGAAGAGTCACGTGGGATGAACCCACTTGATACACCACTTGCAACACTCCTCTTTGAGTTCATAACACTATAAAGAGTACAAAATTCTTGTGTACTTAAAACAAATGGTATTGCATAAACAAGAACTGCTTCATTAAAATCTTGTCAGGAAAATTCAGTGGGATAAAACCTAATCGAAGGAAAAAAAGTGCAGTATGCTAATACCTTTTCAAATAAATTCTCCCCCTTATTAATATGAAAGAGAGATAAAGAGAGATAACAATGAGAGAGAGAAAAGTTTCTGTCAAAAGAAAAATCTTTGAGCTGCCGCATCCCAATATTGTGAACCAATTTCTTGAATGTCGTGGTAAGCAGAGCTTTAGTGAACAGGTCTGCCAAATTATCGCACGAACGAATTTGCTGGACATCAATATCACCATTTTTCTGAAGCTCGTGAGTATAAAAGAATTTTGGTGAGATGTGCTTGGTTCTGTCTCCTTTGATATAACCTCCTTTGATTTGTGCAAGACATGCAACATTATCTTCATATAATATCGTTGGAATATTATTCATTGAGGAGAGTCCACAGTTTTCTCGAATATGCTGTATCATTGATCTTAGCCAGACACACTCTCGGCTCGCTTCATGAATTGCGAGTATTTCAGAATGATTTGAAGAGGTTGCTGTCATTGTCTGTTTCATGGATCTCCATGATATAGCAATGTCACCACAAGTAAATACATAGCCTGTTTGTGATTGAGCTTTATGTGAATCAGAAAAATAACCTGCATCTGCATATTCAACTAACTGGAATTTTGATTTATTTGAATAAAACAATCTCATATCAGTGGTCCCACGAAGATATCTCATTATGTGCTTGACATCATTCTAATGTCTGCGGGTTGGTGCAGAACTGTACCATGCCAGTAAGTTGACTGGAAAAGCTATGTCTGGTCTTGTGCAATTTGTAAGGTACATCAGTGCACCAATAGCACTCAAATATGGAATTTCTAGACCAAGCAATTCTTCATTATCTTCTCGAGGACGAAATGGATCTTTCTTCACATCAAGCGATCGGACGACCATTGGAGAACTTAATGGATGAGCTTTATCCATATAAAATCGCTTGAGAACTTTTTCTGTATATGTTAACTGATGGATAAGAACTCCGCTTGGTAAATGCTCAATTTGTAATCCGAGGCAAAATCTCATTTTTTCAAGCTCTTTCATTTCGAATTCTTTCTTTAAATAATCAGCAGTCGCGGTGAGCTCATCAGGAGTTCCCACAAGGTTTAAATCATCAACATATACTGCTATAATTGCAAATTCAGATCCTGATTTTTTAATGAAAACGCATGGACAGATTGGATTATTTACATATCCTTCTTTGATTAAGTACTCGCTAAGGCGATTGTACCACATGCGTCCAGACTGCTTTAATCCGTACAACGATCATTGTAACTTGATTGAATACATCGATCATGGTTTTGAAGCGATTGCTTTAGGCATTTGAAATCCTTCAGGGATTTTCATATAAATATCACTATCAAGTGATCCATATAAATATGCTGTAACCACGTCCATTAGATACATATTCAACCTTTCTGTGACTGCCAAATTAATCAAGAATCAGAATGTAATTGCATCCATTACCGGAGAATATGTCTCCTCATAATCAATACCAGGCCTTTGTGAGAAACCTTGTGCCACTAAACGGGCTTTGTATCTCATAATTTTATTTTTCTCATTTCTTTTTCGTACAAATACTCATTTGTACCCTACAGGCTTAACACCTTCAGGTGTCTGGATTATTGATCCAAATACTTCACGTTTTGCCAGTGAAGTTAATTCCGCCTGTATTGCCTCTTTCCATTTTGGCCAATCATTTCTGCGTCGACATTCGTTAACGTATTGAGGTTTTGGATCCTCATTATCTCTTGCAATATCAAGAGCAACTGCAAAAGAGAATATGTTGTCGACAAGAACATCATTTCTATTCCATCTCTTTGCATAATTTATTGAGATCTCATCATTTTCAGGTACAACTACCTCTTTTTGTGCCTCATCAAGGGCTATCATTTCTTTAGGGGCTATTTTTGCTCCCTTTGTAAGTATGGCCTCCTCAAGAGTGCCATCTTCTTTATCTACTTTCTCTTGTACTTTCTTTTTTCGAGGAACAGTATCTTTTGCACCAATGGGTCTTCCACGTTTCAGGCGTGTTTTAGATGCATCTGTTGCAATACTTATAGACTGTCCAACAGGGACATCTATTCGTACTGGAAAATTGGCAGCAGGGATATGAGATTGTATCACTCTACTTGTATCAGTAAATGCATCTGGCAATTGATTTGCAATACTTTGCAAATGAATGATTCTTTTAATTTCAAGTTCTTTTTGACTTGTAGGGGGATCAAAATGTGATAATGCCGTAGCATTCCAAGTGATCTCATGTTGTTGTTTAGGCTGTGTCATTTCTCCCCCTAATGGTGGGAATACCACCTCATCAAAATGACAATCAGCAAATCTTGCTTTAAACAAATCTCCTGTCATAGGTTCAAGATATCTAATGATAGCTGGAGGGTCAAAAACTACATAAATTTCAAGTCTATGTTGAGGGCCCATTTTTGTTCGTTGTGGTGGTGCAATAGGCACAAAGACAGAACAACCAAAAACTCGTAAATGAGAGATATTTGGTTGTTGACCAACCATAAGTTGTAGAGGTGAAAAACTATGATAAGCAGTTGGTCTAATACGAACTAATGATGCTGCATGCAATATGGCATGTCCCCAGGCTGACACATGGAGTTTTGTTTTCATAAGTAATGGTCTGGCAATCAATTGAAGGCGTTTTATAAAAGACTCTGGTAGACCATTTTGAGTATGAGTGTGTGTAACAGGGTGTTCAACATCAGTGCCAATAGACATGCAATAGTCATTGAACGTTTTAGATGTAAATTCTCCGGCATTATCAAGACGAATTACCTTGATTGGATAATCCGGGAATTGTGCTCTTAAACGAATTGTTTGAGCCAAAAGTCTAGCAAATGCTACATTTCGAGTAGAAAGTAAACAGACATGGGACCATCTAGTTGAGGCATCAATTAAAACCATAAAATAACGAAAAGGTCCACATGATGGGTGAATAGGTCCACATATATCTCTGTGGATCCTTTGTAAGAAATCAGGAGATTCAACAACAACTTTTGAAGGAGATGGCCTCACAATCAACTTTCCTTGTGAGCATGCAGTGTATGTATAATCACTTGTTAAAAGAATTTTCTGATTCTTTAATGGATGCCCATTTGAATTTTCAATAATTCGGCGTATCATTGTTGACCCAAGATGACCAAGGCGATTATGCCATAATATAAAATTCTTTGGGTCATAGCACTTCTAGTGCATCACTACATGTGATTCAATTGCTCTTATTTTCATAAAATATAACCCAGAAGAGAAAGTAGGGAGTTTTTCTAAAACATGCTTCCGGCATGAAATAGTTGATGTAATGCATAGATATTCCATACTCGCTTTATTTATTGTCTCAATATGATATCCGTTATGACGTATATCTTTAAAACTCACCAGATTTCTCTTGGATCTGGCTGAGTAGAAAGCATCATCAATATGCAATTGTGTTCCACATGGTAACACAATATTAGCCCTTCCAGAACCATCAATCAGGTCTATGGAACCTGATATGGTATTAACATTAGCTTCAGCTAATGTTATATGGAAAAAATATTTTCTATCTTTCAGGATAGTATGTGTCGTGGCACTGTCTACCAAACATATATCTTCATCATTTATCTTGGATGTGGGCAATGTATTGATCAAATTCATTTTCTAAAAAGAAACAAACTTCATTACATTAATAAAAGTATAATTACAAACAAAACTTGTAATAATATACTAATAAAAATCAAAGGAAATGATATCAAATTGATGTAAATATTTTCATCATCAGTTAACTGATTTATTTATTTCAGGGAGGTCTTTATAGATATCTGAAATATCAAGATGATTGATGGCTATCGGTTTATAATTTTCGATAGCATTTGTTTCAATCTCTTTTTCCTTCCCTGTTCCTTTGATTTGAAGCTTGATATAGCTCAATGAAGTGTTTGGGCGTTTCGGCAGGTCTGTGACCAATGTCCTTTCATACCACAGCGAAAAGCAAGCATTTTCATATTATTTAGAGGTTGCATTCATCACACCTTTCAATTTTTCTTGCTTTGCCCCACTTGCATTTCCTTCATGATAATATGGTGTGTAGTTCCTACTAGGAAACTCAAATGAAGGATAACCACCATAATTATTATTTCTGCCGTGGCCACGTCCACGACCATTAAAGGATGTTGAATGAAGTTGATCCGGTCGGACGGGATATGTGGTTTTCTAATAAGAGCTCATTATTTTGTTCAGGTACTAATAAGCAAGATATCAACTCAGAATATCTTGTAAAATATCTCTCTCAATACTGCTGCTAGAGGAGCTAGTTCAAGGAATGAAATGTGGTAAATATTTTTTCTAACATATCCACATCATTTTAAGGCTCTCCACATAAATTCATTTGGGAGCTAATTCGGAATAGAGCTGAATTATATTCTATTACCGATTTATAATTAAACAACTTCAATTTTGACCAGTTGTCTCGAGCTCTTGGCAGATTAATAATTCTTTGATTCAAACCTATCCTTCAAATTTTTCATAGTGTAGACGAGTCTTTTATTGTAAGATACTCGAAATTTTATATATAAGTATATTGACATAATAAAATAATATAAATATGAACATGTCACTTCGCAATCGGGAAGGACTTTATATTGACATAATAATATAAATATGAACATGTCACTTCGCAATCGAGAAGGACTTTATATATACATATATATGTAGGTATATTGATAGAATAAAATAATATAAATATGAACATGTCACTTCGCAATCGGGAAGGACTTTATATATACGTATATATTATATATTTATATGTATATCTATATATCTATATAAATATACATATTATATGTATGGGTATATATATATATGCATATACACCAATAGATATATTATATATTTATCTATATATATATAGATATATGTATAGATATATTTATCTATTGAAATGACAACCTTTTACTTGGAAGTGAAAAATGAAATTGTCTTCTCCATTCGTCAGAATCTCGTGATTTTACTTGTCTTTTCGAGTGGTCAAAACCTCGTGTTGATAACGTGTTGTAAAAGAGTAGTATATAAAGATATTATATAAACTATATTTAGTCAGTTAGAGAAGAGAGAGCAGTACGAGAGAGAAAGAGAAGACAAGGATCACTTATACTTTTATTCTCAAAAACAGATTACACACACGGATTGCATATAATGAGAGGCCATATATATAGGCTGAGAGAGGAGGTGGAAAAAATCTCATCTTTTTGGATAGATATGTTTGAAGTGTCACGTGGGATGAACCCACTTGATATACCACTTGCAACAGTATCGATTTATGTGTTCATATATATATATACTAGTGTATGTCCGTGCCTACGGCATTATCGCGCACTCGCCACCGTAACCGTTAGATGAAGTGATTGTGAGCCGTTGATAGCGAAAGACATTTTGGACCGTCAAAAACAGATTACACACACGGATTGCATATAATGAGAGGCCATATATATAGGCTGAGAGAGGAGGTGGAAAAAATCTCATCTTTTTGGATAGATATGTTTGAAGTGTCACGTGGGATGAACCCACTTGATATACCACTTGCAACAGTATCGATTTATGTGTTCATATATATATATACTAGTGTATGTCCGTGCCTACGGCATTATCGCGCACTCGCCACCGTAACCGTTAGATGAAGTGATTGTGAGCCGTTGATAGCGAAAGACATTTTGGACCGTCAGATTCAAGCTTAAATGTAATATAGATATAGATATATAGATATCCATGCAATTGCCTATTATATATTCGTTACTGATCTTTTCTTGTCCGTCCTTAATTTGTGGCAGCGCGCAAGAGAGAGAGAGGGATCTAGCTAGCTAGTCCACTCCCGGCCCCCTCAGTGATATATATGTGTGATGGACATGCCTGCAGAAACTGTAGCCATCATAGTCGGAGCCGGCCCGGCAGGCCTGTCGACGGCGGCTTGCCTAAACCGTCTGTCAATCCCCAACATAGTCCTAGAAAGAGAAGATTGTTTTGCTTCACTGTGGAAGAAAAAATCATATGATCGCCTTCATCTTCACTTGCCAAAGAAATTATGTGAGCTCCCTCACATGTCATTTCCTACCACTTGTCCGAAATATCCAACAAAGGATCAGTTCATACAATACTTGGATGACTATGTCTCTCATTTTAAGATTAGTCCTATTTACCAAAGATTAGTTGAGTTTGCAAGTTATGATCAAGTTACAAAAACATGGAAAATTGAGGCAAAGAATACTAATGAGAGTGAGGAGGATTCCTATTCCTATTCCTGCAGGTTTCTAGTGGTGGCAACCGGAGATACTTGTGATGCATTCATTCCCGAAATTGAAGGTTTAACTAGTTTCAAGGGAGAGGTTATCCACTCAACTCAATACAAATCCGGCAAGAATTACACTCACAAACATGTTTTGGTTGTTGGCTGTGGAAATTCTGGTATGGAAATTGCATTTGATCTATCAACTTATGGTGCCAAGACCTCTATTGTCATCCGAAATCCGGTAATTTATTTATTTCATCCATCTTTTCTTTCTTTTATATATATATATATATATATATATATATATATATATATTTGACGTACGTACCTACGTGTGGTTTATATATATATAATCAAAATTATTGATATATGGCACATGTTCTTGGATGATCGATCCATGGATGCAGCTTCAAATTTTCTCAAGGGAAATGATATACTTTGGGTTGGTTTTATCAAGATATATTCCTAATAAGATGGTTCTGGATTTCTTGGTGGTGTTGCTGAGCAAGCTGAAGTATGGAGACTTGTCCAAGTATGGAATTAGAAGACCCCAACATGGACCCTTCTTTTTGAAAGCAAATCATGGCAAGTTCCCAGTTATAGACGTCGGTACCTGTAAGAAGATCAAGTCCGGCGAAATTCAGGTGAGTGACTGACCAACATCACTACAACCAATTTTATATATATATATATATATTTAACCACACACGAAACACTCCTCCTCCTTTCATTTTATGGGTCTCATCACTCCCAATTTTCCTTGTGGCCGGACCCACAAATGTTGTCCTGAGAAATTAAAAATGGGTGGTACATCAGTACTAAGGAAGATGATAGAACCCTACTTTTCTACACAAGCAAACGAGACGACTGATATGTAATTATTGACGTAATTAGTTGTTCTTACATCTTAATCAACATAATGGAGCAAATTTGACTTCCAGCTAAGTAATTAATACAGATATTATGATGTTCTCCACAAAATTTGACATTGAGATTATGATCTAAACTCACGTGAATCATTAGTCATTTTCAGATTTGACATTGAATGAATTTTTAATTTAACCTTGTAAAAAGCAGAGTGATGTCATGTTTGAGATTATTTTTTCTAAAGTGGGTCCACATTGAAGGTTAAATTAAAGGATAATATTTACCTACTCATCAGTAAGTAAATAAGTCCTCCTAACTATTGATATGTACCAATAAAAATTGAACACATCAATTTTAAAGTGTAATAAATAAGTATAATAAATGAGCTCAATCTCATTTATTTTACTTATTTATTACATTTTAAATCTCATTTATTATACTTATTTATTGTATTTTAAATTTAATTTTGTAATTAAAGTTGATGTGTTGATTTTTTATTGGGACACATCAGTAGTCAGGAGGGCTCACTTATACACCGATGAATAAGTAAGTATTGTCCTAAATTAAAAACTTAAAAAAGATGGTGTATTGGAATTTGAGATGTAACAATTATTTTGAGATAGTCCAAATGAAAAGGAGGGTTGTGACTTGTCAGATAAGGGGGTTGTGACTTGTCAGATAAGGAGTCCAGATCAGTATAAGAGTTGGTGGGCCCCACTCCACTGTAGCTTTCATGAAATGCATCTGCCTTTCTTTCTTCAATTTTCAAATTTGTAGTGTTTTTTTTTTCCAAATTTGTAGTTGCTTCACTTGATAAATTTGATAAAACTAAAATCAATTATTGAGAATTTTAATAATTAAATTTTAAGTGAAAAACATAGGTAATTTTTTTTATTTTTAGATTCGAAGTATTGAGTAATAAGAAATGTCATTATGACTTGGAATTTTTTTATCCTATTTTAAATGACAATTAGTTTTTAAATGATATCTAAATTATGTTACTAAATACACTTAGCGAGATAAATACTTAATCTATTTAGAAATAGGGTATTAGATTGAGACTTGAGTTGACGATGGAGCTAATGTAGGCTCTAGAGGACACGTGCCCCTAACTCGACCCCATCCAATATATATATATATATATATATATATACACTATCTTTTTATTTACATATATATGAGAAATTTTACATAATATCCCTCTAAAATTTTCAATTGCTAAAAATATCTTTTAATTTTTATTTTCATTATTTTCTCTTTTACTCCTCAAATTCCTTTGATTTCCTTAAAAAAAAATTATATTTCCCTTCTTAAATCAAACCTTATTTTTTTTTTTTTTTTGAAAATTAATCCTAATTTTTTTTCCTTCAAAGTTGTCATTTTTCTTTTCTTTTTCTTCTTCCTTTTTTTTCCCACTTCTTAAAATTCTTCCTTTTGCACTTATATATGATGTATGTTCTGTAACATTTTTTCTCTTCTTAATCTTTTTCTTCTTCTTAACTAAATTTATTACTGTAATTTTATAATCTCAATGTGTGTATTTTTTATTTTTGAATTTTTCTAAACTACCAAAGACGGTAGTCTAGTGGTACTTTTTTACCATCCAAAAGTAGAAGGCGCGCGGGTTCAAATTCCCTATAAATTTTTGCGAGTAATGAAATACTATTTGAATTATATATATATATATATATATATATATATATATATATATATATATATATATATGCCTCTTCTTAAATAGATTTTTGACTTCATCACTGATTTTCAAGGAGGGTATCATGCATTGCTTTCAAAACATGAAGATCCATGAAGGAAAGTTAATTATAATTATATTCAATAAAAATAAAACCAATCAATAATTTAGTTATTATATTTGTCCAGTATTTATCTTTCTTATATTACTCCCTGATTAGTATATTATTTTATTAAAAAAAGTATTATTAATTTTTTTAGTTTAACAATTTATATTTGTCATATTAAATAATTATTATTTTTCTATGAAGTATAAAATCGTGGGTGGGTGTGTCCTGATTTGAGTTGTTTTGTATGTGCAGGTGTTACCCGCAATAACAAGAATAAGAGAGAATGAAATATTTTTTGAGGATGGCAAATCATATCCGTTTGATGCGATTGTTTTCGCTACTGGATTTGAAAGACCAACAAAGAAGTGGCTCAAGGTATGATTCAACCTTTAATTTTTGAATGGGTGAATGTGATATGCAAAAATAAGTTTGAGAGTTTTTTATTTTTATTTTTATTTTTATTTTTTCTGAGACATAGGAGAAATATAAAATGAAAAGAAGAATAAAAATACTGGAGTCGTTACGTAATGAATTTCACTGCTTGGGACAGGGCGGCGATCACCTTTTAAATGATGATGGGATGCCCAAGAGCAAATTTCCTGACCATTGGAAGGGAATTAATGGTTTATATTGCGCGGGATTAGGAGGGAGAGGATTGTTTGGAGCTGCATTCGATGCCCAAAACATAGCTAATGATATTAAATCATTGCTGTCATTTCATATAACAGAGTAATATAAATTACAAGATATATATATATATATATATATAGTGTTTTTGTTGAATGAAATCGTATGGTACTTTTAAAACATTACATAAAATATTGTGTATTACTGTCATCTCTCCACATATGACATGAATTTGTATGGCCTTGTAAAACTGCATTATGGTTTTTGAGTGAATGCATGTTATGAATTTAAATTTTAACCTTAGGGTCCGGGATGCATTCAACTTCAAAGTGAAAGTCATTCTCATAAATGTTACCATTATTTTTCAACTCTTATCATATGTCAGTAATAATAATAATAATAGTAGTATGGAAGAAGAAGCAAGACAAGTACAGAAAGAAAAAAAAAATTTGTGCAACTTGATCTATTACATTATCCGTGACTAGTTGTGCACGGTAATAGGATTACAACTAGGGGACCAACCCAAACCAAAATCAAACCTAGGCCAATTTTTCATAACGTTCAAAAATTATTTTTACAATTAAGGGACAACTTAAACTTAATTAACATCGGATGGATTGAGATGTTAGCAACCGAGTCCAACCCAAATTCTTTCATACATTTTAAATACATTACATATGTTTCAAATTATGGTCACATTTTTCTTTTCAACTTTCTTTTGTTTAAATTTTAATTTATTGTATATTAATTTTTTTGAAAAATTAATTCTCTAAGAACTTGATTGTAAATTTTTTTAAAAAAAATTAAAGTTTTTAACATTACAAGATAGGTTATGCCAGCCTAAATTCTCACTGCGGGAAGTGACTATAAAGACTCAACTCTATTCGTCCTTGACCGTCTAAAGCAAACAATTTTCCTAACAAAACTCTCCGGCCAAATACAGAAGGTTTATGTTGTGCGAGTGAAGCCACTCACATAATTTTCATTTTGGTTTATATATTACCCACCATCTCATATTCATTATTCAAGGTGGGAAAATGATATATTCTTCAGACTAAGAGGATTTCAAATGAAATTCTTCCATTCGAAAATTTCTAAATTCGAACTCTTTATTACATTTGATCAAGACTAATTATAAAATGATCACATTTTTTTTCTCTGAACCGTAACAGGTGACCGAAGTTATGAATTCAAACAAAAGGTGTGACCGGCGTACAATATTGTGATAGTGTGAGGCCTATAACACTTTTAGAAATTATTAGATAGTTAGAGATCGGAGTTCTAACTAATCGCTAGTAAGTAATAAATTAAATAAAATTAACACATTGACTTGTATATTCTTTAAAAAAAAAATTACAATACAAATCTCATTCATACAATACAAATCCCGCCCCATTGTAGATCTTCTCGTCCCTTATCTACATCCGGTGCCCACATGAGAATAAATAATAATTATGGACTTCAACTGTCGGCCGTAGTACATGCACACGTGGCATGCATGCATGTCTGTAGTGAAAAACAAAAATAATTATTTGAAAGAAAATAATGGCCGTTCATTGATTGGGTAAGACATGATTGGTTGTCAATAATTTTTGTTTGTACATCTTAAAAGCTTAGATCAGCAAAAGATTCACACTCTTCTGTCCACACAAAAAACTGGCAGGAAGTGAATATAAGTTTTATAAGTCCATGCCTAAGCCTATGCCTATTTGACATGTGGTGAGTAGGTAGACTCAATGGTGTCCCCAGTGATATCGATCGATCGATCATGGAAATGCCAGAAAGTGTAGTCTATCATAGTCGGAGCCGGCCCGTCTGGCCTCTCCACCGCGGCTTGCCTAAACCATCTTTCGATCCCCAACGTAGTCCTAGAAAGAGATCGAAGATTGTTTTGCTTCATTGTGGGTGAAAAAAACATATGATCGCCTTCATCTTCACTTGGCAAAGAAATTCTGTGAGGGTCATTTCCCACCAACTGTCCCACATAGGAGCAATTCATACAATACTTGGATGACTATGTTTCTCATTTTAAGATTCGTCCTATGTACCAAAGATTGATTAGTTGAGTTTGCAAATTATGATCAACTGAAAGTTCGGCCAAGGAATAATTAATATTCTCAACTCTAATGAGATGAATACTGAGGAGGAGTATTCTAGCAGGTTTCTAGTGGGGGGTGTGTGTGTGTGTGTGTCTATATATATATATATATATATATATATATAGCAATATATTTTCAACTATAAAAATGTTGCATAAATCGTGTGATTTTGTCATTTTAAAAACATTACATAATATATTTTGTACTACTGTGGTCTGTGAAATTAAAGTATTACATGAATTTGTATGGGGCGTGTAAAACTGCACTATGGTTTTAGAGTGAATGCATGTTATGAATTTAAATTTGAATCATTAATAGTAGTCTTAACGTATGCATTCCTCTTTAAAGTGAGAGCCATTCTTATTTAGCTGTTAGAAAATGTCAGATGTCAGCGTTATTTTTTAACTCGTTATAATATAATAATAATAATAATAATAATAATAGCAGCAGCAGACCACAAGTAGTATGAAAGCAAAAGCAAGACAAGTACTCAAAAAAATTGTGCAATTTGGTCTATTACGTACATCACCCGTGACTAGTTATGTCCTGTAATGTATTGTGTATTAATATTTTGGAGAATTAATCTCTCTCAAAATTTGTTTGCAGTTTTTTAGAAAGTTACATTAGATTTTTAGAATTTTTTATGCTTAGGTGTAACCACCTAAATCTAACCTAAGAATCAACTTGATTTATAGCCAATTTTCTCTAACTTGAGTTCAAACCGAAAATAAAAAATTTGAAAGTGAATTTTTTTATATATACACACACACACATGTAAGTGTGCAATAGTTCAATGTCCTTTATATGTAAAAAGTGAACCATTGTATTGAATTAAATACCAACCCAACTATTCCAATCATGATTGGGTTTGGGCTAGCTTTTTCTAACTTGAGGTCAGACTCAACTCAGTCATGGGTAGCATTGCTCATATCTAGGGTTGCCACTTAAACCTGCCCGCACAAATTGCACCCCTACTCTGTAAATCTTACAACAATAAAAATTTAAAGAATCGAACTTTGATGATTGACACAAAAACTTGAATCAAATGTGTTAAAATGTTTATCCAAGCCAATTCACAGATGACAAATCTATTAATCTAATTTAATAATGTTTAGGTAAGTCTGGAAAAAATGGTATATTTAAATTTTGCTTATATTCAATGTTAATTATAACGCAATGTCAAGTACTAGAAAATTAAAATCTAAAATGGTTGTCATTCTTATAAATTGTTTTTTGCGTTAATCTTTCTTTAAACCAATTTAAAAGTAGATTGTTTTTATCATAAAAAATTATGTTTGATTTCTTTTTTTTTTTTTAACTAAATTTTCTCATATTAGATAAGATTAATTGATCATAAATTAAATTATTAAAAGACCAGAATTTACATTAAGACGAGTTTATGCGAATCTAATTCTCACTGCGTAAAGGAGATCATACCTCAAAATCACAGCAGCTCTTCAAGTTCGTGCGAGCTGAAAATTACATCAGAAGATTTGAGTTTTTTCTAATGCTATTAAATTGAATTATCCAAAAAGAATAAATAGAACATTATTTGTTTTTGCAGCAGAAGAATACATTAATGTTTACTACTAATGCCGGCTACAACTAATTACATGTGTGCTCTCCCCAAATAATAATGAATGGATATGGAAAAATTCCGTGTTGACAAATTAAAACCACCTACGTTATAGCTGTAAGAAGCCATGTTTAAGTAGATTTTACTGGCCTGGAAAAGCCGAATGACTGCAAAAGAGAATTCTTCGGGATGAGTTTTCAACAATCAGTGATTACGCCCAAAGAAGCCCATCAAATCCAAATTCATGATTTGCAACTGGACTGTCACCATAATCCTGTTCATCCATTGCTTGCTTGTCTCCAATATAATCCATTACTTGGTTGTCTCCAATGTAATCCACATATGGTTCCAAAAGATCAGAAGATCTTTCAGATGGAATTCCATAATCTTTGAGAATGCGGGATGAGGCAGCAGTCGACGCCTCCCTTTCCAAAACAGCAACGTAATTGTCTTCAAACTCAAAAACTAGATACTTGTCCTTGCATGCTGAGCAAATTCAGACAATTGTCAGGACCATGGTGGGGAAAAAGCAGTAAGATGGAAGAGATGCCAGCACTTACAATCAACCAGGTGAGCTAGGTGACGAATGTTTTTTATTTGCGTCCCATTCAACTTCAAAACCTGCCATAATCTTTATTTTGAAAGATGTACATGAATTGGCAAAAGCATTCTGGATTACGAAATCGTAAGAAACAACTTGCCTGTTGATTGCCCATATCCTCATATCCAATGTTTACTTCATTTGCTAAGACCTTGCAATGGAAGAGAGAGGTTAGCAGTCCCCAAGAAAGACAATCAGCAGTCCTCTTTTAACATAATGAAAAACAAGTTTAATACTACATTATTGTCCTCAGATTTAATAGAGTTCAGAATTCAACTTCCAGAGACAGAGCAAAACAAAACAAGGCATTGTATGAAAGAGGATGCACATGCAAGATGATTAGCAAGCTAATCAGGGCCATCATCTGGCATCTCGTGCATGTTGTATAAGGAGAAAGCACACCATTACCTGCGATAGGACCACAATCTGCTCCCCTTTAAATCTTGCCAAAGAGTAACGTGCTTTCGCCAATAATTTCAACTAACCAAAAGAGAGAAACAACAGATCAGATAAAGTAATAAACAATGTGATTGGGTTGATGAACATCAGATTAGTAATGTTTCTAAATCATGCTATAAGCTGTCATCCGTTATTTTAACTTACCCCTATGCTGTCTTCACACTCCTCACTGACAAAATAATTGAATTAAATTAGCTTGGTAACAACATTAGTTGCCAAAAAAAAAATCTTGAGAGATGTAATGTCATATTGATAGGTGACAAAAATCTCATAAAACATACTCTATGAGTGGTTCTGAAAGTGGGGTAAACACCAAACCAGCAACTATCAAATATGAAGGCTGAGCTCCTTCAATGTGATAGGGAACCTTGAGGTGAGAGCATTAGGAACCCAAATTAATCAACATCAAACAAATTCACATTATCAAAGTTCACATCATTAGAAAGCCAAGTTTCTCTTTGCATACCAAATGCACACGTGGATTCAGAACTGCTTTAACTTTCATGAAAGCTCCAGCTCTAATAATACCAAGCTCCGCTACATCACCTGCAAACCTGAACTAGAACATCCTTAGATCTAAGACAAAAACTACAAATTTGTGATTATTGGACAAATAGCATCAACGATATAGGTAAAACCATGTCCCATACAGAGAAACATACAATACTGCAGGGGCTACCCCAATTGGCCCAACAAGACATAATCCTCTCTAGCTTAAGTAGATTATGTTGTACAATATTATATGAGAAATCAACATGTTTTCTGTCCATAAATCATTTTGCATGTATCCCTATAAACTATAGTATAAGAGTAGGAAGAGTAAAGGAGTGCGCAACAGTATCGTTCATGCTATACCAAAGTGATTTGCCAAGAAAGCTATATGTAACATTACAAAGTATTCTACACCATAAATATTAGTTACAATGACTTGTTAAATGTAGTATTGTGTGTGTGGGCACTAAAATGAGCTGAGAAATTCAATTTCTTAACAGAGAATAAAGCACATTACTTTTCACTAATGAGGTAGCGAAATGCTATGCGCTCAGTTGATCTGAATGGCACTGTTCCTTCACACCCTACACGAACACCATCAAAGCTTACAATCACGTCCCCCTGAAAAAGCGTGAAATCTACAAGTATTATTTGTTTTCTGAATGTTGAATCTTACAAAAAGCCAGAAACCCAAGAAACTTGTATCATTATTTCTTTGGTAGGAATTAAAAGAATAGCAAAATCCAAACAAGAATATTACAAGAGGCTCGCCACACAAGCACACACATATATCAACAACTAAGCATTAATTAACACGATTCTCACACTCATGCAACTTTTTGTGGGACTCTTCATTGGTCAAGCTTGCCGTTGGATTAGAAACTCCTATCATGCTCGTATCAATTTTATAGGAAATTGGGAGTTACTTATATTGCACTACACATTAATCTCTTATTTCCATTTTATCTTAAAGAATGTGATTCAACAATGGATAGCATGACAACTGTATCCAATCAACTGGATATTCCGCATGCATGACAATTGACAAGCATGATATCATATTTTCTTGCATAGTTCCACTAGTTACAGTTCACCGTTTTACAGATTTTTCATGTTTCAACCTGTATGACATTGGACTCTCAACGTATCCATGTTAACACGACATTAGTCACAATATGGGATCCATGTCCGACACACAAACCAAATTGGACACTTGAATCCTCTAATTGTGACAATGAAAGAAGTAGAAAAGCTCAAATTTGACAGCAAAGAATTATCTTTGAGATAGATGATACCTCTCTGTTTTTCATCACATTCTGTTTCACTTAAATGTCGCATATTATGTTTTCAAGTGAACAAGACGTGTTCGCGTAACTGCATTCAACTTTGGAACCCATTTCAAGCCGAATCCCATCCCAAATGTTGGGATTCAAAAGAACTTCATATCTCAGTATGAGCTTTCAAAAGAAAAAGCTTAGTAGCCACATTAGCAGTGCTTGAGAGGAATTTAGGTGACACCTACCCACACCCAATGCATCTATCCAAGTCCATGTAACATACGCCTCCTCACGTGTGACCTTCTTTTGGTCCAACACATGTTTTAATTTTAATCATTAGGGTGACGGTGAGGTGACCTTGCCTGCTCTGATACCATATTAACAATCATCTACTCTAAAAGCTTAAGATGTTAAAGAGAGTGTAACTTAAATGTATAAATCCTTCAACAATTGACAAATAAAATGTCTTACCCCCCTCTCATTCCAAGGTTCTGAACCATAAAATTTTATTTTCATCAAGTAAATTTGCACTTCTGGTTTGTTGATTGATTCCGATCCCTGTAACGGAATAAAGTATCACTAGTTTCTTGGGAGCATATACACAAATCATCATCATCATCCTTGCCTTAATCCCATATAAATGGGGACCACATGAATTCTCTCTCTCCATTTTTTACTATTACATGCCATTTCTCCTACCAGGTTCAACTTTTTAAAGCGATTTCTAATAACCTCATCCCATGTTATCTTTGGTCGCCGTCTCCGTCTCTAACCTTCTATTTTAACTAATTTTCCTCTCTTCACCGGCGCGTCACTAGGTCTCCGATATATGTGTCCAAACCATCTTAGTCTACTCTCTCTAATTTTATCACAAATGGGTGTTATACCTAACTTTTCTCTCACACTCTCATTAAGAACCTTATCTCTTATAGTCACTCCACTCATCCACCTTAACATTCTCATTTCCACTACATGAAGTTGTTGTTGTTGTCCCTTTTTTAGGGTCCAACACTCCGCCCCATACAACATAGTTGTTCTAATAACGGTCCTATAAAATTTTCCTTTTAGCTTATGTGTAATTCTTTTATCACATAATATAGCTTGCCTCCATTTTGTCCAACCAGCGCGTATATCAAACATCAAACAAGGCTCCTGCCACTCTTAACAAGGAACGAAATACCTTTTATCCTTCTTATTTTTCTATTTTCTTTTATGGGTCCTATGGAAGAACGAAAAAAAAATGAAAAGAGTATTGACAAAGTGCCCAACAATTGAGATGCTATGATCCTGGGATCCATTGGACTATGTTCAGAAGCACTGCATTAAAAATAGTGCAAGCTTTCCTACCCGTGATCACATTTAACAAATATAGATGCATATTAAGAATGTCCAAGAAAACTCTTAAAGGCAGCATACCTCCTTCAAGACATTACTGGAGTCAGAAGTGGGCTCAACTCTCCGCACAAGTACACCCTGCAGAAACCAGATATTGTGGGGAAAATTTGTGTCAGAATTAGAATGGAACCCAAGTTCACAAGAAAGTAGTAGAGAAAATTCATGTTGATTTTTACTGTGAGAAAGCAATAAATTAACTAAGGCATCCTGAAACTTACTCCAAGGCAAAGTAAATACTGGATGCTTCACACTATATAAATATATATATATACAATAATATAAAATTTTGCCGACTCCATCCATATGAGACAAAGGTAAGGATGATGATGGTGAATCCAAAGATTTGTTCAAACCCATATAAAATCTTAAATCCCAACTACTTAGGGTTAATAACAAATCGTGTTTTTCGCCATCAGATCTAAATCCACATATTCCTAGTAAGTTAATCATATTCACCACCTCAATCCATAAACTGCTGTTCTTTTTGGAATCTTTCTCTGCTGTCTTTGCTTCAACTTGAATCCAATCACACCATAAGGTTCACTCAGGCATCTACCCAAACAATTGCTATTGGAACATAGCACCTCACTCCTTGATGATTTCACTTGATCTAGGACTTGAACAATGATAAATTTCAGTACCGGATTTAGACAGTGTGATGTATTCCTCAAACACGATTATCAAAGTACATCAAACTGGACAGTTTACAACTTAAAACATGACTATCACAGTACATCAAATTGGACGGTTTACAACTTATTGTTCTTCTCTATTACGATGAATTGTCATTTTGGATCCCCTCTTGGCCGAATGTCTTCCTCTGGGCCATTACCACCTCCTTCCCTGTCACCGGTTCCTCCTCTCTATTTCCATAACCTCTTTTCCCCGGTTTTCCATTCTTCCTCCCATATCCAACTCCCTCTACCTTCTCCTTCCAAACATCCTCCCTCAACCCACTAGCAAATACTGTCAGCCCCCAACCAAAACATGTACCCTAGCGACTAACAAAAGAATTAAAATTACACCAAGAGTACAAATGAAGTACCCATAATTTGAACTACAAATGATGCCAAAAATATAGATTGCAGATGATAAAAATCTATGATAGATAGTACACTGAAACAGATATACACACACATATATATATTCACAACAACATATCCAAGGACCCTTTTGCTTCTAACACAAACCTCATTAGACGGAACTTTTAAGCAGGTACGTAGAGCTGGATTCTCTAATTTCTGTAACAACACACCAAGGCAAGGGAAACCTGAAATTTATGCATAAATGATTATTTGGGATAATTTCATGTCAGTTGGCAT
Organism: Cornus controversa; assembly: GCA_026545225.1. Taxonomy (NCBI): domain Eukaryota; kingdom Viridiplantae; phylum Streptophyta; class Magnoliopsida; order Cornales; family Cornaceae; genus Cornus; species Cornus controversa. Next base: position 64,731,132 of record CM048850.1, on the reverse strand, counting down.
GGTTATGCTCAAAAACCAAATTTAGATCTTTTTAGTGTGTCAGTGACAGGAAGAGTACAATAAATAATAACAAAAAATAAGTGCCAACATCTAATGCAAGAAAACATCAAGAAGAGTGGGATGAACCGACAGATTTTGAAGGTGTTATCCATGAAAGTGCCAGTCTGTTTCCCAGCATTAAAATCCCTATTAAGTGGGGTGTGTGTGCATGTGTGAAGCATAAGATTAAAGAAACATCTGTATCAGCAGAAAGCATCTTCAACAAGAATGAAAGAATGGAACAGCTATACAAAAAAAATGTCAAAAAAAGCATGAATCTAATCATACAACCGAATTATACTTTTGAATGAAACAAAGAAAGAAAGGAGAAAACAAGGGGAGCCACAAGGTCTTCTAAAGCTTTAGTAATCAAACCAAAACACTATGACATACAAACAATGGCCCAGCACAGAGGCAGAAACATGAGATCTCGCTAACAGTGGACTTATAACTCTTGTAAATAGAACATAAAAGTGTTCTGGAGATTCTGTTGTAGAATCTTTTACGAAGAAATCACCTATTTTTTAAGAATTTTATAGTAAATAGTTCATTTAAAATTGACATAACAAAGAGCTTTGAGAAGTCATGTAGAATAAAATTATTAGAATCAAGGTTATATATCCCCCATGACTCGTGATTAGAGGTCTAATTCAGCTTCCTATCCTTAAAGCACGACAAATGTGTGATCACCATCATCATTTGTATAAATCAATGTGGACATTTATCAAGGCTAATCCATACATGAAACATAGTTCACAAGCATAAAATTCCATGCACAATGAATTAAAGAAGAATTTCTCACCAGTGTACTTCCCATTCCTCTCGTAGTCATTCAAAAAATGAGATACAACTGTAGTTGGAATTACATATCCGATATTCTCAGCCTCTTCAGATCTGTAAACCTAAAGGAAGTGTCATGTGAAAACATAATAATAACAATAATAAATAAATAAATAACGGACTACTATATTGAGTAATCCTGAAGTAATCAAGAATGAAAAATAAGGAGTATGATCAGCTCATCAAACTACAAGATAAAAAGAGTAAACATCATTGTTGCAATCATCCAAAATTTGACCTTAACGAGAATTTTGCAACTAGTCTAAGGTAACAAGTGTGAAAAATCTAAATATAGCATAATAGCAACCGAGAGAGAGAGAGAAGCTATTTAAATTTTAACTAATGACTATCAACTTTGACAAAGAACTACCTGAAATGCCACCCCAATGCACTCTCCTTGGTCATTGAATGCAGGACCACCACTATTACCTAAAATCTAGCTAGTATAAGCAGTGGATATAGCAATGAAGATACTACAACATTAAAATATATAGTGACAAAGGCAACTTAACATAAGCAAAGTTTTAAATTTAGGTCATGCTTGAAAAAATAATATTGGAGAAGTTTCTTTTAGAAGTGATGAAGATATAGTAGTTAGAGAGTCACTAACCAGGATTTATTGCTGCATCAATTTGAATGCCGAGCAACTCGGATGATCCATGAGCATATGATGTAACCTGATGGTAAAGAACTAGTGAGTAACTTGATATGTTTGTCCAGAAACATTTAAGGCTCCAATTAATTTGGGATGTTGTGGTGGTTATTTCGCTAATGTTTCTTGTTAGCCGAGATATGTGCCTAGAATCATGTGATTTGACTTACCATATTAACCGTGATATGATTAGTCTAGAATCATGGGATTTGACCTTATTTACGCATATATTTAGGCATAGAATCTGCCATGATTTTATTTGGTTTCCTTTTCTGTAATATTTAACATGTGCTCTTTTCATCTATAAATACCAAAGTTGTGAATGGGTAAATATACACTAATTCAAGCCTTTAAATATTTCTTCCTTTTTGTATTTCTTCTTAGTATCAGACCCAGAATTACAAAAGAGGGTTTCACGCGATGGTGATTTTGTCTCTGCCACCGGCTGCGGTGGCAGAGAATGGTCTGTATCGGTGACATCAGTAGGAAGAAGAAGGCTCCTACAAAGAAGGATGCCCCTAAGGAGGGTGAAGGTACTGTGGAGAAAACGACGAAGGTCAGCTATTGTACTTGGAATCAGAGCTAGAATTGCAAAAGAGGGTTTCACGCGGTGGTGATTTCGTCTCTACCACCGGCTGCGGTGATAGAGAATAGTCAGTGTTGGTGACATTGGTAGGAAGAAGGCTCCTACAAAGAAGGATGCCCCTAAGGAGGGTAAAAGTACTGTGAAGAAAACAACAAGGGCAATCATGTACTGCAAAAGCTTGAGAATGAGGCTATCCAGTAGCTGGTAGCGCTCCTAAAAAAGTCTATATTGGACTCGGGAATGATCTGAGGAGACATCATTTTGGTTTGAGGAGACACTATTATGGTCTAAGAAAACAACGTTATAGTCTGAGGAGAAATCATTATGGTTTGAGGAGACTTTTTTAGTGTTTGAGGATCCATTGTCCAAGTTGGGCATCTAAGATATCCACGCACCAACTTGAGGGGGAGTGTTAGAAGAGATATGCGCTTAAAATCATGGGATTTGACTTACCATATTAGCCGAGATATGATTAGTCTAGAATCATGAGATTTGACTATATTTATGCATATATTTAGGCATAGAATATGTAGTGATTTTAGTTAGTTTCCCTTCTTGCAATATTTAAATTTAACATGTGCTTTTTTCAACATGTGCTCTTTTCATCCAAAAATCCTTAAATCGAAATTCAAGTCAATCCACATCAAAGTATTTGCAGTAGCACTTCTAGATCTGGTTGTGATCCGGTGAAAAATGATTTGAGAAACAACAGAGACCACCCACAAATGACATAAACTCAACGTGTACGTAAATTTGTCAGAGTTAATCAAGCTTTTGACTCTTGTGTGAATCTAGAGGTTGTTACATTCCAGTACTTTCAGCTGGAATATGAACAAGCTCCCCCCAAAAGATATGACTAATTCTAAGATTGGATAGTACATCATTCACTATGCATAAGACTACAATGAACAATTTTAAATACGTTACATAGTTCCTCTTTGTTCCTCCTGAAGCATACTTCAGTTTTTAATTTACAGATTACCATAAAAATATAGAATTCGCATTATTAGAAATATGAATAAGCAATCTTTAAATACGGACGAAAAAAAGAGGATAAATTGCTGCTAAAACAAACAGATTATTCTGAACAAACCAAGGATAGTGAAATTCCAAATATTAGTTTATGAATTAACAGTGATTGCTTTCTAGTTTATAAGATTATAATTTTCAGAAATTTGAAGTAGAATATATCTTTAATTGTTATCACCTCTATTGTTATGCCTCTAGCTGTTAGGGGTCATTGATTCTAATTCAAGATAATTCCTCGATTACTATTTCTTATTTATACTCTCCTTGTTCTTTTCTTTTTTCTTTCCTTTGGGAGCAGTGGGGATAAATTAGAAGGGAGCTTCTCTAACTTCTCCATTTCTTAACTTGTGATAAACAATCATCATTTCACAACAATCAAGAAAACCCCAACACCATCACCACCTGGAACCAGAAAAAAAGATAATGCGAGGGAATAAAAAATATAGCAAAATACATGACAAGAAAATAGGCTTATCACATTCACAAATGGCAATAATATAATATCAAGCTACTTATCAAAATTAATAATTTAGTATAACATCAAGACTCAAGCTTTTCAAGCAGAGAAAAGTGGGAAAAGAGTCACAATGTTGATCCAAGGAATGGCAGTAACTTATTGAGTCTAACAAAATTCGAAAGCCCCATGGAGTAGACCAAACCTCTATTCGCGATACCACTCCCTTAGTCACTGAAATGGTGTCACCTCCAAGGGGATATCCCACAACAGTTACTGCATCCTGCCCATCCAAAGAACCAGATTAAAATGTTTTCACCAAACACATGTTTATTGCACCAGAATAGTGAATTTTTATATTACTTGATTACATTAGGTTTTCCAAGTTATTATGAATATTTCCCATCTACAAGTTCACATAAAATATAAGACAAGCAGATCAGGCAATATCCTGTGGAATAAAGCCACTGGAACAGGACAAACAAGAAAATACACCACAGAAGAGTGAATAACAAAATAATAAGTGAAACATATGGTCTCTGTCAGGTGCGGTCAAGAACTAGGCAAGGCATAGACTGCATAGTCTCCCCTTGTCCTAGGCAAAATATTTGAACTTACTAAACTAATGAAATAAAGATACCAGCGTCTTAAACTATGGAGATCTAATGTTCCCTCCCTAGGCCTTAATGCAGGAAGTAATTGGTTAAGCTATACAAGATGATATACTGACGCCTCACTAAATTGGACTCTCTCTCTCTGGGTTAGGTGGGTGTTCTATTTAAAACTTCATTATGATAATAACTTATGTTAGTATTCTTCAAAAAATATCTAAATTGGACTCTTATAGTTTTAGAAGAATAGAAATATAATCAGTATTCATGTATTCTCATTCTTTATTGTATGTAAAAAATTTATAATTTCAGAAGAATAGAAATATAATCATTATACCAAAGGGCCTGTAGCCCAATGGTATGATCTCTCCTCCCCAAAGGGGGAGGCTAAGAGATCGAGTCCCACTAGGGACATCATATGAATAATGGGTGTGTGTTTGCTTTTAACTTCCAAATATGTATATATACTAGCTTATTGCATATGCTACGGCACTATAAAAAAAAGTGTTGGACTGAATCATTTTAGGGGTGTGAGGGTAGGTGGGATGTTTATGTGAATTTAGGTGTGAATGTAATGGGTGAATCGTGACTGTTAGATCGACGATAGAGAGAGTTATTTTAGACTGTAGATAGACATAGATATTTTGAACCGTAAGATTGGTTTTTCAAGCATCTTTGCCCATTAGATGGTGATTTTGTTTTTGAGGGAGATTCAAACACAATGCTTAAATGTAATATAGGTGTGTATGTGAATGTAGTGGGAGAATCGTGACCTATCGACGATGGAGAGAGTTATTTTAGACCATAGATAGGCATAGATATTTTGAACCGTAAGATTGGTTTTTTAAGCATTTTTGACCTTTAGATGGTGATTTTTTTTGGAGGGAGATTCAAACACAATGCTTAAATGTAATATATATATATAAGCATAAAATGCCACTATATATAGGCAATAGAGGGATTTCTAATATAATAACAAACAAAAAAAGATTTCAACTGAAACATTTTTAGCTACACTAGAAAATATTATAAAAGGTGTTTTTTTAGGAAATTGTTATTAAATATTTTTGAAAAAATATAATACTCATTATACTTCAGGAAAAATATTCTTGCCTCCTTGAATCTCATATGAGGGTACTATTCTTGCCAATATTTTAAAAACCAAAGTGAATTGTTCACTAATGTTAAGGTCATTGATGGTTGTGATCTTATCCAGATTAATGAAGTTGTGAAGGACCAAGACATTATGAACTCATGAACTGCAAACCCAAATCTAATAAAAACAAAACATATTATGAATAGACATATTGCTAAATAATATGAATAGACATATAAAACATGTATGTGAGGTGTTAGTTAAAGAAATAATTAATTAAAAACATATATACCAGATGATTATGAAATATTTCGAGTGCTTTACAGGAATTGTTTTTATAACCATGAACAATGTAACCCATACTTATCAGGAAAAATATCCAACGCCCTTAAAAGGTTTCTAAAGCAAGCAGCACACATAATATTTGTGTCATTCTCATGGTGTAAGTTTTTGTGTCATTATATATATTTCCGTCTACATACTGGATGGGAACCGAAACTATTCCTCAGCTAGGAATTAAGTATCAAAGAAACACAACCTGAAGACGAGGCAAACGTCCAAAATGGAGAGGCTCAGCTCCTTTCCAGAATTCCTTGCTTTCTACCGCAAGCAGAGCTATGTCGCACTCAACACCTCTAGCTAAAACCTGCATATTAGATCACTGAGAGAAAAGTAAGCTGCAACATTTACTTATCTGAAAATTAATGAATACAAAATAAAAACTTTTTTCTTGACAAGTCTGCAAAAACTAAAAAATTTAAACATCAAATACCATCTTATTGTAGTATTCCACCAGTGAGAAATGTGAAACTCCGAACTAGATATTTCAAGCATGTTATAGTTCTTGCAAAGCAACTAAATAAACCAAATGTGGAGCAACTAAAAAGCACTTAATTTTTTTTTCCCTAGTTGAGACGCACACACCCACTTTGCTCCTACGGAAACTAGGAACCCTCGACCTCCTCATCTTGAAGGTGAGGAAGTACCACTAGGCTACAGTCCTTAGGGGTAAAAGCACTTAAATTCGCAGAGGCAAACAAAATCAAGGCCGTCATGAAAAACAATTATATAAGCCAGATGTTATCAAGAAAATTATTTGCAAGTCAATTTGAAGTATGCAGGCTGGCACAAAACATGATGTCCTAATACAAGAGTCTGTGTGTGTGCTTGCAGAAACTTAGCATTACCCTGCATCAAGGAAAATTAAAATTATCTATAACATTGAATGTATATGATCATTTATAAGGTCCCATAAAAATGGTAGTTTATTAAATTCCTAATTATCATTTTACTGTCACTAATCCATTTTCATAATTACTCAATTTACAACGCACTGGTTATATGCATTTACCAGCTTTAAATATTCTAAAGAACAAAATGGAACCATGCTAACTCCAAAGGACACCAAACACTCCCAAACTCCAAATGATGAATTGCTGATATAAAGATAAAGGAACATAACAAGAAAGCACAATCCATTATGTCTACAAGAGTGATACCTTAGCCACATATTTGGTATCATCTCCCCTTCTCTTCACTTTGACCTGCACCCAAAGTCAAATGAGATTAATAACATAATTGAGCTTAGCACCTTGGAATGTACATTATGTCATATGGTGATTATCACGTAACAGGAATGAATTATCTTGCAGCCACTTGAACAAACTAAAAAAATAAAAGAAAACCCCATACGTGGTACTATGATTAACAGTATTCAAATGGACAAGTTCATATACTTGATAGTTGATACACCAGCATAGTCAATGGTGCAAAGTTAAAAAGTTCATCTACGTTATTTTCATTTGTTGGAGAATAGCAAATATGAAGGTGAATGCATGTGTGCACGCACACAGAGATGAATTTTGTAAAAGATGACGTTAACCAGGAGCCTAAAAAGAAAGCGGAGCGGGCAGAAAGATACAGATCCAATAGAATATAGGCATACCTCCTCATCCTTTCATTATAAGTTAAGAAAAAATAATAATAATAAAAAGAAAAATGGTAGATTAGATATTAGTTAGCAAACCAGGAGATACTAATTTTCTTTTATCCCTTTAATAAAACACCTTGCTATCACATTGTGTTCTAGACGAAGTTCTTTTCATAGAAAAAATAGCTTAACAAGTAATATCAGGGTTTAAATTTAACATCTCACGCAGACAAATACAACAGGCTAGCTTATTCACGTGTGTTTATGCATGCACTCATGTAAGAGTAATAATACTTGCAGCGTAACATGAGTAATTAGCAAATACAACTCTTAACTTTCCAGCACCAAGCATAGGGTATCCTTGTCAGCAAAGTAAGACTATGAGTGTAGGCACAATAAGTAAGAATTTGTTATGAGATGATGCATATCGAGTATCAATGCAACGAGTACATATGACGGCTAAATTTATATAATATAATATCCGAAGCATTAGAGCACATGATGTAAGTAAAGAAAGTCAGATAACAGATGATGCCCCCTACCATTGTAAATAAGATTACAATTGTAGGTCCAATAAACAAAATATATTTAGAAGACTATATGTATTAATATAACGGACACATATAATCTGAAAGTCAAATTTATGTATATGATGCTCTAAACACTAAAGCATATTTTATATGTAAAAAAAGTGAAATAACTTATGCAACCCTTCCAACTAAATAAGACTACAACTAGAGTCTAGAGGTTCAATGTGAAAAACGTGATTAGAGAACAATAGATTTCTAGCAACAGGTATCTAAAATCTTGCAGCCAATTTACGCATATAGTGCTTGTTATATTAAACGAAAGTAAAGATTAGGTATAACATATACAAACAAACATACATAGATGTCAAGAAGCATCGAGAAGGGAATTTAATGGAATGAGACCTGTACGTTTAAACAAACTTCAAACATCATTAAAGCTACTACATCTTAGCACACTACTTCAGCTCCTCACAAGTAGCCAAACAAACCAATTAAAAACACTCAAAATACATCTATTTCGCTAAATATTTACTCCTCACTGTTATCCAAAATTTATTATTAACAGATCGAGTGCAAATCTTCTAATTCTTGCACTATCAAAGTAATCAGCTCCAGACCCGCATGCTTTCATCATTTTGGAGTGCCATTAAAGCATCAGAACTTACACAGAGATCAAATACATTCCAATTTTAGAAACTGCCCCTGGATCCGATAAAAAAAGATGTCTATGGAAGAAAACATACTAGAAAATATCATCCAGTTACTAGTCCTAACAATATTGAAAGTTATTAGTCCTACAATTATGGAACAATTTAAAAGATCACCTGTGTATCATGTTCCACACAATGTGCATTCGTCAAAAGCTTCCCATCCCCAATCATAAAAGCACTGCATTGGAAAAAATGTAAATCTAAGCAAATATCCTCTTAAGGGTGAATGTCCAATTAAATTGGGCATAAGAAATAGAAAGAATGCAATTTCAAACCAAATGCAGATCTAAGTTTCCAATGGAAATCATTTTTTACACTCTTCAGGAACAACTAATAGGTGAGAACTCAAAACATGCCTTCCAGTGCTTGTATATTGTCTTTGTTTTTGCCAAGGAAGTGAGTAATCAGGAGCAGTGTGTGTACAGTAAACCTAGACAAAAAATAAAGAAAAAAGAAGGATTAACAACATATTAAAAGTAAATTCAATACAAAAAAGAAAAGGAATTCTACAAATTATTGCCACTTATAAGGATAGAGTTCAAGATTGTTGAGTTTACAAATAATAAACGTTAACGAGAAGGAAAATTAGCGTGAGAGAGTCACACGAGAGACTGGAACAGGATTAGTCACTGCCTGCAAAATATATTTGACCCGTCATTTAACTATTTCTTATAATCTTGTAAATGAATTTGCATAGTACGCGATTTCTAATCAATAAAATCTAATTTACAGGACAGATATTAACCCAAATTAGCTTTGATCGGTTGATCCTGACAATCCAACAATCAATCTCGACTCTTGAGAGTTTCTGAACAACATACGGGAACATTTTGAATAAGTGTAAATTTGTAAGATATCAAGGGCAATAAATCAAGTCATCCTGGAGGACAAAGACTGCATAATTCAAAGCATTTGCATGAGCTCCACATTGGAGTGCATGAAACATGACGAAGAAAGCTCTCATGGTCTATTCAAATCATTCCCATTATATAGGCAAAAACAACACATAGGCATGTGATATCGAGCTATATAATTACTGACTCCCTAGCAGAGTTCAATTTGAAATTTTCAAAAATAAAATCTTTGAAAAAAGTAAAATAAATAAACAATTTACCTTTACAACAGCATTAAGAAAATCTGCATCTTGAAGATTACCTGTTTCGACCTGGGGGAAAAAAAAAATACTGTAGCTTACATAAAATAAAATTACCTCGTAATGATTAAACAGCTGAACCAATGGACACATCTTAAACAGATTAAGCTAAACAGCACAAAATAATAGCAGAAAAAACAAAAAAAAAAATTTTGAATGATTAAGAAAATAATGCAAATTGAAACCCTCCCACTCCCCAGTACCTGCTGGTCCTTTAAATCAAATAGAAATCCCTTGGGGTCTTTTCTCTGTGTACCAGACGATTTAATGGCGGTTGGTTGGGATAACCTTGAATTACTTTTACCACTATCGTTATTGGCATTTGAATAGGGCCTTTCGTCTTTTGTTCTTCCAGGAAACTTCTTCTTTGAAATAGCTTCTCTCTGAATTTAACAAACCAGCAGCAACAAGGAATTGAGCAAGTTAGTTAAACTTCTACAGATTAGAACTAAAACAAATGAAATTAGACAAGAAATCTGAACAATTCTTTAAAAACTGTATACAAGCAATAACCATCTTTTACAGAGACAATACTAAAACTAACAAACATAGAGAGATTAGGGTTTACCTCTGTGGCGGATTTAGGAGGAGTTGTTTTGTTGTGATTGGTGGCTTTGGGAATGACCAAACGATTGGGTCTGTGAACCGTGACGAAGAGGCGTTTGGAAGAGAGAGAATAACAAGATGTGCCGGTGGAAGTGAGGAGAGAGAACCAGCAGGTTGCGGCGGCGATCGCCATTTAAGCAAAGGCTAAGGAGAGAGGTTGAAGAAGAGAGTGAGTGAACTCGCTCGTGCAGTTGCAGGCACTCTCACTGCTACCTTATCCACCCATAAATTACTAACCTGTTAATTAATCTACTATTCCCGCAGTGGTGCCTCCATATATGATATTTAAATACAGAAGTCTGCTTTTTTTTTAACGCTAATGCCCTTTTTTTTCCCAAGTAATAGCATATAATTAACTGATTATTATTGTGCGGGAGTAATTGTTATAATTGTTCATAATATTTGACAATAGTAACACACTATAATTTGGGCGAGGTTAAAAATAAATAAATAAATAAAGCTAAAATACATTCACACCTTTTGAGATTTGTCCTACTTATACTTATTTATAATTTAGCAAAACCTATACTCGCATCTTCCATGGTTTGATGAATGATTACATTCAATCCCAACATTATATGCATTGTCTGTTTTATCTATTCTACTGATTGCAAATACATTTTTGAAATCATTTTTTGACTACATTGCCCCAACTTTCATTTCATTATTTCATTTTTAACCTTAAGCAACACACACACACACACATATATATATATATATTTACAGCACTAGAAATATATTACAAATTTTATTAAATATATTTTTAAGATATATGATATTACGTATTTTATTAAAAAAAATAAATTTAAATATAAATTAGAAATTATACAAATTTGTAATTTTTTCAAGATTTATGAATCTTAATGTAATGATGATTACATATATATGTGTATGTGTATGAAGTTTTATCATCATCATATTAAGATTCATAAAATTTGAAAGAATTACAAGTATGTATAATTTGTAATTTTAAATTTAATTTTTTTTTATACTAAAATATGTAATATAACATATATTAAAAATATATTTAATAAAATTTGCAATATATCTCTAGTGTTACAAATATATACATGTGTGTCTGTGGGGGGGGGCGCTTAAGGTTAAAAGGGAATTAATCGAAGGAAAATTGCAGCAATGTAGTCTTTTAAACCTAAAAAATTAGGTTAAAATATCTTTTAAGTCAATAGATGGGGTAAAATAGACAATACATTTAGTATTAGGGTTAAGTATAATTATGCATCAAACTTCAGAAAGTGTGAGTATAAATTTTGCCAAATTATAAATATGAGTGTGGTTAAGGCAAATGTCAGAAGGTGTGAGTGTATTTTGCCAAAAAAAAAAATCACACACAATAATTTGTACGTTCATATATTCTATTTGTTTTATATGCCTAAATTATTGAGTTAATGGTAAAGTATCAAAAAAAAAAACTCCTAAACTATGTTCAAATTTGTAAATAAGTCTCCTAAACTATATTTTGTGTATAAAACTCCTAGAACTATAACATTTTGTTGCAAAATACTCCTCATGCCTAATTATTTTTTATTAAATAACCATAATGCCCTTTTTTATTGAATTACACTTGACTCGTTTTTCTTATTAAAATAAATTATGAAAAAAAATCATAATATTTTGATGACATATTCTCTGTAAAATTTGCATAAATTTACTTTTAATTCTTGAAATTATTTATTTAATAAAAATCTTAAGTAATTTTTTTTAAAAATATTAAGTAATTTCTTAATTTTTTATAAATATACTAGATGAAAAAAATATAATTTTTATTTAAGTAATTTCTTAAATTTTCATGAATATATTGTATGAAAAAAAGTATTATTTTACTGTAAAAAGGTTTCAACTTTGCATAATAAGTTTTATTATAAATTATGTTACCCAATAGTTGACCCTAGAGGGGGGTGAATAGGGTCAATGGCAAATTATGACAATTTTTTACTAATTTGAAGTGTAAGAACAAATTACAATTGAAGCAAAAATAAAATAGGCAAAATGAAATTGATGCACAACAAATGAGAGAGAGATAGAGAAATTCAAACACAAGTGACGCAAGATGTAGCGTGGTTCGGAATCCCCTACTCCATGACTCAAGATCCCTCTTGAGATTTTTTCAAATCCACTAAGGCTTCTCCTTTCGGATGGAGAGCAAACATTTACAATGAAACTTACAAGCTTCTTCATGATATTGCTAAGTGAAATCCTTCACCTAGTCTTCTAGGGTTTAAACCAACCATTTACAATAAATGAGAGGAAGATTGGAGTACAATAAAATGATGTCTCTCAAAGATAAATACTCAAGTTTCAGTTCACAGCTATAGCAATAAATTAATCTCAAGTTTGAAGCTCAAATATTTGTTTAAAGAGTGAGATGAGTGAATGATGATTGAGAAGTGTATGTTTGGTATCTCTTACTCATAAATACAGATCAAGACTCATTTATAGTGTCTATTTCGAAAATATGGCTATTAGAGGTGGTTGGACAACATTAAATGCAGTCAACTAGCCGTTTCAGATCTGTTCCCGTAAGGTTAGTCGACTGGTCATTTAGCAGTAGTCGACTGGTGAGTCTTTTCAAGATAAAAATGAGTTTTAAACCAGTATAAGTTGACTAATCTACCCCTCTAAAAATGGCTAAAATGTTCAGTTCAAGTTAAACAATACTTAGTCGACTGAGGGAAACTTTCTTAAAAAATTATTTCAAGGCATAAGTCGACTAATGCATTTTCATAAGTCGACTGATTTGTCTCTCTGGGAATGCCAAAAACTCACAGTCTATATTAATTGACTGATAGGATTGTATAAGTCGACTGATACATGCTCAACATTGACAAACAGAGTATTGACATCCAAACAAAGCTTAAACTATCAAGGACTTCAAGGATGTGATTCAATGTGATCAAGTCCTATTCTCAAGAGGCTAAGAACCAATATGAAATGTAAGAATGATATGCACATGCTCTTAAAAACTTGTTTTAAGAAATTGAGCTTTAAGTAAGATATTCAAATAAAACTTTACAAAATTACCTAAGCTCTCACAATTTCCGAACTACCCCAATTCTTCTTTGATTGGTATGATTCTTCAAGCTTGACGTGCTAACTTCATTTCAATGAAATGAGTTCTTTTGATCAAATCATCTTCAATGTTTTATCCTCATTGTGAATGTTATCTTGAATAGATCATTGTTCTAAGCAATCACTCAATGTAAATGTTAGAACCTAACACCATTAATGGTTTGTTATCATCAAAATTACAATATTGCCCTTTGGTTTAAACATTTGGGTCAACAAATTGTAAAATTTTAATAATAAGTTAATTATTTTAGAAAATGACTAAATTTAATAGTAATTATAACTCTGTGTATTTATTTCCCATTGTAGCGATAAATTAATACCAATATTAAAATTAAGGTTATTAGTATAATTAATATTTTTATAATAGAAAAGATAACGAATATAATTTAATAATAAATAAGAAATTTAATAAGAAAGGGTAAAATTATCTTTTGTGATGGGTGTGTCCTTAATTACAACAAATCAATAGTTTAGGAAATTATTTACAAAAGAACAATATTTCAAAGGGATTTTTTTGCACTTAACCCTTAAATTAAATACGTGTGAGGCATATATTTGTTTTTTTTTTTTTTGGACAAGTATATGAGGCTTGCTTTATTACTATGTATGTTTTGAAATTTGAAAGTACATATTTTAGGCTAAGAAGCACGGACACGGATACAACACAACACGGACACGACGACACAACAAATTTTAAAAAAATAGGATACGGCGAGGATACGGCTATGAAATAATAATATATATTCAACAAGTTAACCAATATTCACAATATCATAAATCTAACAATAAAAAAAAATTACACAAATACTTGAATCTATTATCAAGCAATTAATGTATTTTCAAAATGAATGTTTTCATTGTATTCAAACCCACTACTAGAACCTTACACGTTACTCATTTTTTTAATAACAAGCAAATAAATTTAAATACAAAATACAAAACAAAATGACATGACTTTATGTTAAATAAATTTCTATTGGCTTTTTTATTTTTTTGTTTCTTAATTTATTAGTTAGAAATTTTATCTAACTATTTTTTATTTTTTAAAATTTTAATTTTAGAAAACACTATATTTACAAAGAAAATGGCATAATAGTCATATTAAATGATATATATGTCATTATAGTTCTTCCAAGGGGTCAAAATGTCAATTTTTAGAATATGCTTAAAAAAAATAGTTTAAAAGGGTCTTTTTGCAACTTTAAAAAAGTTCAGGAGTTTTTTTGCACTTTTAAAAATTACAAAATATCTTCCGTCATGGCCTATCTGTGTCCTCCACGTGTCCTATCCGTGTCCTTGTTGTATCCCCGTCGTATCCCTCGCATATAAAAAAAAAAACTAGAACACTTATAAGGAATGTCCGACACGTATCCGAATGACCGATACTGGTACGACACCCTTATATAAAGTGTTCGTACTTCTAGATCTCAGGTTTTGGATCTTCTTGATTGATTTGGTTTTTCAGGATCGTGTAAGAACTTGGGATTTTTTAATGTAAATCTCAAATATTTTGAAGTTTAGATATTGTAAAATATTAAATTGTGTGAATTATCAAATTGTTGTGTTCAATCATTCAATATGTGTCAATTATATTATTTAAGGATTTTTTTTTCTTCCTGTTGTAGAGAAATAGATATTACTTGAATATCATTGTGAATGCATGTGTTAAAAAGTTACTTCCAAATTTGATTACTTGAATGTTCGTGACTTAGGTGTATTATTTGTACCATTGAATATATTCCTTTTTAAGTTATGCCTTTTGAATCTACAAGTTACTTGGCTTAATTTTTGGTAAATAAAATTTAGTTAACTCGCCTATACTTTCATGTAATTGCAAAGTCAATGCGCATATCCTCATCTTGCTTCATCACACCTATTTTTTTTTTTATCATTTATATTCTAAATAATTTATTTTATTTTATTTTATTTATTATTAAAAATTGATTTTGCACTCGGGTTACCTGAAAGGATTAAAATAAAAATTAAGGCAATGTATAGACTTAATTGCCAATATATATATATATAGAGAGAGAGAGAGAGAGAAGAAAGAAATTCCCACTTGTATATAATGAAACTATAACATTCTGTGAAAAGAGAGATGACGGGGTGAGACTCCCCATGAAAGAGTTTTACTAAAATAAAGATAATAGTAATGTAAAAAACCTCAGGCACCAAAGCTTACTCATCTTCTACGACATTGACTAGCTCCGTTACCACCATCTTTAGAGCATCATATAAGATCGCCTTTGACACTCATGTTCTCTCTGAGCCTCACCACCACAACTTCACCAATCCACCATCATTCTCCGCCATTGACGTTCGTCCACGGTGATGTCCTTATGTTTAATTTCTCAACTTGTTTTTTTAACCCAAGATGAAGCAAATCATGTCTTGCTCTTCCATTCTCTTCTTACTTCTTTAATCTTAAATGCTTAGGAAAAATCTCCAGCTGTTCACGATGGGCCTCATGGACCTTCTAAAGCACAAATGGGCCGAATCTAAGAAAAAATTAAGCTCAAGTTAAAAAATAAGCAAAACAAGTCCCAAAGAATAGTTTAAAAAGAAATAATGGTTCTAACCTCTTAAAGAATGTTAAAATGACTCAGTTTAGACATTAGTCCAAGTTCTATTAAAAATTCATATACGTGAGAAAAAAGAAAGTTGTAAATAAAAAATTTTGAGTCCTAAAATGATTCAAATTTAACTTGTATAAATAGAATAAAATATCAATGAAAAATTATCTCTATTTCTTTCTAAAAAAAAAAATATAGTATTCTTGAATATTTGGGTATTAGCAATAGATTAATTGATTGAAATTAGTCTAAGCAATTTTTTGCAGTAACACTTACTTTTTAGTGTAAATTACTCTTACCTTCTTTGAAAGTTCAGATTAATTACCCTCAAATTAATTTTTTTTGTAAAATTACACTGACATCCCTATTAGATTAACGACGTGTTAAACAAAATCACATATAATATACAATTACAAAAGTGTCTTCAAGTTATAATGCTTTTGTGCAAAAATAACCTCAATTTTTAATCTTTTGACAGAGATTAACATGATATATATATATATATATTGCTCCATCGATGTTACACTAGAGGGTAATTTTGGCATTTTGATTTTTGTATATTAATTAACTTTAACGAAGTTAACTTTTAATTAATGACAGGGGTAGTCAAAGTAAAGTCAACCAATCTTCGGAAAAGGCTTACCACTATGTTTTAAAAATTTTAATTCGTGAGTAATTAAACAAAAAAGGTCAGAATAATTTATCTTATTTTTTAAGAAGAGAAAGAAAAGAGTAACAAAATTAACATTGCGTGATTCAAAACACATGCAATAGTTGAGGGTATTTTTGTCTATAAAAATTTTGTACCATTGTCAACTTATCTGCTTTGATTATTAGTTTGAAAAAGTGCTTTACTATTTGGATAGTTTCGGCCTTAATCAAATAGAGAGATGGGTGAGTTTAACTAGATTCAAAATAATGGTAATGCAAGAAGAAGATAAAAATAGTGTCACCAATTTGCCAAAAAAAAAACCCGAATGTCAAATAAGCCCAAGTCCATGAAATTCCAACAATAAATTTAACGGATAAGAGAATTAAAAAAATGTAAATTGTTAGAATATATATTTTTTAATATGTTTTTTATACATTCTCTTAAATCATTTAGGACTAGAATTTCTTGTCTCCTAAATTTACTTAGCCTCCAAAATTATGCACTTATAAATAGGCTTTCATGTATTTTTCATCAAATCAATTCAATCAAATACAACCATCGGTTTCATCCTCGGCAGTAAATTGTAAAAAATAACTTACGCCTTATATATATATATATATTAATGCATGACACTCCAGTTCAAGCTCAATTCATTGACTCCTACTAGCATCTATGTGTCAAAGTCACTAATTTCAACGAGCTCTTTTTCTTATTTTTAAATAAGTTTTTGCTCCAATGAGTCACTTTCGGTCTTCCCGTCACTCCTGCATTTGTCTACCAAGCCTCGCTCCTTTGCAGCTTTTTTGTATGTGTTCGCAGCCACAGTTAGTTATATTACTAGATTACTTTTGCGAGCCGCATTCAAGATTTTGTCTTCAAACTTAAATTGATTTCATATGGCTTACTTTGAGTTTACGGGAGGTTGTTATGTTATATATTTCCTATTATAGATTATATATCTTTTCCTAATAAGTTTCTTACACATTCTCCTAAACCATATAGGATTAGGATTTCTCGTCTCCTAAGTTTACTTAGCCTCCAAAATTATTTGCTTATAAATAGGCTTTCATGTATTGTTCATCAAATCAATTCAATAAAATACAATTTTCTTTTTCTTAATATTTCTAACAAAAATAGAGAAAAGAAGGTGCAAGAAGAAAAAAAAAACAAAAAAGAAGAAAATAATATATACATATATTTGTGTGTAAGAGAGAGAGGACTTTGAAAATGAAAAAGAAGAAATTCAAAATTTTTTTTTTAAGAGAATGGGAAAAAAATTTGGAGAAAAAGAAGAAGAAGAGTAAGAAGGGAAGGAAAGAAATATTTAGAGAGATTTTCAGAAAAGAATAATTTTAGGGAGGGACATTTGGAAATTTTATAAATTAAGTATGTACAAAAAATTTAATGGGTAAACATATGTTTAAGGAGGATAAAGATAATTTTAGGGGGGCATTTATAAAATTTTATAATGGGGCCAGCATGGCCCGGGAGGCACGTGCCTCTATCAGACTAACAATCTGTTAAACAAAATTACATCTAATATACAATTACAAAAATATATTCAAATTATAATGCTTTTGTACAAAAATAACCTCAATTTATAATCATTTGACTGAAATTAACATGTTTTATATATACATTTTCTCCATCAGTGCTACACCAACACTATTTTGAGTTTTAATTTTGATAGAGCTGATTGTCAATCAACAATAAGGATATCAGAGTAAAGTCAACTTAACCTTAGAGTAGGTTGACCAACATATTTTAACAATTTAATCTGAGGGTAATTACGCAAAACCTAAAAAAAAGTCAGAGTAATTTACCTAATAAATTAATATGAAACTCTATAAATATTTTGATAATAGATTTGCAACTTGAGCACTCTTTTTAATTTCATTTACTATGAGAATATCACTAAAAAATAACAAAATAGCATAAAAATAAGAACAAAATAATATAAAAATAAGAATTGTTGTAACAAATATATAATCGCTATCGTATTTTTTATTAATATTCGTATTATATCTTTATACTACTATACATACATACATACATACATACATATATATATGTATGTATTTTTATGATTTATGTTTTTTATGTTGAATTTTTAAATATAGTATTTTATAAGAAAAAATCAAACTATACTTGTATATTCAATCCGTATTTTACGAACTATCTAAAGAGCATGGATACAGATACGGGACACGGGTGCGACACGATACGAGTACGGTGATACTACAAATTTTTAAAAAATGAAATACAGATACGGGTAGGATAGGGCAATATAAAATAATAAACTATATATTTATATATGCAAATAATGAGTTATTAATATTTCTTTATAAAATATTATCATTAACAAACAAAATAAGAGTTAAAAGTTAATGTATAATTAGCATGAATAAATTTTGTACTAAATCATGATATGTATCTCAACATTTATTTTTTAAATGAATTTTAAACTTTTCTTAACAATTATAATATGATATTATTGTTGAAAAAATTATATTTTTATATTCAAAACTTGTTAAAAATGTGTTTTGAAATATTTGAGAAGTATCGGATATGTGATCGAAGTATTGCATACGTGTTAGAAATAAAAAAAAAAAAAATTTTAATTATAAATACATTTAAAAAATATCACACACACTTATATGAAAATATTAAAAAAGTATGGATATCAAATATGAGATATGAATACTTATGTAGTACGGTGCTCTAAGTAACCATGAATACCCAATATTTTTTTGTTATTTGTAACTGAGTTCACAGATTGGAAGAGGAGAGAATAAAAAAAAAAAAGTAAAAATAAAAAAAAGCAGGAAGGGCATAGTAGACGTCCCTGGGTCATCCAACAGGCTATATCATATTTACGGGGTGGAGCTATCACCATTGTGGTACTGCATAGAATCCCGACTGATCACAGGGCTTCTTTTAACCATTGTAGCCTCCGTAGCGACACGCGCTTTGGGTCTAGACACGCGTCCATCATACAAATCGCTGCCTTGTCTCGACGCCGCTATGTGATTAGGGCCCGCTCAAACGGCGGTTAAAAGTAACAGCCGTTAAAACAACCAGGCTAAAAAAAGATAAGTTCAATTTAACGCATGCCCCTTTACGTTGGATTTAACGGAGGTGAAAAGGGGCATCATGCGTGAACAAGCCAAGCCGCCTTTTTCATCAATGCTTCTTTAGTCGCGTCGTTTTCGCCCTTGTAATTGTACCAAGTTCTTTGTCCTTTTTGTCGATCTGCTTATAAAATCCACTCATTTCCTCGCCAACTCTTTCTATTTACTCGTCGACTTTTATTACTCCAACTAATTATTCCTACCTCTAGTTAAACTTCACTTTCATATGTTCTTCTACAAATTTTTTTAATTCATTTTCGTATAAGTAGAATCTATGGCTAAGCTCACAATGTAATGACAACCTACTTTAGACTACAATAAAGAACTAGTTACTTTCTTTTATTTCCTTTTCAAAAAATAAATTACATTATTTTTCGTGTTAAAATAATCATGCATCCCATTTTATAATAAACAATTATTCGACGTAATCAACTCATGTGATAGCTCCCAGTAAAAACAAGACATTATTTGCATAATGGGATGAAAGTAATGGTAATTATCTATAAAGTCCGATAAACAAAATAGGTATCTTTTCACTAATTTAGGAGTAACTAGCTATTTTTGTTTTTAAAAGTCATTTGTTAAACAAAGTGCCTATTTATTTAATTTGTTCGGCATTTCACAAAATATGCATTTAACACTTTGACTTGGGATGAAATAACATGAAGTGACAGAGATGCTATAGTTATTTCTATATCTATAATACTATTGAAAGTGTAATCTTTTATAATTTATACTATTTTTTATCATTTATAATTTATATTTTTTAATTATTTGCATGCAAATGAACCAATTAATAAATGTGTCATTATATGTATATTTAAGCATACCAATAGATCGGACAACAGTTATATCCACTTGAAACAAAATACGCATGCATCTCGGTTCCTTGTACGAAGCTGGCATGGCAGCCTCAAAGGCACAGCACATTGGAATCAACGCATGATAGAAAGCTTCCTAATAATACATCATATATATATATATATATATATATATATAAAAGTTGTACGTGCTATATACTGGCATTTATAGAGAAAGTATTAAGTATGATTTTGCATCAGATTGGTGAAGGGTTTGTTTGCGTAATGAGATGATTTAAATCTTCAAATGATGTACTCACTGTAGTATATAATGTTGAACTGAAAAAAGTACTGTAACACGTACACAGTTATTTTAATATAGATTTTTCACTCATATTTTTATCAATTACAATTATTTTTAATTATTAATATGGAGATGATCTAATAAATATGTCATTATTTATTTAACATAAATACCAAAAAACAACACTTATATTCATTATTTCGTTAGTTATCCTCTAAATTTATATAGCATTGAATTTAAATAGCCAGGCCACCCTAATTAGTGACCGTTCCAACCATAGTTCAGGTTACTTTCATTTTCTACATCATTGCTTAGAATATTTAGGATTTATTTGTTAACATATATTTTGAATGAATCAGAGAAATTATTTAGAGAACTCATTATATATTAGGTAGTATGACCTTCCCTTTCCCAATGAAATTGTTTAGGGCTTAATTAAGCTCCAAGTGAGGCAAAGTAGATGTGTGCATTACTTACCATAAATAATTGCGCATGCATGCATGCATTGATTGTTACCTTTTCTAATTAACAATGAAAAGTGAGAATTTTAATCAATTATTAAAGTATTATCATATAATAGTATTAAATATAATTAACCATGTGTCTAATTCTGTTGCTAGATGTTAATTATTATTTTTCATTTTCCGGCCTTTTTCTTTTGTTATGTTTGGTTCAGTGGTTGCCTATAAAATACTCCTTCGAAGTTTTTGTCTTTCCTACTTTTTATTTTATTTTTTACTCCAAATATGATTTTCTTATGTTCTTTTTTGTATTGCTTGTTTCCGGAATCCATCGCATGTGTATTTTAAAGGATAAAATAGATTGACTTCTCTTGAAGTTTGGTCTAATTATATTTAGTATCAAATTAATGGATTTTGTTACAATGACTTTTTCTGAAGTTTGCTCCGTTAGACAAAGATCCTCTCCATCCAAAATTCTATTAGTTTTGTCAAAAAAATTATAATAAATTACATTGACCTTTTTTGAGGTTTGGGATAAATTACACTGACTTCTCCTGAGGTTTGGCCTAATTACACCAGACATCAAACTAATTGATTTTACTACAATGACCTCTCCTGTAACATAAATGAATTAACCGACATTAATTTTTTGGTGAAATGTCTATTATACCCTTAATATTATATTGATATAAAAATTAAAATATTTATATATATAAAATGACACTTTTGTCTATCTAATATAATAATATTTACATGGTGGGAGCATAGTGGTGGTCATGGCAGTTGAGGTTGTACACGATGGTTGTGGTGGCTCAGCCGTGAGTGGTGAGTCTGATATATAGCATCGCGGTGATCTTGGTGTGGTGTCGATGGGGATGATGATGGCAGCTGGGGTTGTGCGCACACACACATGTATATATATAATAATATTTACTATATATATAATATAATAAATATTATTATATTAGATGGACAAAAATGTCATTTTATATATATAAATATTTTAATTTTTATATTAATATAATATTAAGGGTAGAATAGACATTTCACCCAAAAGTTAACATTAGTTCATTCATTTCTGTTAAAGAGGAGGTCATTGTAACAAAATCAATTAGTTTGATGTCGGGTGAAATTAGGCCAAACCTCAGGGGAGGTCAGTGTAATTTACCTCAAACTTTAGGGGAGGTCAATATAATTTACCATAATTTTTTTTGACAAAACTAACAGAATTCTGGACGGAGGGGGTTCTTTGTCTAATAGGGCAAATCTCAGGAAAAGTCATTGTAACAAATCAATTAGTTTGATGTCGGGTGTAATTAGGCCAAACTTTAGGGGAGGTCAGTGTAATTTACCTCAAACCTTAAGGGAGGTCAATGTAATTTACCATAATTTTTTTGACAAAACTAACAGAATTTTGCACGGAGGAGGTTCTTTGTCTAACAGAGCAAACCTCAGGGAAGGTCATTGTAACAAAATCTATTAGTTTTATGTCGGGTGTAATTAAGCCAAACTTCAGGGGAGGACAGTGTATTTTACCCTAATAAAAAGGTGATGACTCTCATTAATGCATATATCATTGATGTTGTTTTAAAATTGTTAAATAACTCGCAAGTGTACGAATCTATTAAAGTATAGTTCGGCAATAACGAGGTCGAACCCAAGGGAATGCTTTGAGAAGAAAAACTAACACAAATTCAAATTAATTTAAAACTAATCTAGTTTAAACACAAGTTGGTTGATTTGAGATAAATTAAACTAACATGCAAATAAAATAACACTATTGAAATCAAACAGAGAAAATAACTAAGGTTTTGGATTCCACCACCATTAAATCCATGAAGTTTCTAATATTCATTTATTAATTCCCAAAGTTAGAGTAGCAATCAAGAAATCAATCTATTGCTTACTCAAGATTTAACAGTAAAGCACTATGAAAAATATATTAAAAAGTAGATTTTCCTTCGCTTCACTTGTGTAAAATTCTAAGCATCCTATGTATCCAATTTAATGAAAAACATAAGATCAAAGATTATCACTTTTAAGAAATACAAACTCAAGCTTAGATTAATTATAATACTTTCTAACTACCACATATACATGATATAGATGGTGAAAGAATTATAAAATAATTAATCACAAGAAGCAAAAATCATAAGCAATTAAATCACACACATGAGAATCAATTAATGAACAAAAGAACTTCACTTCATTAATGGAGGTTTCCTCCTCAACCCTAGTTGAGAAGTTTAGTTACACATGGTAGAAGAAGAAGATAACAAAATAATAAAAGACATAATGAATAAATAAAACCCGGATTGTCTCTGTCTTCTCTGTCTTGGCCTCCACTTCTTTTCTCCTCCCCAAAACAGCCTCCAATTCACCTCTTTATACCCCAAGAGAATACATAAAGTTCTAATCCAATTAGGAGATAAAGTCCTAATCCAATTAGGAGAAAATTAGGGTTTTCCCGCAGCCCAAAATAAGTATATTTTTCTGCTGACATTCGGTCCAAGTTTTGACCTAGTAGAAGTCCGATTCACGAAATTTACGTGAAATACAAAAGTGTCCAGAATCGAATTTCCTTCAACCCACGCGAGAATTAAGTCGAATTGACGCTTGGAAATAATATTTTCAGTCTACTTTCCAAAACGGGATTAAAACTGGATTCAGTGTAGAATTGGGCTTTAGGCCCGTAATCCTCTTAAGCAGTTGTAATTCTCTTGAACCTCTTCCTTGGGCTGATTTGAGTTGAAATATGGAGTTGAATGGACCCATTAGATGTAGGCTTCATATAACCTTCTTCGATATCATCTTTAAAAGCCCAAAATCATGGTTTTATCTGAAATAATCATTAAGGCCCTGAAAAAGATAGAAAACACAAAAACATAGTAAAATCACATATAACCTATCACTAAGAGAATAAAATATGCAAATGAAGAGACTAGAATGCGTAACATTCAACGCTGATCACACCCCCAAACTTACATATTGCTAGTCCCTTAGCAATAGAATAAAATAAGACTAAAACAAAGGAAACTAACTAAACACAAACTAAACTACCCAACTCCTCTTTCGTGGGAGAAACGATTGCATTTAGCATATGCAACAAGCCTTTGAACCCCTAGGTTCCCCCTAGTGGACGAGTTATAGTCTCGTGAGGGTTTCCAGAAATGTTACCCACAAACATTCAAAATTCTATTTCAACATTAATTCAAGAAGAAGATTACAATACATAGTTACAAACTTGCATTCAAGAATAATTTCAAACTTTCAAATTCCACAATTCAAATCAATGGTCCCCATGCATAATTTCACATCAACATATCTCAAAATAACCAATTCTAGCTCCCCCGTGAAAAGTGAACTAGCAATCATCTCATGTAGCATAACTCAATTCTGAATATATTAAGTCACATACCCCTTCAACTCACTAGCTCCCCTTATTGAAATCATACTTCCAGACATGAATACATGACTTTTTCATATATATTTTTTTTCATTTTTTTTTATTGCTTTATTGGTTGTGCAATGCCTTGATCTATTAAGCTTTCTGAAAGACCCATGTAGCAAGCTTTCAGTCAGTGACTCCCAAACCAGATGGCTTTAGGGCACTAGGCGTTAAGACACCCCGAAGAACCTAATTACTCGAATCAGTCAGGCTACAAATCAAGACAACCAATGCTCATCTTTTCTCACCCTTTCACTTTTGACGCGAACACTCTGTGCTTCCTGAGGCATAGAGGCCCGGTTACTCATGAAAAGAATCAAATTGATTTTCTATTCATCACATATTCTTCTTTTTTTTTTTTTTTCTTCTTTTTTTTTCATTGAAGTCATGTAAATCACATCATCGGTACTCATTCTCAAGGGATACCAATTAATATCAAGTATATGTAACCCAACAACTCAAAGCCAAAGTTTATACCCCATAAGGTTATGCTAGTGTGCCTGTGCATGTAAGGAAACTAAAACCAATCACCTCAAGGCATGTCAATGCAAACAATGATTTAAACCACTAATTCAAACCATAGTTTCTAAAAATTTAAAACACATTCAAAAATTGCAAGTTAAGCACCTACATAAAGTATTAATCCCTTGAATAATGTAAAAACATCCTATCTAAAAACAAAACAAAAGAAAATCAAAAACAAACTATGAAAATAATGTAACCAAAAAGTCCTAAAAACAAGAAATTTTTCATAAAAATCTCCCCCCATTGCAATAAAGCACAAAAGGCATCGCGTCACCCCCAAACTTAAACTGTACATTGCTCCCCATTCTCTGAACTGGTGGGTCCCAATTTTTCAAGATGTATATGTGATAAGATATTGATTATCCAGACACCCTAACGTATAGAGTGTAAAGGGGTTGCCTTTTCTTTATTAAAGTCATACTGTGTTGAAGCAATCTCGACAGTATTGGGTATTGAAACCAGACTTTAATAAACGGAAATCATCAACTTTATCAATCATATCACAAATTGTAGAATTGGTACTACATACATAGTCAGAGAATGGGCGGCTATACCGGATCATGATGAATTTTTTTTTTTAGAGAAAAAATTAAAAATTAAATACACAAACTAAAAATAAAAAGACGCAAGAGCTATAAATCCTAAAACTAATAATATACAATGATGACCAAATAGGTCTATAACTCAACCTATACCTAGGCTTTCCATCTTGGCTTTCCACTTTTTGGTGTTGATAAAATGAACTGAATTCAATGAAACATTCACATCCAATAAAGCATTCACATCTTCACAAGCACTATCAATATCAAAATTACAGCCAAAATTAGTTAGACTTGCCTCTAAAGGGTCCTTATAACTAGCATGAATAAAAGTACCCTGATCTAGACTTTCTATTAAATTTACCTCACAAATATCCTCAGAGTCTGGTGGTTGTCGGTTTACATTAAAAACATTAAGCTCAACCGACATATTTCCAAAAGAGAGTTTCACAACACCATTCCTACAGTTGATTAAAGCATTTGAAGTGGCTAGGAATGGACGACCTAAGATGACAGGAATCTGGTTATTAGGATTAGCTACAGGTTGAGTGTCTAAGACAATAAAGTCTACAGGGAAGAAGAATTTATCAACCTGAATAAGCACATCCTCAATAACACCACGAGGTACTTTAACTGAGCGATCTGCTAATTGGAGTACCACCTTCGTGGGTTTTAACTCACCAAGACCTAGTTGCTTGTAAACAGAGTAAGGCAACAAATTGACACTCGCACCCAAGTCAAGTAAAGCTTGCTCAATTTTTTGATCACCTATGGTACATGAAATCGTAGGACATTCAGGATCCTTAAATTTAGGTGGAGTGCGATGTTGGATGATTGAGCTAACTTGTTCAGTGAGGAAGGCTTTCTTATGCACATTCAAGCCACGTTTGACCGTACACAAGTCCTTTAAAAATTTTGCATAAGAGGGGATCTGTTGAATTGCATCGAGAAATGGAATATTAATTTTGACTTGTTTAAACACTTCCATAATCTCATTATAGTGATTCCCCTTCTTAGGCTTTTGAAGTCTTTGAGGATATGGTGCAGTAGGAACAAAGTTTCTAACTGGTGGACGTATTTGAGATAGTGGGTCAAGACTAGGGACTTGAATTTCTGACTCAACTTCAGATGTAGTTTTATCCTCTCTTCCTAAATTGCTAACATGGTCCTCTTTAATTTTCTCATTATATATAGACATTTGGACTCCATTATTAACTTGTTTACCTGATCCTAGGGTTGTGATAGAGTGAATCTGCTCATGTGAAGCAGAAGTGGTCTGATCATTAATATGAAACTGGCCCTTTGGGTTAGGCACAGGTTGACTAGGAAACTTTCCCTTCTCCCTCTCTCCTACAACAGTGGCTAATTGACCTATTTGAGTTTCTAACTTAGAAATTGACTGACTGGTCTGTTGCATGAACTGTTGGAGAGTATCCTCTAAAGTTAGTCTTTGTTGAGGTGGGGGAACATACGGAGGGGCATTTTGGGACATGGAAGGATATGAAAATTGTGGTTGCCCTTGGGGTTGTGTAGGTTGCACCCCTTGGTTGTTCCGAGGTTGGTCTTGCCTCCAAGAAAAATTAGGGTGGTTCCTCCAATTAGGATTGTATGTGTCAGAATAGGGGCTGCCAAATGGTTTCTTATATGAATTAAGTACATTGGCTTGTTCGGCTATACACTCATGAAAAGATGCAATAGATGGACAAGTTTGTGCCGTATGAGAAGAACTTCCACACAATTGACACATCTCATTAACTGCACGAACAGAAGAATTACTTCCTTTACTCATCTCTATAGCCTCTACTTTCCTAGTTAGACTAGCTATCCTCGCACTCAAATCAGTATCCTCTCGGACCTCATAGATTCCTCCCTTTTGGGGTTCTGAGAGCATTGATAGACCACTCCTTTCAACCCTCCCTGAGTACTCCCATTGTTGAGAGTTCTCTGACAACGCATCAAGAAATTTCCATGCTTCATCCTCATTCTTAGACATGAATTCTACCCCACCTCGTGACTCAATTAGTTGACGATTATAGGGTGACAACCCCTCATAAAAGAATTGAACTAATTGCCACTTGGCAAAACCATGATGTGGACACTTAAGGAGAATATCATTAAATTTCTCCCAACATATGTAAAACTCTTCACCCTCTTTTTGAGTAAATTGCATGATATTTCGACGAAGGGAGTTAGTTTTGTGCATGGGAAAGAACTTGGTAAGGAATTTAGTGCATAACCCATCCCATGAATTGACAGATGCGGGTTCCAGTGAGTATAACCAAGATTTTGCTTTCTCTTTCAAAGAGAATGGAAATAACCGCAATTTAATTGACTCCTCAGAAATATGTTGAAATTGTAGTGTGGAGCAAATCTCTAAAAATTCCTTAACATGGAGGTATGGGTCATCAGAACTAAGACCTTTAAAAGTGGGCAGCAAATTAATTACTGCCGCCCCTATCTCAAAATGTCCCTGTTGGGTAGCAGGTAACACAATACAAGACGGGTTTGTAATCTGCACGGGAGTGTAATAGTCCTTAAGGGATTTAGTTTCAACAGGATCTGCCATCTTGGGTAAAGAAGAATCTTTAACACTAGAATTTTTCACACCCTTTTGAAAGGTTCTCTCAATCTCAAGATCTAACAAAATAACTCACAAAAACACCAACCAAATAAACAAGCAAATTTTTTTTTTTTTTTTTTTTTTCAAATTTAATTCAAGGTTAGTGATTTCTAAATTTTTTTTTTTTTCTAAAGAATTATCTGGACTAGTTCCAAAATAATTCTTACCTAGTTAGACAGCTTCTACTCCCTTTCAGAGGAACTAGAGGATTACCAGTTAAGCCCCACCAACAATACAACCAGGAAAGTTTCTAAGATAGATTGGAGGAGTCACAAACGGTCCCACTTAAAAACCAATCTTCTCAGAACTTTCCTAAACATTGTAAAGTTGGAAGGTGCTCACTGGAGTTACCAAAAGTTAACTCTGTCCAAGAGGGTCCTATAAGCTATATGAATTCCTATGGCCAATGTCTACTTGATTTTAAATTTAAACTAAATTTGGCTTAGGATAGACAAATGCAAGGATATTTTTAACCTAGTTGGGCAAGGAATTGGTGATGAAATCCAATCCTTATCTTGTTGGGGGTTTGTGCCCTTACTAAAATTTTAATGCAAGAATGCTAAATTAAAATGCACAAACAAAACACACCACAAAAACAAAAATAATATAAAAAGTGAGTGAGTGTGTGATCTTTCTTCTCTTCTTTTTTTTTTTTTTTAAATAGAGAGAAAAAAATAAAAAAAAATAAAAAAAATAAACTTGAAGAAAGTGTGACCCTAAGGCTATTTCTAAGTTATTCTATCCTAAAGTTCTCATGCAAAAATTATCAACCTAAAACAAAAATCTATGTTTTCCTAATCTAAGAAAAGAAAAATATAAATAAACGAAAAGAAAAAAAAAAATGTACTTACTTGGATTCCAAAGTAGTGCCCAAGAACATGCGAAAAAGGCAATTTTCAACAATACCACTTATAGAATTCAAGAAGTATCAGGTAAAACAATAACAATAAAATAACACTAAAACTAAACTAAGAAAAATAAAATAAAATAAACCTAAAACAAAAACTAAACTATAAAAATAAAGAAAAAGTTTTTTTTTTTTTTTTTTAATAATAAAAAGAAAAGAAAAGAAAAAAACTAAATTATAACTAGTAAAAGAATTAAATCAATCGAAATTTGATTAGTTTTCTTGTTTGCAATTCCCCGGCAACGGCGCCAAAAACTTGATGTTGTTTTAAAATTGTTAAATAACTCGCAAGTGTACGAATCTATTAAAGTATAGTTCGGCAAGAACGAGGTCGAACCCAAGGGAATGCTTTGAGAAGAAAAACTAACACAAATTCAAATTAATTTAAAACTAATCTAGTTTAAACACAAGTTGGTTGATTTGAGATAAATTAAACTAACATGCAAATAAAATAACACTATTGAAATCAAACAGAGAAAATAACTAAGGTTTTGGATTCCACCACCATTAAATCCATGAAGTTTCTAATATTCATTTATTAATTCCCAAAGTTAGAGTAGCAATCAAGAAATCAATCTATTGCTTACTCAAGATTTAACAGTAAAGCACTATGAAAAATATATTAAAAAGTAGATTTTCCTTCGCTTCACTTGTGTAAAATTCTAAGCATCCTATGTATCCAATTTAATGAAAAACATAAGATCAAAGATTATCACTTTTAAGAAATACAAACTCAAGCTTAGATTAATTATAATACTTTCTAACTACCACATATACATGATATAGATGGTGAAAGAATTATAAAATAATTAATCACAAGAAGCAAAAATCATAAGCAATTAAATCACACACATGAGAATCAATTAATGAACAAAAGAACTTCACTTCATTAATGGAGGTTTCCTCCTCAACCCTAGTTGAGAAGTTTAGTTACACATGGTAGAAGAAGAAGATAACAAAATAATAAAAGACATAATGAATAAATAAAACCCGGATTGTCTCTGTCTTCTCTGTCTTGGCCTCCACTTCTTTTCTCCTCCCCAAAACAGCCTCCAATTCACCTCTTTATACCCCAAGAGAATACATAAAGTTCTAATCCAATTAGGAGATAAAGTCCTAATCCAATTAGGAGAAAATTAGGGTTTTCCCGCAGCCCAAAATAAGTATATTTTTCTGCTGACATTCGGTCCAAGTTTTGACCTAGTAGAAGTCCGATTCACGAAATTTACGTGAAATACAAAAGTGTCCAGAATCGAATTTCCTTCAACCCACGCGAGAATTAAGTCGAATTGACGCTTGGAAATAATATTTTCAGTCTACTTTCCAAAACGGGATTAAAACTGGATTCAGTGTAGAATTGGGCTTTAGGCCCGTAATCCTCTTAAGCAGTTGTAATTCTCTTGAACCTCTTCCTTGGGCTGATTTGAGTTGAAATATGGAGTTGAATGGACCCATTAGATGTAGGCTTCATATAACCTTCTTCGATATCATCTTTAAAAGCCCAAAATCATGGTTTTATCTGAAATAATCATTAAGGCCCTGAAAAAGATAGAAAACACAAAAACATAGTAAAATCACATATAACCTATCACTAAGAGAATAAAATATGCAAATGAAGAGGCTAGAATGCGTAACATTCAACGCTGATCAATCA
Organism: Cornus controversa; assembly: GCA_026545225.1. Lineage (NCBI taxonomy): Eukaryota > Viridiplantae > Streptophyta > Magnoliopsida > Cornales > Cornaceae > Cornus > Cornus controversa. The sequence goes on along the minus strand of CM048850.1, from coordinate 64,700,195 downwards.
TCTTTTACAAAATTAATGATTTTGTTATTTATAACTGTTATAACTAACCGTGAGAATATGTATAATTGTTGTAGACCAAATATACATATATATGTATATGTATATATGTATACATATACATATATATATATATATATAAATATTAAAGTATAATGACCAAATAGGATCGTCCAGTTCTTATAGAACCTATCATTAAAATACCCCTAGAAGGAGATAAGGCTAAGCAGAGCGAAAAGGGTTTTCCATGAGATGGGAAATGAAAACTATTATCCCCTAATACATGGAAACAACAAATTTTAGAAACATAATATGGCAATTAATATTAAACTGAGTAAAGTAGAATATTGGAAAGAATTGGCCTAAATAGATATGCACAAAAAACGTTGATCTAAAGCTGCAAAGTCTCCCTACGTGCATAGATGAATAGTGTTATGCAACTCCAAAATACAATCCTAATCTACTTGTGTCGAATTGCCCATAATATATATAAATATAAAATATGTAAAACGTATCAGAAGTAAGTCTAACTTTTATACACGTCAATGTCTAACGCTATAAGCTACTTTATAGCCATGAGATGATGTAACATGGTTACCAAACAAAATATCAAGTAAAATAAAATAAATTTAAAAACTTCGCTAACAATAACATAATCATCATTATTTTTGACTTAATACCATAGAAATGAGCCCTATTACATGATTTTTTTTCCATTATACGAATTCTCACCTATCATATTTAATTTCTTAAAATCGTTACTAATAACTTCATTTCACATTAATTTTGGCCAACTTTCTATTTCTTACTTTATATGAAAATTAATTTTTCTATTCTATTATTTATAACACAGTGGAGCCATTTATTATATTATTTTCCCTTAATTTAACATTTTTCTGAAAATAATTTCAAAAAAGGACAAGAGCACATATTATAATACTTATTAGATAAACTAACTGCTTTGTTGATACATATAGATACAGAGGGCCAAAGGGGTGGACTTTTGCCAATGCACACTAGAAATTGAAAAAGAAAAGAAAAACTACCACCGAATTATTTCAAATTAGAGCTGGGTTATGAAGATAATTGTATTGAATTGTGTATAAAATAAGAAAATAAAAATCACATGTTACTCCTATAATGGAAAGATCATTTCAAATTAGAGCTGGGTTATGAAGATAATTATATTGAATTGTGTATAAAATAAGAAAATAAAAATCACGTGTTACTCCTATAATGGAAATATTTTATTTTTTTATTTTATGTAAAGTTTGACCTATGAAACAATGAATTGTGTTTAAAGCATAATAAATAAATAAAAGAGTAAAATGCTCTAGCACTTTTCCAATATTTTTTTACTGCTTATGTAGAGTAGTTAGGGGTAGGTTGGTACGCAAGAATGAAATGAAATGAGAATGGAATGAAGCTGGAAATGGAATGAGAATGAGAATAGAATGGAATGACCATTCTCATTCCAATATTTGGCTGCGGATAGAGAATGATGTAGGAATGAATACCATACCTTCCAACATGTTATACTTTTCGATAAAACATAATCAATTTTTAAAATGGGATTTTGACCAACTTTAATTTAATTATCATGTAAAAAAAAATTAATTATCCATTCAATTAAAAATTTCTAAATCAAGATATAATTCATCTTTTTATTCTAGTCAAGAAATTAATATAATCTTTTATACATGAAAAAAAAATACTTTATTAAAAACTGAAAGTGATAAAACAAGAATCTTCCTTTTTTTTCACAACTTAAAATATAGCAAGTTATATATATGGGCATGTGACATGTATATATATATATAGGTGTATGGCAAGTATATAAATACATATTATATATAGAGAGAGAGAAATTAACACTAATTACCTAATATATATATATATATATATTCTGGAGTGAATTGTAAAAGAGGGAGAGAAATTAATGAAGAGAGAGATGATGATTTTAATAAGAAGTAGGAATGAAATGGACATTCCATAGCTCAAGAAGAGGAATAGTTTTGTTGTAATGAGCATTCTAAGAGAATGACTAGGAATGACTATTCTATTTTTAATGTAGCATAACAAACAAAAGAAAGGGAATCAAATGTGGAATGATTATTCCATTCCACCTCCATTCCTGCGTACCAAACTAGCCCTTAATGTCAAAAATAATCTGATACCCTAATACTTCTACAAAATCCCAATCAGAGTTAACAACCTTTATTTTTAACGAATCACCGTACTCCTCATATATTTATCCCTCATTTGCTAATGTGTACCCTCATATACAAAATGTCTTAATTGCCTTTGTTACTGAAAAAATTCTCACCAAATGCCCCAATACCATCGCTGGATTCGTGCCCCCTATTAGTAAGGTGCAGATTGGAGATCCGACAGAGCCGAAATTCTTTATTAGAAAGGGCAGGAAGTTAACATGGTGGAATTTAGCCCTTCGAGGAAAGAGTTGCTCCCATCCTACTTATATGGGTAAGGGGAAAGGATATCCCCAAAATCCTAAAGTCAAAAAAGGCAAAGGGTTACCTTCCAGGACTAGGATTGGGATGATACCAACAAGGGCCTCTAGAATTCCCAGTGCACTACGGAATACCATTTCTCGCCTTCCATTTCTATCTCTATCTCCACCATCCAGTAAGGTTTCCACTGCTCTTAGCACATCCACATCTCCAAACACACTTTCTCTCTCACCCCAAAAAACAAAAAATCCTATAACTTCTAATATCTTCAATTTGCACTGAAATTACAGAACTCAGAGATGGGTTTGAAAGATTTAGTTGAAGGAGGATTCATTTTGTTATGAGACTATCGTTATTCCCAAACACTACATGGCGTTGAATGGTTTCGTTGCAATTAGGGGTGCACAAAAAATTCGCGAATCCGATCCGATCCGGACGAATCCAATCCGATTCGTTAGCTAATGGATTGGTGATGGATTAAAAAATTAAAATTCGTTAGCCACGGATCGGATTGCGGATTAGAGGGTCAGAAATTCGATCCGATCCATGACAATCCGTGGCAATATATTTATATATATAATTAGTAATTATATGTATAATAATATAATATGCTACATACTTACATGGGTAAACCTAAAAACTCAATATATATTATATTTGTTTATTTAACAATTGTGTTCATTTAAAAAGTGTTGTGTTTGTTGATCAATTATTTTTTTGAAAATTTTGAAGTAGAAAAAAAAATTCAAATAGGAGTACTAGGCCAATCCGTCAATCCGATCCGATCCGTTCAATCATGGATCGGATCAGAGTGCCACGGATCGGATTGGATTGGATTTTCTCTAATTCGAAATTCACGAATCGGATTATGATTATGCAAAATCCGATCCAATCCATGGTCACCCCTAGTTGCAACACCAAACTTATCTCTCTCAACCACCACACGATGGTCAAATCCTCCGCCACTGTCAAAATCAAATGAGCTCAAAGGACCACCACCACATCAGCAATGAGAAGATCGCCATGACTCGACTCGAATACAATGACATATCTCTGAAGAAATATATATATATATACATATATATATATATATATACATACATATCTCTGAAATCACCTAAACCACCACCAAGTCGGGCAACAACAGTGACAATGTATATATATGTATATATATGCATTATATGAGAAAAAAAATCCTTGTGAAATCATGGGTGGTTGATGAAATGGAGGAATGGGTTGTATTTTATGATGAAATCGGTGCTGAATTGCTCCGAGAAACAGTTTGAGTGTGTGGATTTGAAGAAGTTTTGGGGATTAGTTTATGAAACCCTAGAATTTTAAAATTGGGAACTATTGATATAGGCCATGGTTGAGGGAGATTTTAATTGAGGAGTTGATTGGTGTCTAATTTGGGATGAATGGGGTCAGATGTGGCCATAATAGAGGTCGGAACAAGGCTGTCGCAGACGAACCTTGAACCAGGTCATTTGAACGCGTCTTCTATTCGTCTTTTTCTTTCTGAATTTTATGCCGACGTGCTCATGTATTGTTTGAGCTTCATAGATGATGATACTGCTTGTCATCCTGCTAAAGTTTCGCCACTCTTACAAATGATGATAATGCTTGAACGTGACACAAAAATGTATCTGTAATAAATATATATGATATATTTAATTTCTAATTTTCTATTTAATACATAAGTTGTATTTTTAATTTGTAAAAAAATAATATATTAGTATTTTTTTTTTGTTCATAAAATCATATAATAGTAAATTCGAGGGTATTGCATTTTATAAACTAAATTTGTGTTTAATATTTTAGAGAGAGAAACTAAAGAGAGAGAAAATACAGACTTTATATGTAAGATATTTTAGTAAGATCCACTTAGGTACAAAAGTTCAAACATTTGAGGTTAAAATTGTAATTTTTTTAAAAAAAGGCAATTTTGGTATTTTATGTTTTGTAATTTCATTATTTTACTATTACTTCTGTTTTAATCCTATTTCTCTCACTTACATGCACTTATATAAAATATAGGGTTAATTTAAATTTTGACCCATTTTTTATGGCCTAATTACAAATATGCCAAGTTTAAAATAATATTGGTTCAAAAAGCAACTTATACAAAAGTATTTACGTATTTGACACTTTTCACTATTCCTCAATACACAGGACCAAATTACCCCTCTGCAGTAATGTTTTGTGCAGTAAAATTATTACATTGTGCACTAAAATTTTTAGTAAACTACACTATTTAATATTTTGTGCAATAAAATTATAATATCATGCAGTTAAAGTATTACATAAATGCAATAAAACTATTACATTGTGCACTAAAAGTTTTAGTAAACTGATATGTAACGGGTCTTAAACGCAATTTGGACATAAATAGTATAAATTGTCGTATTTGTAATTACTTTTTGAAAAGTTATTTTTTGACCGTATACTATTTAAAAGTTGGTGTATTTGCAATTAGGCACCGAAAAGTTGTCATAAATTAAATTAACCCTAATATATACGTGTGTGAAATATTGAGGTGGTGTTATGTTCTATGCATGAAAGGAATAGGAATATAGCATAGAGTTAATAGCAATATTTAGGGGGAGAGGCCATTTCTTGCCGTGAAAGAGTTGTATTCACAATCTCACACTACTCTGTATTTGACAAGTGAAATCAATTTTATTGGAGAGAGGAACTGTGAAAATAGCAATTTCCAACTCTATTGTTATGTGATTTCTTGATCTGAGAAAATAATTAGTGTTGGATTAAAGAGGGGAATGTAACTTTTTTTAAGGAAAAGAAAATAATTTGAAGAGTAGAAGAGAAAAGAAAGAAAAAAAAAATTTAGAAATTCAAAAATTTAGGGGAACATTTATAAAATTTCTCCCTCTCTATTTCTCTCTCTCACACACACACATATGGGAAAAACTAACCTTCCCACCTTCTTGGGGAGGATTAGATTTGTCCCCATTTTTTGTTGGACAAATGTGACCCCATTAGAACTTGCCACATCATAAAAAAAATGTGGATATTCTTGTCATTTTAAAAACCTAACTACCCCACCTTCTCTCTCGCATCATCATCTCATAATCTTTACCTTAACCCCGAACCAAAGCAAGCTGTTGCGACTAACCTGGCCGCCAACATGCTAAACTCAAAAAATTTAGCAATGGCCGAAATACCACCAAGGCACCGTTGACATAGATTTTGGTGGTAGCCGTTAGATATAGGGTTTTGCTGGTGGTCGCGCCACAAGTTATGATAATTTCGGTGGTGGTTCATACACTATTGATGGTGGGGATGGTGGTGGTGGTGGTTCATTCTCCATAATAGACATTGTGGTTGTGGGATGGGATGGTGGCGGTGGTTATGGGGGTGGGGATGGTGGTGGTGGCGCCATCGATTTTGTTAGTGGTGGTTTTTGTTGTGGAGATAGTAGTGGTTGTTCATTACTTGGAATACAAAGTGGCAGTGGTGGTTCATTCATTGAAATACACATGATGGTGGTGGTGGCAAAATATATGTCTCGTCATAAATTCATTGATCCCATGCTCGTAAAAAACTATAGAATCCACGATCGTTATTGACATAGTTGTAGATCCTAGCAAAACATTCAAGTGGTGATGAAATATATATATATATATAGTAATAATTGAAATAGTCTTGTGACATGCTAAGAGGTTATTATTATCTAAAAATTGTGAGACAAAGCTTATCATTCCCATGCAGGTGAAGAGATTAACATATATATATATATATATATATATATATATATATATATGTATATATCCTAGTAAAAAGCATGTGCGATGCACGTGGATAAAAATAAATTAAAGTTTCTTATATAAATAATTAATTGGCTTTAATTAGTATCTAATTCTAAAATCTAAGGAGACAAATATAATATGTCCTCTTTTATTTCTTCATTTCCAGCATAAACAATTACCTAATGTACATAAAAAAAAATGATCAAAAATCTAAAGAAAATTCATTATTAATATGCAACCATGTAGTAATGGTAACGACAAATCCAATTTTGACCAATCTATTTATTTAGAACATAAGCTTTCTGACTAAACTTGATGATCATGACACTAATTGAATGAGGAAAATTTAGTTGATATATCATATCAACAAATTTAGTTCAAAAGAAAATACACTTAAGTTTAGACCAATCATCCAAGACCAAAACTTCGTGAATCACTAAGCATGAAATAAAAAATTACGTGAAACCAATATTGAACTATTCACAATCAAGTTTGCTTAAAAAAAGTGGCTAGCTAAATTGATCTAATGCAGTAAAATGAACCATAAATGTTAATATAAATAAAAAATTAGTAACAACACAGTAGTAATACTCAACATACACAATTAGATGTACATTAAGTCAATAAATACGAATTTGAAACTAAATTCAACAAATTTTTCCTGAATATTTTCTCAAGAATATTGCAACTAAAAAATAAACTCTAAAACTTGTTAAAAAAATAGAACTATAAAATAGAAAGATTGGACTTGTACTTTAAGTGTATATAGTAGTTTTATACTATATACAATACATCTAATTGGAATCAATTTAATTTTTAATTTCGTATGGATCAAATGCATTATATTGTACCAAAAGGTAATGATGCAAGAAAAGTTCAAAGCATCAACTTTAGGAATGCATTAATTTTTAAAGAGAAATATAGTTGGAGTTTATTTTCTTTTGTGCATTTCAAGTCAAATTCTTTTGTCTAATTTGTGTTCATGATTAGTCCATTCAAAATACCAACAATCAATCAAAGTTCAATACAGCAAGGAAAATAAATTATAAAGTAAAATCACCACGAATGTCAATCTTACTGAATTGAAATTACAAGCACTAAGACAAAGAAATTTTCATATATTTAAAAGTGATCTTAATTAGTTAAATAACCTGATATAACTTTCTGTCATCCTTTTACCCAATTTTAGAGAGAAAAAAGAGAGAGCTTCCATATTTTCCTTTTTGAATTTAGTAATATCCTCTATATTGGTAATCCGATATAATTATAGAGTTACAAATATAAAAAATATAAGCCTTCACCATTGACATGCATCTTCAAGAAGATATTCAACAAAATAAAAGCATCAATTTCCCTTTATGGATTCTAGAACGTTCACAAAGTGATACTAAGATTTTCAATTCAAACAATGTTTCAGATAAACAAGTCAACTAAAGTAGCTAGTACAAAATTAAAAAAATTAACGTACAATAGACAATAAAACTACACAATCCACATAAATGGAAGATGAATAAATGTTGTGAAAAATAATTAATCATAACTAATCCAAGTCGATCAACTATACGAAAGGCACTTCATATTAAACAATGAAAAACAGTCACAAATTATAGTAAATATCTCATTAACAATCAAAACGAGCAAATGCACAAAAATCTAATTCCAATTTGAAAACATAATATTTTGAACAAAATATAATATTATGAAGTTTCAAAATATAAGCTATTATGCAAAGCTTCAAATTTACAAAATTATACAAATTTACTATATGTTTATATAAAGTTGAAATTTGCTCATCGTATATATCTCACATGTCATCAGTTATACAGAAAACAAAGAGTAAATATTTTGTTCAAACTCCAATAAAATGAATTTAAACAATTCTAAACAAAGATAAAATAAAACAAACTGGAAAAGTAACAGTATGCTTTGTTTGATTAATGAGATCATAATTTACAATCCAAATAAACAAAATCTTTACTTGCCGAGCTTCAGATATTTGAAGTCTTAGATGGGTTAAATTTTCATAATAAAAGCCATCAACATAAAACATAAGATTTGAAACTTATTTAGTTTTTTTTTATTTTCTCCACTTTTCTTGACAACTAAAAGAAAAATTAGCTAAAAAAAATCACATACATATCCATTTACTCATCAATTTCAATACTCGAAATTCAGATAATATGTACACTCAATTCAATCACACATACCCAATATGACAATATTATCTTAAGAGGACTTGAACTCTACATATTCTTCTATACTCAGAGTTAAAGTTAACATCCATCTTTTCTAAATTGACTAATAATTAGCTCTATCATGATAGAAACAAATCTTACATTAAATTTTCTTGAATTATTTGTTATAACATTAATCTTTTTTACTATTAAATTATCTAATCTAGATAGACCACAGAAGTATTAGTTTCATATTATCTCTAATTATTCAATGGCTAAAGATGTTATAGACTTTTAAGAAAATATTTTAGTATGATCAAGTAGCTACTTATTAATTAAGTAGACTATGGAAAGCGTAGGGCAGTCACTTAATTTGACTTTAAGTTTTAAGAAAATATTTCAGTATGATCAAGTAGCTAATTATTAATTAAGTAGACTGTGGAAAGCTTATGACAGTCACTTAATTTGGTTTTAGATCAAATTAATTAAGGTCAATTTTGTGCATTTTTAGAAAAAAATGAAGATAATTATGACGACAAAATCAAGTTTATATGGTTGCAATCTAGTGCATTAACAAGATTAAAGAAAAAAAAAAGATAAAAGAGGTTTTTTTTTTTTTTTTTTTAAATTGTTTGAATTAGAAAAGAAAATTGATTCAATTAGACAAATTTAAATAGTGAAACTTTTGAAAATTGCTTGTATTTCAAAGGAAGATCCACTTAATTGGCTTTTTTAGAGTCAAGCTTAAGTTGTGTTTGAACTTATTATGTTCTAATTAGTTTAATTTGCTTATGAATTAAGTTTATTTATTTAAGTTTTAGTAGTGAAAGTAGCAGTATGTTTTATTTGATTAATGAGACCATAATTTACAACTCAAATAAACAAAAATCTTTACTTGCCAAGTTTCAGATATTAGAGGACTTAGGCCTTGTTTGACAGAGCTTTTGCTTCTGCTTTTACGTAGAAGAAAAAGAGAAGTAGAAGCTAAATCAGGAAGCTGGTACCCCCCAGCTTCCTTTAAACGCTCTTTTTGGACTCCGAAGCTCTTCCGCATTACCAATCCAAACACTCTCCAAAACGACTTTTGAGCTTGAAAAGCCGAAAGCCGCTTTTCAAAAGCCAATCCAAACATAGCCTTAGATGGGTTAGATTTTCATATCCTAAAAGCCAACAACAAAAAAAATGAGATTTTAAACTTATTTAATTTTCTTATAAAAAATTAGCTAAAAATGATCATATATATATATATATATATATATATGATTTGAAATTTGGGTATTGAAATTGATGAATAAATTTGGGTATTGAAATTTCAAATCATATATATATATATATATATAAAACCAAACAATCCTAATTCCAAATTGAAAACCCTAAATAAAAACTCCTAAATTACATGCATGAAAATTATGTTTTAATTAGTTTAATTTGCATATGCCTTAAGTTTATTTATTTAAGTTTTAGTGAAAGTAGCCGTATGATTTGTTTGATTAATGAGACCATAATTTGCAACCCAAATAAATAAAAAACTTTACTTGCCAAGCTTCAGATATTAGAGGGCTTAGATGAGTTAGATTTTCATATCATAAAAGCCAAGACCAATAAACATTTGATTTGAAACTTATTTATTTATTTTTCTCCACTTTGTCTTGACAACTAAAAGAAAAGGGTAAAACACTGTCAATCCCATTGAATAACTTTTTTATAAAATACCAATTTTGTCCTTCTTGCTTAACTCCTCTCCCCCTAGCCACCTTCATCTTTGCTCACCCACCACAATCTCAACCAAATCTCTCTAGTCTCTGCACTATTTTGGATTCACACACATGTATATAGGAAATCATGAATATCATATATACGATACAATATATACTTACACTATTGTGGATTCACACAAATATACATACATATATACATACATATATATGAAATTATATATATATATATATATATATAGGTTTTACATATTACACAGATTATTTTTGTTTTTCCACTATGGATTGAAATTAGGTCTTTTCCCTTTTGAATTAACTTGTAATTAGAAGGAGAGATATGAACCTCAGAGAGAGAGATAGAGGGTGAAGAAACCATATCTGGTTATGTAAACATTTATGCATTGTATACATATATATTTTCTGACGGCATGCTTTCATCTTGCAATCGACAACTCTAGTTGACAATTTTGGGGTCTTTTTCAACGGCATAAGGAATCTCACGATGGTACCTCTTGGTTAACTACGACAATCAGAAACTATGAATCCCAAACAGATCTTTTCGGCTATCGATTGAAGCCAAGTTCGAAGTCTCGACTTCTCCAATGCACTCAACATCAACAGAGTTCAGGCAATCAAATAATAGAGGAGAAAAATCTACATACTCAACATTAATGGTGGTGGAATGAGAATCATCTTATCAGGAAAAGCCCTAGTCTACCTTGAACACTCTCAACAAGAAATTTGGCGATCGTAGTGCCAAAATCGCTAACTTCTTTGATGCCGTCGCCGGTTCAGTTATTGGAGGCATCTTCACAGCCATGTTGTTCGCCACCAAAGACCACTGCATTCGATGCTCGAGGAGATGGCGGTGGCTAGGGGAAAAGGAGTCAAGCAAGAAGAACAAAATTAGTATTTTATAAAAAGTTCTTCAATGGGATTGACGGTGTTTTAACGGTAGGGGTGAGACTGTATTTTTCTCAAACCTCGAGAGAGGTTGACTAAAAAAAATTTAAATGTTTAATCTATAGGTAATTAAGTAAAACCTCAAGGGAGGTATGGGTAATTTACCCAAAGAAACATTAGCTATAAAAGATCACACACACACACATATATATTCATTAATTTCAATACCCAAATTTAAGATCATATATATTTAACCAAACAACCCTAATTCCAGTTTTGAAGCCCTATTTAAAAAACCTTAATTCCAAATTGAAAACCCTAAAAATTTCTAAATTTCAAGCATGAAAACTATGTTTTAAATTTCAGATCATATGTATATTTATAAACAAACAACCCTAATTGAAAAAACCTAATTTCAAATTGAAAGCAAATCTTTAACTCAATTACTGATTGAGTGAGAAAAAATGATTACATAATTACTTATATATTTATAGAATCAACTTGAATTTTTGAAAAAAATATATTAAAATTTGATCATTTAGTTTTATAATAATTCAAATAATACTAAAATTTTAAATTTTGGTTGCTTTCTACCTACATGATTTATGCCAGTTCATCTCCTTAATTTTCCTCTCATGGGATTGCGTATCTCTTTAATTTTTTTCTTTCAAATTATTTTTTTCTCTTTGTTTATACATATAATCACATGAACAAACATACAATAAAAAGCCTACTTGGGAAAAAAATTAAAGAAAGCAAATAATAAAAAAGAAAGAAAAAGAAAAGATTTGCAATAATTAAATAGCAAAAATAGACTGACATTGATGGATAATAAATAGCATAAAACATCTAATTACATGAACAAACATACAATAAAATGTTGGAAAAATTAAATGAAAATTACATGTATGTGTTGTAAGTGATATTGAATGAGTGACAGAATGTCTGTCATAACATCGTTGGGATATAACATGGTGGTAGAATGTCTGTTGAGATTGTTAGTTCGTAATGAGCAAACATTTAAATATGAATTACGAATAGACACTTCCAGCGAAAGATCACAACTCTTACAGCGAAAGATCACAACTCTTAACGCTTGGAGTGAAACAACACAAGATCACAACTCTTACAGCGAAAGATCACAACTCTTAACGCTTGGAGTGAAACAACATGTCCCATGCCTATTCAGACAAACGTGAAAAGGCACCTAGTGGTCTATAAATAGGCCGATTAGCCTCATTTGTAAAAGATATATGTTTTCTGATTTCTTTTCCTTTTCTCTACGTTTCTACTCTCCCTTTCTATATAGCCTAACACAAGTGGTCGTATATCAAGTTTTCGTGGTCGGGTTTTAATCAACAGTTCAAGAGAGTCAAGTCAAAGAGAGAGTACTAACACATTGGTGGTTCGCAGAAGCTCAATTGGTTTGAAGTGTTGCTACCAATCGAGATGAAGATCGTTGTATCCTGGGAGACAATCGCCAAGAGTCCGTTCAACACCATTGCGGGGCGATAATTGTCTTAAGATTGTTAGAAAAATAATATTAATAATAATACTTTGAATTTTCTATTATTTAATTCAATATACCATAAATAAACAACGTGGATTTTGAGTCTTTTGTATCTGAGATCCAGTTAGCATCACCGTATCCCTCAAGAATAGCTGGGTACTTTGTATAATGTAATCCCAAATTCAGGGTGTATCTCAAATATCTTAATACCCTAATTATTGCTGTCCAGTGATCCTTTCCTGGATTACTAGTATATCTACTCAGTCTATTTACTGAGTAAGCTATATCGGGTCGTGTGCAGTTCATCACATACATTAGACTGCCTATGATCCGAGAATACTCGAGTTGTGATATGCCAGGACCATTATTCTTTGATAAATGAAGATTTAAATCTACAGGAGTCTTAGAAATATTCCTGTCATTTTTATTGAATTTATCTAGTATTTTCTCAATATAGTAAGATTGAGATAACATTAGATCTTCTGATGTTTTAGAAATTTTAATTCCTAGAATAACATCAGCAATACCCATATCTTTCATATCAAAGTTATTCGTCAGCATTTTCTTAGTAGCTTTAATGGTGTCATTACTACCCATGATTAACATATCATCCACATATAGGCAGACAATCACATATTCATCTTGAGTTCTCTTAGTATACACACATTTATCACACTCGTTGATTTTAAATCCGTTTGATAACATCACTTTATCAAATTTCTCATGCCATTGTTTAGGTGTTTGTTTTAATCCATAAAGAGATTTAACAAGTCTGCACACTTTCTTCTCTTGTCCTGGAACAATAAACCCTTCTGGTTGTTCCATATAAATTTCTTCATCCAACTTACGATTCAAGAATGTTGTCTTAACATCCATTTGATGTATTTTGAGATTTTGCAATGCTGCAATTGCGATTAACATTCTAATGGATGTAATTCTTGTTACTGGTGAGTATGTGTCAAAGTAATCTAAGCCCTCCTTTTGTTTGTAACCTTTAGCTACAAGTCTGGCTTTATACTTATCTATTGATCCATCAACTTTCATCTTCCTTTTGAAAATCCACTTACAACCAAGTGGTTTATTTCCAGGAGGAAGATCCACCAATTCCCAAGTATGGTTTTGTAAGATGGATTCAATTTCACTATTAATAGCCTCTTTCCACAAAGGAGCTTCTGGAGTAGACACAGCTTCTGTGTATGTTTGAGGCTCATTTTCCAATAAATATGTTAAGAAATCAGGACCAAATGACTTAGACATCTTAGTTCTCTTACTACGTCTAAGTTCATCCTCATTTCCCTTTTCTATAGACTTTGGTTCTATAGTTTCTTGACTATCACTATTAATAGTATCACGATCTCTTTTAAGAGAGTTCTTATCATGTATATTTTTACAAGGAAATATATTCTCAAAGAACGTTACATTCCTAGACTCAATAATGGTATTGACATGTATATCTGTAATGTCAGATTTATGCACAAGGAATCTATAGGCACTACTATTGTTAGCATAACCAATGAAAATACAATCAATAGTTTTAGGACCTATCCTAACTTTCTTAGGATCAGGAACAATCACCTTAGCAAGACACCCCCACACTTTCAAGTATTTATAAGAAGGTCTTCGATTTTTCCATAACTCATAAGGTGTCTTATCAGATTTCTTGTGAGGTATTTTATTGAGAATATGGTTCGCAGAAAGCAAAGCTTCCCCCCACAAGTTCTGTGGTAATCCAGAACTTATCAATAAGGCATTCATCATCTCTTTAAGAGTACGATTCTTGCGTTCAGCAATACCATTTTGTTGAGGTGAGTAGGGAGCTGTGGTTTGATGAATGATACCAAATTCTGAACAAAGGTCAGCAAATGGTGCTTCATATTCACCACCCCTATCACTTCTTATTATTTTTATCTTTTTGCCAGTTTGATTCTCTACCTCATTCTTATAATGTTTAAACATTTCTAAGGCTTCATCTTTGCTACGAAGCAAATAGACATAACAGTACCTTGTGCAATCATCAATAAAAGTAATGAAATACTTTTTCCCACCTCTAGTTTGCACACACTTTAAGTCACAGACATCACTGTGAATTAATTCTAGAGGTTTTGTACTCCTCTTTATGGAGTTAAAAGGAGTTTTCGTTGACTTTGTTTCTACACACGTTTCACACTTATTCGTTGAGTCGATATTAAATTTAGGTAGTAAATTCATATTAATTAATCTGCGTATTGCATCATAATTAACATTTCCTAGTCTACCATGCTATATATCAGAAGACTCGATCAAATAAGAAGAAGCATTAACTTTATTATAAAGTTTGGGAATATCGGTTATTACATTGAATTTAAATAAATTCTCAATCAAAGACCCTTTTCCCACATACACACCATTTTTAGTAATAAGTACATTTTGATCAACAAATACTAATTTAAACCCATTTTTACTCAGCAAGGCTCCAGATACAAGATTTTTCTGGATATCTGGTACATGCAGCACATCATTGAGTGTGAGTTCTTTCCCTGAGGACATCTTTAGCACAATTTTTCCTTGACCTTCAACTTTGGCAATAGCGGAGTTCCCCATGAAGACTCGTTCTCCAGGTTCTACTACTTTATAAGTAGTAAATTTACTCCTATCTGAGCAGATATGGCGAATAGTTCCAGTGTCCACCCACCACCCTCGGATTTTGTCTACCAAGTCAATCTTTGAAACCATGACTGACAGATCTCTATCTGATTCTTTAATAACCAGTTTCTTCATGTGCACCTCAGTTGACTGGAGATCCCAAGATCTAGATTCAAAGGGACAACTGAAGTTTTGAGTGACTCATCAGTAGCACTGGGAAGATGTATATCTTATACCCATTTCTAAGATGACACAGTGCTGCCTGTCGTGTGAATTAGGTTAAGTTACGCTTTTAGTGATTCCTATATCTTGGAAATCCAAGTGGGGTATGACAGGATATTCTTAATAGAGAATCACCTATATGAGTGTGAAGTGGGCCGCTTCTATGAGAATGAAAGGCTAAATTCTCTAGAGCACTCATGAATACCAAGATTTGTTCAGGGCCAAAATGAACACAACCGAAAGAACCAACTTTGTGCGGAAAGGTGTTGTGTGTATGCTATTGTCTGGTTTTACACAAACGGCTGAATAGTTCAAGACTATATGTCACTAGTTAGCCAAGTAAATCCGATAGTATTACACTAAGGAAGATTCAAAGCCAAAAGCTATCTATTCCGATGCAATAACTTTCCAATTGTACTCTCTCTAGTGTCAGTCGAGTATTTTTTACATTTGAGGTTAATTTTCATTTATGTGGGGGATTGTTGGAAAAATTAAATGAAAATTACATGTATGTGTTGTAAGTGATATTGAATGAGTGGCAGAATGTCTGTCATAACATCGTTGGGATATAACATGGTGGTAGAATATCTGTTAAGTAATGAACAGACACGAGATTGTTAGTTCGTAATGAGCAAACATTTAAATATGAATTATGAACAGACACTTCCAGCGAAAGATCACAACTCTTACAGCGAAAGATCACAACTCTTAACGCTTGGAGTGAAACAACACAAGATCACAACTCTTACAGCGAAAGATCACAACTCTTAACGCTTGGAGTGAAACAACATGTCCCATGCCTATTCAAACAAACGTGAAAAGGCACCTAGTGGTCTATAAATAGGCCGATTAGCCTCATTTGTAAAAGATATATGTTTTCTGATTTCTTTTCCTTTTCTCTACGTTTCTACTCTCCCTTTCTATATAGCCTAACACAAGTGGTCGTATATCAAGTTTTCGTGGTTGGGTTTTAATCAACAGTTCAAGAGAGTCAAGTCAAAGAGAGAGTACTAACACATTGGTGGTTCGCAGAAGCTCAATTGGTTTGAAGTGTTGCTACCAATCGAGATGAAGATCGTTGTATCCTGGGAGACAATCGCCAAGAGTCCGTTCAACACCATTGCGGGGCGATAATTGTCTTAAAGAGATCGAATTTAATTCGAGCCTCGGTCTACAATCAGGTTCTATTTATTAATGTTATTGTTGTGTATTGAATAAATAAATTGTATTTTTTTATTTCAATCGAGTGTTGTTTATTTATGGTATATTGAATTAAATAATAGAAAATCCAAAGTATTATTATTAATATTATTTTTCTAACATAAAAAAGCTTACTTATGGAAAAAATTAAAAAAATAATAATAATAAAAAGAGAAAAAGAAAAGAAACTCGCGTGAGAGTTGATGTGAGTCAAGAGAAAATCGAATTGGAATGACTGTTGACGAGAGCTGAGAGGAAGAATTACTTGATGATAAGAGCCGCGTTTGTGTTTATAGTTTTAGGGTTTTGTTTAGGTTATAAGTCTATTTTAAAATAAATAAATAAATAAATAATATAATGATACTAAAAAAAAGTTTTGTATAAGTTATAACTCTATTTTTGTAATTTAAAAATAAAAAATAGTGTATTGAAATTAAAAAATTCCTTTATACTTTTAATAGTAGTATAAATATAGATATATATAATGGGTGGGACCGAGCGAGGGGCACATGTCCTCCTAAACAAAAAAAAAAAAATTTGATTGCTCTCGTTATAATGGACACCAAAATAATCATAACCTTAGATATAATACACTTACAATTGTAATTCTCTTGATACACAACACACACCGGATGCAACTAATTTTTGCCAACACACGTCTTCCTACCATCAACATGCAATGGACAATCTCTGTGTTTTTTCCTTTTTTATTTTCTTTCTCCCACTAAATTCACCAATGAAATGAAACCCAAGCGATAAAATAAAGGATAAAAACAAAAAATATAAATAGAAAGGGCGGAGAAGGCGACATAAGAGAGAGAAGATAAACGGATCGGCAATGTGTATGAAATATGAATTAAATGGGGGGATAAAAACGGGGGACATAGAAGATATCGGCGCAAGGTAGCAAACACCGCCAGCAGAGGAGAGAGAGAGAGAGGGGGACGCCTGGCCCTTAAAAAGCTAGACTCGTGTCTACGAGGGCGAGTGTACGGTGTCAAACAGGCAGCAACAGCGACTCATCGTGCAGGAGCTACCCTGCAAAGTGTACTCTTTACATATACATCAACATACATTACATATAACCAACATATATTACCCAATACCCACCCACCCCCTCTGATATATGTGATGATGATAAACGTTAAAGCTAACACTCATGAGAGAAAGAGAGAGAATCAAAATAATTTGAGAGAGAGAGAGAGAGAAAGAAAGAGAGAGAGAGAGAGTATTGCCTAGATAAATAGTGGGAGACACAGGATATTGAATGTTGTATATGTGTGAAGGTGGTGGTGAAGCAAGGGAGGTACTGGGTGCATAGTCCCACTTTGAACGCGTCTGGTGTGACTCACCGGATTCCACAAGGGTCCTTTTGTCTCCTCTTTCTATCTGTTCTCGTGGGTGCTCACCATCTCAATATCTTCGCACCCACCCGCATTCTCACCTCATCAGTTTCGATCAGAGAGAGAGAGAGAGAGAGAGGGAAATGGGTTCTAACAATGAAGGCGATGGGTTGAGCTCTGAAGTGGAGAATGAGAGAAGCAAATGCATAAACGATGGCTTACAAAGCAATAACCCAGGTGACCACTTAGGTCTTTCTATCATTCTTTTACTATTACTTCTGTTTTAATCCTGATTTCTGTCACTTACACACACAGATATATAATATATGTGTGTGTGAAATATTGAGGTGGTGTTCTGTTCTATGCACGGAGGGAATAGGAAGATAACGGAGAGTTAATAGCCAATATTTAGGGGGAGAGGCCATTTCTTACAGTGAAAGAGTTGTATTCACAATCTCACACTACTCTGTATTTGACGAGTGGAATCAATTTTATGGGAGAGAGGAACTGTGAAAATAGCAATTTCCAACTCCATTGTTATGTGATTTTTTGGTCTGAGAATATAGTAATTTCAGTACCGCAAGTTTAAGTGTTCTTTTGTCCTCTTCCGTTCATGTAAATGGATTGATTTATTTTTATCCTGTCTTTTATTCTCAGTGTAAAGTGTCTCATGTTCATGTTGCATCATATACACACATATATTAATTTCTTTAAATTTCTTTATTTTTTTAGATTAATTTTGTATCAAATGAGATTTATAAGAGATTTCTTCTGAACACTGGTAATAGGAAACACTTGCTTTCTATATATATATATATATATATATCTATTATTCTGGCTTAAAAGTCAATTTGTTCATTTCCTTTTTCTTTTAATTATTTGTTGACCTCTATCCTCTGATTAGTCTGGATTAGTATTTCTGTTAAAATCCTCTGATTCTTTATTTTCTTTTATTTTCTCTCCCGATTTTATCTATGTTTAAAACTTCCAAGTCAAGATTTCCTCCATTCAGTGTAAATTTTTGGTCAGTGCTGGTGTTTTCTTTTTGGCTCAAAATATTCAGATCAATCCTGACAAAAGCTATAAAACCCTCAACATTTTGTGTATGTGTTTGTTTCCCATATAAGTGTGTTGTTATTTAATTTATTCCAATACCTAGTCAATTAGTAGTTTAATTTTGGTTCTTATTAGTCTCTCGCTCATCCCTGAGAAGTATACCTCTATCTCTCTCTTTCTTTTCTGTTCTGTCTCTGTACACACACGTCTGATTTATTGTTTTCCCTTTGGTTGTGTTGTTAATGCTGCTCTGTTACGGGTTTTAGGTCAGAAAGGTGATTTGTATTCTGAACTATGGCATACATGTGCGGGCCCCCTGGTTAATGTTCCTCGCGCTGGGGATAGAGTTTTCTATTTCCCTCAAGGTCACATGGAACAGGTTTTCTTCTCGGTTTCTAATCTCACTGTTGCATCAATGTACTCCATTTTTTGTTCCTTTGGTGAAAACCGACAAAAATAAATAAATAAAATCTAATATGAGCTTTAAATGTCTCTTGGAAATGTAATTATTGAATTTTGTCGAAATTTGCAAGCGCAACAAGAAAGAAATTATTGCAGTTAGTTGAAATCGTTCCAAAAATGAAATGATGATCCAAAAGATAATCTGGACTTGATCTCCTCAGTTGATCCATAACCCAGATGTACTCATGTAAAATAATTATTTGATAGATTTGGTGTTTCGTGTTTAGTGCAACTTTAGATTTAAAGCTTTAGGAAAGAAACACATCACATATCTTTACTGGTTAATTTCTGATAGAAAAATTATCTATTTGTTTTGTCATACAAATCTGTTCATTATAATTTGAATTTTGGTATAGGTTGAAGCATACACAAACCAAGATGGCCAAGTGGAGATGCCAATCTACAATATACCTTCTAAGATTCTCTGCAAGGTTGTCTATGTTCAGTTAAAGGTATATCATCTCTTTATTTAAGAGTTAATACTTTTAAATATTTTGGTTTTTGTCAATGTGTAAATGGGAATGTGGATGAATCATGTTTAGGTTTTGTTTAGTATATCTGTTTACAGTTATTTTCTGATTGTATTCATGCTTATTAACTTTGATTTTCCAGGTTGAAGCTTACACAGACGAGGTGTTTGCACAAATTACTTTGCTTCCAGAGGTTAAGGTTGGCTACTAAGATTTGAAATTGTTTCAGCAGATCCTACCTGCTCAGTTTTTGAACTTGTTTTTATTGGGAAAACACGTGAACATGGCTTTTTTTAATTTTCTAATGCTTCCATATTGAGTCTACTATATATTATTCTGCCACATAGCATATGTTAAAAATGAGGCCATTTCTGTCAATTCTACTTTTAGTTATTAGTTTGGATATTTTTCTGATGACTGCCGTCAGCATCCTTTTTTTTTTTGTTTTTTGTTTTCTTTTGGTATGTTTTTGTTTTGGCTATGTTACCGCCTACCAACTCGTGCATTCAAGTGCTTTTTAAATTTAATGAACTGATTATTTTTCTCTCTTTTCTTTTTCTTGTTGTGAATTCTAAATTCTCTTATAATGCATTTGCTTATTGAATATGCTAGAGCTTTGTATCCTCACCTCAAGAGGTTTCAAGTCCAAAAAATGGAACTTCACCAACTCTGGCTCCTCAGAAAAGTAAAGCATGTTCCTTTAGCAAGAGGCTCACTCCATCTGATACAAGCACACACGGTGGATTCTCTGTTCCTAAGCGAAATGCTGATGAATGCTTTCCTCCTTTGGTCGGTATTTTGTAATAATTTCCCTTCTAACCTACCTCCTAATAATCTCATAATATGATGTTTGCACCTAACTTATCTAACCTTATCTTGTTGCTTTACCTTATTAAATTTGGTTAATTTCATATTCTCTTCTTCTTTACTGAGAACAAAAAGCATCAAGAATAAAGGGTATTATTTGCACAATCCTCCTGTCTCACTTTCAAATTCATTTCTTGTTGCAGGACATGTCCCAGCAGCCCTCTGCACAAGAACTGGTGGCAAAAGACTTGCATGGGTTTGAATGGCGCTTCCGCCACATATATCGCGGTATCACAACTGATCTTGGACACTTCAACACCAAAAAAGCATCATAAGCACAAACTAAAATGTCATCATGTTCCATGTACAAAACTGAACTTACATTGTATTGCACGGATGAAACATAGAGGCCTTTTCGGCATACCATGTAGATAATAAATAAGCATTAGTTTTCGGCATAGCTATTTTTAGCAGTGTGAATGGAGGCATCTTTATTAGACATAGCCATATTTGGCAGTGTAAATGGAGGCATCGTCATTAGACATAGCCATATTTGGCAGTATAAATGGAGGCATCATTATAGTATTACAGTAATTAGTGTCGAGACATACGAATAGACTCATTGAGATGTTAACAGAGCACAACAGTCTCAATTCCAATCTCCTGTAAATCAAAATGGAACTGATTCACTTTCTATGCGATCTGCTAATAGTCCATTAAGGTTTTTCCTTTTTTATTTTATTTTTATCTGAATGTCCATTAAGAACTTTAATTTTGCATTTCTTATCTTTACTCTGTAAAGTCTTAACTTGGTAGATAATCTTTATAGCAGTTAGCCTTTTGTTAGTTCTTATTCTCAGATTTTTATAACATCCTCATCTGTCTAACACACACATATATATTATCTTTTTTTGTCGACGTAAAATGTAGGTCAGCCAAAGCGACACTTGCTTACTAGTGGTTGGAGCACATTTGTGAGTGCGAAGAAGCTTGTTGCCGGGGACGCTTGTATTTTCTTGAGGTTCTCTCTCTCTTGTACATAATTCTAATTCTGAATGCTTTTTCAAACTAATGTGTGAGTAGTAAGTTATGTTGGATTTAACAAGCTGAGTCTCACTGGTAGTATTCTCAAAACATTTGCTAATTTTCAGTTGGTTGCATATTCAATTGATATTTTATAATAACTAATTGATTCTTGTTTCAGAGGAGAAAATGGAGAACTTTATGTTGGGGTCCGCCGTGCAACGAAACCACAAAACAGTACATCAGCATCTGTCTTATCTGGCCACAGCATGCAACACGGCATACTTGCCAGCGCCTTCCATGCCATTTCTACTGGAACCATGTTTACTGTATATTACCGTCCTTGGTAAGCTAGTACTAAGCTACGGGTAGGAATTCTTGAATGGAAGACATTTGCTAGGGTTGTAACTGCCATAGTTCCACAACGATGGGTCTTATTGATCTTTAAGTAAAAACCTATTTGTCTTCTGCAGGACAAGTCCTTCTGAATTTATAATCCCTTATGATCGATACATGAAATTGGCTGAAAACGACTTTTCAGTTGGAACGAGATTCAGGATGCAGCTTGAAGGTGAAGAAGAACGAAAGTGCTCAAGGTGACTAATTAAAGAATATTTGTCATTTTGTCTTTCACAAGAAATTTAATTTTTCCTTTACTGTTGTTACATTTGCTAACATGGGATACCATATTGACATGAACATCGTCTATTGGACTCAGTAGTTTAAATTCATGGATTTATTTTGGAAACTATGGTAAATTTGCCTGCTATTATTGTTTAGTGGTATAATTGGCAACAGAACAAAAAGTTATTGTAGCTAATATCTGCCCATTGGAATGCGATTCTTCTCTTGTTCTATTAGCTCAACTGAATGTAGTTATACGAACCAGATTTGCTGGAACTGTAGTTGGTGTTGAAGATATTGATTGCATCAGGTGGCCTGGTTCGGAATGGAGATGTCTCAAGGTAGCAATGTTATCACATGTCATTCAGGATGCACTTTTTATATTTTTCAGAAACTCGTGTGCTGTGGTACATATTCGTCTATTTATTCTTCTCTTTATAGGTGCGATGGGACTCCACAACAGGTATGCCTGTTCGTCCTGAACGGGTTTCTCCTTGGAACATAGAACTTATAGAAGTCAAAAAGAAGCAGCACACTTCTACTCTACCTCATCAAAAGAGGTCACGCCCTTTGGACCCATCAACTCCTGGGTTTCATGTTCTGGTCAATACTGGTAAGTAGTTTTATATCTTCCATTTTGGGCTACAGTTTTATTTTTTGTTTTAAATTGCTTCTTTTGTAAAATCTAAATAGATAATAACGCTGCTCTATTTGTAAAAAAAGAATTGAAGATAACGTCAAACTACCCTACTATGTGTGGTAAATGATCAAATTCCTTTTGTCCTCTATAACCTAGGCTTAGTGAAGAATTCAGTCGAGTGTACACCTGAAAGAGACTCAGGGGTCTTGCAAGGTCAAGAAATTAGAGCCACAGGTGCTCATGAACAGGTTGCCTCAACACAGCCACCAATACCACATTTAATTCCCCAACCAAATCCTAATTGGGGCCACATGCAAATGGGATTGGAGAATCAGCTGTGCTTTCAGATGCATGACCAGTTTTATCAGTGTCCTGGCAACATGGTATCAGTTCCTGGTGGAAATTTCCTTAATTCAGGACTAGCTAACTACTGCCCCACAATGTTTACCTCCCATGGAAATGACAATGTTGAAATGAGTAGAAGCGTGTCTACAAACGTCAACTCCAGCAGTTGTGTGTCTCTGGACTGGAACGCTTCTGAAGAGAAAAATGGAACTGAGGGTCCAGTAGCCCTACCAAATGGAAGTGGAAGATACATGCTTTTTGGGGTCAATATACTTAATAGTCATTTGGAGCCCCCTTCACCACAAGTTATGTCGTCTAGTGAGCTTCATAGTGCTTGTTCTGTCCCACCAGCAGCATCTCAATCAAGCATTTCTGAATCTGTCCAGGTCTCATTGCCGTCTAAGTGCATTTCTGGCAACCTTCCAGACAAACAATGCAACAACTGTTCTTCTGTTACAAACCGGAGTTGCACAAAGGTAGGTACTTGGGAATTTATAGAAGAAGTGTTTGAAAGGAACTTTGAGGAAGAAGCCAATGCTGATTCCAACTGTTCTACTAACATGCTTGGCAAAGTTTTGTGAACAGTAACCTTGTGTGTAAAAGATATCTGAGGAAGGCAACTAAATTCCTTAAAATTGTTATGCACTTAATGTGGTTGGAATGACTGTAAAAACAATATTTGAGAAATTTTAAACTTTTTCCCTTGCAGGTACTGAAGCATGGAACTGCTCTTGGAAGATCAGTTGACCTTGCACGGTTTGATGGGTATGATGAACTCATTTGTGAACTTGACCAGTTGTTTGACTTCAAAGGGACATTAACTGATGGGAGTAGTGGTTGGCATATAACCTACACAGATGGTGAAGTGAACATAATGCTGAATGGAAATTACCCATGGCCGTGAGTACAAAATCCCTTAAGAGCTGATTGAAATTATTGTTTATTAGGTCATGCTAGTGTTAGATTGCGATTATTCAAATGTGCTAATATTGTAACACTGTTGCCAATGCAGAATATTCCGGTCCATGGTGCGAAAGCTGTTAATCTGTCCAAAGGAAGACACTGATAAGTTGGAACCAAGCTCACCAAACCCAGCACCGCTATAGTTGCTACTAGTCAAGGTGGTTTGTTTTATTCCATCATCCGTATCATGGAGTGTGTCATACAACCTTACCGATAACTACATAAATGAAGGAGAGTGCACAGTAAATCTATGTAGCTATGTGTTGTCTGTGAGTGGCATTACGAGTAATGAGTTCCATTGTAAGATTTTGGAGCTTTGTAGGAGAAAGAAAACCTAGGAGCCTCAAGTACATTAAACCGTGGCAGCTCTATGTTTGAGAACAATGTAGTTCTGTAAGATGATTGTAATAGGGGATGTCTGATTTTTTAGTTGTCCAAGAAATTTAAAGTAGAATGGGACTAAGGCAACCTTGGATGCATTAACTAACATATTCTTTGATTGGATGGGGACTAAGTTTTGATCTATTCCATCGAACTATGGCATGATGGACGCACATAATGATGGTTTCTTGATTACCTTGTCTGGGTTGTAAAATTAAGGGTAAAGTGTACATTTAGGACCTTTTCAAGTAGTATTTGGTTTTGTAGAAGATGTGAAGATCTGAATTTTTATACGTTGAGAGGGAAGAGATGGGCTAGAAATTGTAGACTGAAAATACTATTTTCATTGATAATCTGATATTCTATGGGTTGAACTGCTACAGAAGTAGTGGATTGAGTTGTGGTAATATCTAATTTTGGATTTCAACTGTGACATTCAAACAAACCTATCAATATGCGGCTCAGCATGGACATTAGCTATTTAGTTAGCTTATGAGCCATGACCCCAATACCCATTCATTATCTAAAGCACTAAGCAGTTGGGCGTCTTGGCATCATCTAATAGTTGTCGGCTCGGTTTATCAAGTCTCGTGGGAGTTGGGATGACCTAACTTGAGCAATTAATATAAGATTCCGTCCCAGTGATTTTTATGCTCAAGCCACTTCTTATTTTCACCATCCCAACCACCAGTTGTCAATTATTTTAAGTTGAAGCAGTTGAATAGCACATGCAGGTGGATTAGTTAATAAGAAGAGTATAGTGCATAAGACCGTTGGTCCTAAAATATTATACTCTTTTGCAAATAATTTCATGAACTACAAGTTGTTCACTTGAATTAATGATTTGTTGTAATTAAGGATATACCCATCACAAAAAGACAATTTTACCATTTCTTATTAAATTTGTTCTTTATTATTAAATTATCTTCATTATCTTTTTTCTTATAAAAATATTAATTATACCATTTACCTGAATTTTATTATGGGTTAAATACAATGACTGAAGTTTGATCTAATTAATGAAACTTTTTTTAAATTTTGCATTGACATCTCTTCTGACAAAATTAGCTTACTTTTTGGTCTAATTTTACCATAATACTCCCAATATTTTAAAATTAAAAAAAACCAAATTATAAAATGACCAAATTGCCCAACTTGATAATTAAAAAAAACCCTTAGATGTGGGTCCCACAAATGCCACTTTTTCTATCCTCCTCATACTTCATCTTCTACGACATGGGTCTTCTTTGATTGAAAATCGCAAATCAAGAGAAAGAAGTGAGGGTTGTGATTGAAATTAAACAACAACTATCGTCATCCACCCAAAACCCAAAATCAACCACAACCTTTAGTGTGAATCAAACCTAAAATCAACTGTCGCCATCCACCCAAAACCACCACCATAACATACCTTCTCTGTTGTTTCAGTAACCCAATTATATTGCCACAACCCCATCTATTGTTTCCACAAACCAAACACAATCGCACAACCGAGAAGCAACAAATAGATCCCCCCATCTGCAACTAAACGAAAATCAATATCAAGCCCAAACTCAAACACCATTATAACCCCAAGTCGAAACCCCATCTCTGTTGAACTCCAAGCTAACAAACCCTAAGACAAAAACCATTAGCCGAAACTCAGTGAATACCATCTTGTCACTCTTCGCCATTAGCCAACTTCACCACCGCCGTTTGTCATTGCCGATATCACTTATTAGAGCAAGCATATGAGATAGATCTTCTCCATATTCTCGTCGTCATTTCGTCATCATCGCCAAAATCAAACACTAATCGCAACCCAACCCAAACCTTCGTTACTTAATCCAGTCACTAAAACCAAACCCAAGTGCAAAAATCACAACACATAATCTAAACCCTAGTCGCAAGAAATTCTCACAATTGAAATCGTTACTAAAATCATTACTGCAGGTGTCACTGTCGATTTATCGACACCACATCTATTCTGTCACCGCTGAAATCTTCTCTAAACTGTTGCCTTCGTTGGAGTTTCTCACTGTCATCGTCGTTGTTGGAACACCGCTGGTTTGCCGCCCATCGTCCATGTTTGCTATTGCATATAGCCTGAGGCCCTCCCTTTGCAACGATCAATTTTAGGAAAGGGGAACTTTGGTTGTCTTTCAACCCAGTTCAACCTGACCTACTTTCACACAAGGGCAATTTTGTCTTAATTTTTAGGTATTTTCATAAATAATTGTCATTGTATAGGTTAAAAAGTCATTTTACATTGATAAAGGGCACTTTGGTTAGAATATGCATTTTTTTGGGTGGAGGGAGGTATTTGTAAAAAATGTGTAAACTTCAAGGGAAGACAATGTACAATTTTTAAAAAGTTTCATCTAAGTGTAATTAGGCTAAACCTCAGGAGAAGTCATTGTATTTAACCCTTTTATTATTGGTATTAATTTATCATTACAATGGAAAAAAAATACATAAAGTTGTGATTACTACTAAATTTAGCCATTTTCTAAAATAATTAACTTATTATTAAAATATTACTATTTATAATAAAACTTATTATATCCTGTTTAAACTCTTATGGTAAAAAAAAATACTTTTTTTCATACAATATATTCATGAAAAATTAAAAAATACATTAATTTTCATACAGTATATTCATGAAAAATTAAAAAATAATTATAAAAGAATTTAAAAATTTACTTAAGATCTTTATTAAAAAATTAATTTCAAGAATTAAACATAAATTTATGCAAATTCAATGGAGAATATGTCATCAAAATATTATGAATTTTTTTCATAATTTATTTTAATAAGAAAAATAAGTTAAGTGTAATTCAATAAGAAAGGGCATTTCTGTCGCCAAGAAGTGATGTTCTTGGGGCATTGGGTCAGTAAAGGCCAAGTCCAAATGGATGAAAGGAAGATCAAGGCCATTATTGAATGGTCTACACCTACCAAAGTGACTGAGTTGAGATCGTTTCTTGGGTTGGCAAACTACTACAGAAAATTTATAAAGGGCTATTCAAAGATAGTGAACCCTTTGACAGACTTGCTTAGGAAGGACCAACAATGGGTGTGGTCTGAGGCATGCGAGATGGCTTTTGAGAAGCTAAAACAGGCAATTTCTTCAGAACCCGTTTTGAAATTACCTGACTTTGGTTTGCCATTTGAGGTACATACAGATGCTTCTGACAGGGCAATTGGTGGCGTGTTGGTTCAAGAGAAGCATCCTTGTGCTTTCGAGAGCAGAAAACTAAAAGATGCTGAACAACGCTACACAACCCATGAGAAGGAAATGACAGCAGTAGTGCACTGCTTGGACACTTGGAAACACTATTTGCTGGGAACTAAGTTCACTGTTGTGACAGACAATGTGGCAAATACATATTTCAAGACTCAGAAGAAATTGACTCCCAAACAAGCTCGTTGGCAGGAGTTCCTGGGGCAGTTCAATTTCGAATGGGTGCATAGGCCTGGAAGGCTAAACCAAGTTGCTGATGCTCTGAGTCGAAAGGAAGTAGAAGAGTACGTTGCAGCACTCACAAGTGTTCATTCTGATTTTCTTGAGAAAATCAAAGAGCAATCTGAAATAGATACAGCCTATGTGAAGCTCAAGAAACAGGTAGTTGATGAGCTCGTGAGGAGATATTGGCTGGAAAATGACTTGCTCTATGCCAAGGGAGGCAGACTCTACGTTCCTAGTGGGGGACTAAGGAGAGAAATCATGCGGGAAATGCATGATCCTAAGTGGGCAGGACATCCGGGGATCGACAGGATGGTTGCTTTGATCTCCAGAACCTACTATTGGCCCAAACTGGAGGAAGATGTTGAGGCATATGTGAAGACATGCCTTGTTTGCCAGATGGACAAACTCGAGAGGAGGAAGGAGGCAGGGCTGCTGCAACCCTTGCCTGTGCCAGAACGTCCGTGGCAGTCCATTTTTATGGACTTTATTTCTGGTTTGCCAAAGGTGGACGGTATGAGATCTATTTTTGTCATTGTGGATAGATTCTCTAAATATGCCATTTTTATTCCTACACCACATGCATGCCCAGCAGATGTGGCTGCTGTTTTATTTAACAAGCATGTTGTTAAATATTTTGGCTTACCAGAAGACATTGTAAGTGACCGGGATACCAGGTTTACTGGAAGATTCTGGACGGTGCTGTTTAACTTGTTGGGTTCTGAGTTAAAGTTCTCTACAGCAAACCATCCTCAAACAGACGGTCAGACAGAGAGGATGAATCAGTTGCTTGAAGAGTACCTGAGGCACTATGTCACTGCAAGTCAGAGAAATTGGCTTGAGTTGCTGGATACTGCGCAGTTTTGCTACAACTTGCACAGATCCTTAGCAACTGGGATGAGTCCCTTTGAGTTGGCAATGGGTCAACAACCTCGGACACCGCAGGATGTTGCAGTGCAGAGGACAGGTGGTACATGTCCGGCAGCATACAAATATGCCCGTTCTAGACAGGAGATGCTAGAAGAGGCCCGTGACAGCCTTGACAAAGCTGCTCGTAGAATGAAGAAGTATGCTGACAAGCACCAGAGGCCACTGGAATTTCAAGTTGGAGACAAAGTTTTTCTGAAATTGACTCCACAAATTTGGAAGAAAATTAGCAGCAAAACAGTCCACAGAGGACTAATCCAAAAGTATGATGGTCCCTTTGAAATTGTGAAGAAAGTTGGAAGTGTTGCATACAGGCTGAAATTACCTGAAAGGTTAAAAATTCATCCTACTTTCCATGTGAGCTTCCTCAAACCGTATAATGAGGATGTTACTGATGTTGCAAGGCAGCAAGCTAAAAGGGCTCCTCCAGTTGTCAGAAAATAGTTCGATAGAGAGGTGGAGAAAATTCTGGCTCATAGGACTTAAGGTCAGAGCAAGAAGAACCGGCGGACTGATTATTTGGTACAATGGAAGGATGGTAGCGAGGCTGATGTAAGTTGGGAAAGAGATGTTATACTTTGGCAATTTGAAAAGCAAATTTGGGATTATTTGGATGGTCACCCGACGAGGACGTCGGACTCTTCTGGTGGGGGTGGTTTGTTAGCCCCTTGACATGTCCAGGATAAGGCATGGGCGTGCTGGTGCATGCCATGCCCTTGCATGGCTGTGTGACAGCCCTTGATAGTGTCCCAGCGCACGGTAGAGCACTCGCGCGCGCATGGCAACGTCCCAGCGCACGGCAGAGCACTCACGCGCGCATGGCAGTGAGCACCCACGCGCGCATGGCAGTGTCCCAACGTGCACCCGCGCGCGCATGACAGTGTCCCAGGCAAGGCACGCACGCATGACAGTGTCCCAGAGCAAGGCATGGGCAGCCTGGTGCATGTCATGCCCTTGCATAGCTAAGGATTGGCAGACTTAGCCTCAGTGGCAGTTTTGTAATTATATGCAAGTTCTGTTGGAAGGGTATTTTGGTAATTTGGAATATGTGGGATTTTTGGAAATTATCATTATGACTCCTCAGACATATAGTATGTCTCTTCCTAGCAGATCCGTGAAAGTTACTCTTGCATATATAGGGGGGTATGGATGCTCGAAAGAATTTCCCCCCCAAGCCAAGGGTGGGCTTGCCATGGGACCGCTATGCCATGGACATGCCCCACGCCTTGTGCAAGGGCTTGGCAACCCTAGCACGCGCACGGCACGCGCACGGACCCTTGAGCACGGTGGTTGGTTTTCGGATTAGCAGTGCACCATGGCTGGTGGTGGCAGCACATGGGCACACGTTGCTTGGGCAAGGGCAACATAACACGTGGGCTAGACAAGGTTGGTGGTGCATGACTTTGGGGCATGGCTTGGGCCATGGCACCCACACTCACTAGTCGGGCAAGCTAGTGAGCCCCATCGATGGCTTTCCTCGGATGCTAATGACGTGCATGGTCTGTGATGCACACTAATTGATGAGGCCACATGATCCATTCAAATATGGACAGGTGTGGGCAGTTGCAAGCAATGGGCAGTTGGTTTGTGGCAAGTGATTGTGTGTGACAATGTGCATGACAGTCAAGGATATAGCTTGTGGCAGTTGCTTGACGAAGTGGTGGCTTGTAGCAGTTGTTGACGGTTGTGTGTGCACTACTCTAGCAGTTGAAGGCTGGCAACTGCAGAGACCTACGTGGCAAATTCGGATTAGAACCCAACCCTAGCAGTTTGGGGTGTAAACTGCATATAGGAGTGCTTGTCCTCCATTGGTTGGCTGCCCAGCAGTTGGGGATGTCAACTGCAACATATATGTATAGATATATGTATACTAGGCCGTTGTGGGAGGAAATTGCCTAGGGCATCTGTTGCTTCATGATTGGCTGAGTGCCTATGTGGTTGGACTGTAACCACCTTAGTGCAGATCATGGGCAGTTGGGTGAGGGCAGTTTTGATAGGCAGTTTTGATTGTAGCCTATATAAACTGCATGGCAGTGGCTGAGAAGGTATAGAGAGATACACTGTGAGTGTGTGCCTGAGCCTAGCTATTTTTGAGAGCTCTGTGTATAAAATATAGTTTAGGGTATTTATTTACAAATTTGAACTTAATTTAATAAAAAAAAATTTGCACTTTACAATAGACAAACATTTCTATTCTTTTCTCGATCTACTCGCTTTTCCCTTTTAACCTATAAAAAAGGCTTAGGTTTCGTGCAAGTGGTGGCACCAGATATCCTCATCCAGACTTTAGGGTTCAACTGATAAACTGTTTTTTTTTTTACCCGCACTCGTTTTCCCGCCACTAACCATACCTCTTCTGCGAACTCGCAAGAAAATTTGGCAAAAATTAAAGTGAAGAAATCCAAATTTCAGAAATTATGGGGTCCTTATTCCTCACTGTCCCAACTTCAAAGATGTATGGTATTTCTTTAGTTTGTTCAAACATCTATGGTATCCTCACAGTTGGTACACCGACCCTTAATTTTCTGGTCTCTTCTCGACCCACGGACACTACCAAAGGTCACCTCCGTTTCGTCTCTGTCCAGGGATCTCATTCTCATTCAAATCTACAAAGTGATGGAGAAGAAGACCCACAAACCCAAGTTCAAGAACTTAGGGTTCCGGACCAGTGGTTCGACCCTTCCAAAGCCCTGGAGGTATTGTCTCTTTGAATGTTTTTTCAACTTTTAAATTAAACAATTTTTTGATGTTTTATTGACAATTCATGGTAAATTATATGATTAACCGGCTTTAATTCTTGGTTATCTTTCCATGGTTTTTCATTCATGTCTCTGAGTCAGGTTTTAATTGCCCTAATTGCTGCTTACATATAAATATATTACATGTGTGTGTATAAATTTGATCACTTGAGGTTTACTACTTGGGGTCATGGTTGAGTACGTTATTAGGTTGCAATTATTTTATTTATTTGGGAGAAGTTGCACCTGCCTTGAACTGGCCTCATCTCCCCCATACTCCCATTATAAATTTTTTTATGCAAAATTATGATTGGTATTAGAGCCCATAGATAACATGCGATTGAAATGGCAACAAATATAATTAACTCAAAGAGTGATTATGCATCTGTATGTGAGAGGATGTAAGCAGACTTATTTGATGGAAATCTTGAACAGTCAATGTAGAAATGATGGTAGTTGATCTTAGTGATAAAAAAATGTCAAATACTGAAAAATGAAGGACAAGTGATAATTGCTCATGGCAACAATCTATTTACTCAGTACTTACTGGGGGGGAAAAAAGAAGACTATTTACTCAACGCATTTCTTTAGTTAACCATAAATTTGCAGAGCTATTGCCTATTCCATTCTTGGAAGTGCTGTAATTGAAAGATATGTTTTGTCCTTGTTGACTTCATGGAGCCCAATGATGATGGAGCTGCCCCTATCGCATAACACGATTGGTATCCCAGTGGAAGTATTAGTTTTGAGGCACGGCTGATCTCATAAAGCATGGAAAGATATCAGCATTTTATAGTAATTATTCGGCTTACTTGGTTAGTTAGAGAAGTTATCAAGTGGTTGGTATCATGTTGAATTTTGGTTTCACTTGCATTTCCTAATTAGTTATATGTTCGGATTCCGTTACATGGTAATGAGTTGAGTCAGATATGTAGTTAGTTTATGCCTTCTTGTACTAGAAAGAATGAATTATTATTGAAAAGGAGGGGCATTGGACGTATAGGATAAAAGAGAGGATTGGTGTTTAACTTAGTTTCCTTGTGTAGCTGTAGAGGTGCCGTTTTTCCAAATTGAACCTATAGGAGGTTTCACCCCCCTTGAAGTGGGCTTTCTCTTCTTTTCTCATGTTCTTTTCTTATTTATATTTAGTGAAATGCATAGAAATCCCCAGAAGTAATGGAACATGTTAAATCGATCTCACTAACTCTTTGGAACTACAACAAATATGATGTTCCTGTAGCTGTCATCTTCGGCAGTCTCAATTTGGTTGCAAGTAGCCATATACTTTGCTCCAGCCGCCAAGTAGTACTCTCTTCCGTAACTCAAACCCGAAACGTGATACCTGCATCAATACCAAATGTTACTAACTTGACCAATGCACCAAAAGCCCAGAGGCTGATGGTGTGACTTAATTCAATCTTACTACATTCTTTGGGATCATAAAATGAATTTGTTGTTTCATTTAGAAGGCCCTTTCTTTTTTCTATTTAGAAATATTAATGTTTTACCAATAATTCAGATTGTCTTTTTTTTTCTTTTTAGTTTCTTTTTCCTTTTTAGTTTTCATATTGGCAGTTAATTTATACAATGATTTGTGCCTCTATTCTTCTTTCTTTTTTCTCCCCTAACCTATAGGTCTAAATACTGGATGCACAACATTTTCCACAGGAATCAGAATGGCTAAGAGTGACTCTGCAAAAATGGTTGGATGACGAGTACTGTCCAGAGGCAACTAATGTAGAAATCAGCAAGGTTGCAGCGCGCTCATATTACGAATCTTTGGTGGAGAAACAAACTGACGTGGGTGAGATTTTGTTAAAGATGGCTATAGAATTGGAATCTATTTCCTATCAAGAGAGCTTTCATGGAGCATTCTCATCTGCAAATGCTGCAGTGAATTTAATCATCCAACGGATAGAGCAGGACTAGTTGCTTGATAATGCACAAGTTCTGAAATTAACTACTTGCTGTTTGAATCTTGAAATTGCTGTCTGCTCGCAACTCCTCTCTGTAGTCTTCATAATGCATTCACTTGAGAATTCAAGCAATACTATGAGCCTTGTGGGCAATTAAGTTCTCAGATCCTTATTATTGTGGTTTACTTCTCGTTATTTTTAGATCACCGAGGCTCTAGCTTACTGATACTTTTTCAATTTCTCGCCTTCCAAAGTAAAATCTCGTGGGTTCAAAGAGTGAATAAGTAAAAGGTCGATGGTTCAAGTCTCCACACGAGAGTGAATGCGAGAATGTGTTTGTTGCTGAGATAAAAAAATAATAATAATAAATTAAAAACTAGATGTCAGTTGAAGAAAGTGGGTTAATTTTAGGTTGTTGAGTTAGAGAAGAAATTGGGCTTGACTACTTTTGGGCTGGGATTATAAAATTTCAGTTCCAATATTATCAATTGGTCATTAATCATTATCACAACCATCTTTTCTTCAAGGAGTGCCATCAATCTTGTAGAGGCAATTATGTGGTTTGGTAGAGAGACGGATTAAATACAATCCTAATATTGACATTTTGCAAATTAGCTATTCTCATATTTAAATTTGTGTTTTAACGCTTCACAGTTTGACGGGGTTATCAATAGTATTTAAATATTTATAGTGGTTATCAATAGTATTTAAATATTTATAGTGTGCTCGCTTGTAGCGGATTTGGCTCCAAAATTAGGGGTACTGCAAACCATGTATTTGTGAGACAAATACATGATTGGTAATAGGGGTGGACGTACACGATTTGGTTCTTTACGTTATTGGTGGAACCGGAACTGAAACTGTTAAGTTCGGTTCAATTCGATTCCTATTCTAGTTCTTTGTACTTAATTTATTGAGATTTTTAGATTCAATCGTGTGAACAACTAAAGATTTAATAATTACTCTTATTTATATCATCTCTCATTATTAAAACACCAGAAAATAATGATAAATTGGTAGAAGCTATTTATTAATCTTAATGATTGACTAAGAGGGGGCAATAAAGTTAAGCACTGATCTTTGGTTTGTCACTGATCTTTACATATGAAGTTAACCCTTACATCCAATGATCAAAGGTTAATTCCACCTTTAACAGTGGTTATATACCGTTTAACCAATCCTGGTTAGGGTCTATTGCATGGGTTGATTGGGTTCCTAGGTTTTCAACCCTTACATTAGAAAATTAACCATCAATTATCCAATTAAACAGTACTATTTCAGGACACTAGAAGTCTACATGAAATCACCTCCAAACTAAATGCATGGGGGTAAAAATCTTTGGGTGTGTGGGATAATCAAAGCTGCAAGGACTCCTATTAACATGCATACCATACGGCTGCTCATGATACTATATTGAATTATTGATTATATATATGTGTGTGAATGTGTGTGTGATTGTTCGTTTATGTATAAATTATTATAATACTTTTTTTTTAATAACAACATGTACATTCACAAGAGCAGGCCATGCATATCAGTACCGGGGAGCATCAAAATCTTGAAATATAGATGTTAAAAGAAATAATATTTGTAGCCATTGATTTTCTCTGATTTCAAGCGGTGCTAACTCGCTTGCTCCCTCTTGTCTCCCTAAATCTAGGGATACCAATCGAACAATTATAAATTGGTAGAAGCTAGAACAGATAAACCTTTAGAGTCTCGGTTTTTAGAAGCCTAAAACTAGAAGCTATTTATTAATCTTATATATATATATATATATGTGCATTGTATCTCATCAGTTTAAAGTGACTAGAAATTTATTTGTTAGTATAAAAATAGAGACAAAATCCACCACCACTAACTATGTATCATGTTCTTTAATTTCAGATCGCCTTAGCGATTGAGATCTGATGAGGGTACATATGTCACACGAAGACAATTGCCTTGTAAAGAGAGTTAATTTAGCACAACTAGATTATTTTTGAACATGTAGATATATACATACATATATATATATTTATAATATAAATGTTATTTTTCTCTATTTTTTTAAATACCGAATTAAAATTTTAAGTTAATCAAATTAATAAATATATCTCATCAGTTGATGATTATAAGTTATTTAACCCATACTTTGTTGTCTTTATATGACTATCGCCACTGCAGTGCGAAAAATGATCCATCATTATTTTGTCTCGGTTTGTTCGACAAATCAGTTGCGTTAAATATAGAGGGAAAACTAACATTCCCTCTAAGATGAGAGGGATAATTCTTTGGATAGAAGTCATTTTTGAAAATTGATTTACAGGAAGAGGGTGTTTATGTGCTATATACTGCATATTCTAAAGTTACTCAAGTGATATGGGACTATGCTAACACTTTTCTCAGTCCCAGGCAAGAGACACTCGGCTCTCCCCTTCCACACAGAGCAGGAGATACGAACTCAATCCATCCCTGCGATACACCTGCTTTGATACCATGATAAACTCATGGTAGAAACTCATCCTTAAAAATCGTCTTATAAAGAGAGGGTGCTCATATATATATACACTGCACATTCAAAGGTACCGAGACGATATCGGACTATACTAACAGGAAGTACATGTACAATACAGTCGATGTAAATATATCCGATAAATGTGAATCTTGCGTGTTGTACACGTATGGTAGGACCCACCTTGCATGTGGGTAAAGAGGCTGGTCAAGTAACTTGGTGTTAATCAAGGTGGAGTTCAGTTGCATTGTGATAGTCAGAGTTCCATTTACTTAGCAAATCACCAGGTGTATCATGCAAGAACCAAACATGCATATAGATGTGATGTTTCACAAGATAAAGGAGTTGGTCACTACATGTGATATTTTGTTGAAGAAGGTTCATACTTAAGATAATACAACTGATATGTTGACAAAGTCGGTTACTACAGAAAAGTTCAAGCTTTGCTTGGACTTGATTAATATTTCTTTGTGTTAAAGAGAATGTGTACCCTTGTCCTTATCGGTTCGAGCTGGAGCATGGAGCAGTAAATCTCTAAGGTGGTTGGATATTTGCCAAGGTGGAGATTGTTGGGTTATGACTTATATTTCAACGAGGAAGTTACATTGGGCTCTGGCTCATATGGGAGGGTCCGGAGGCCCATGGCGGAGCTATAACCTTGATTCATTATTGGAGATTTCTTTTATGTACAAGGGTTTAGGAGATATATAAGCTGTAACCCTAATTCATTATTGATAGTTGATTACTTCTTTGTCTCTCCCGTGAAGTAGGCACAACGTCGAACAATGTATGTAATAGGGTTTAGGAGATATATACGTTGTAACTCTGATTCATTGTTGATAGTTGATTACTTCTTTGGCTCTTCCATGAAGTAGGCACAACGTCGTTAAATTTGTGTTCTTTATTTTTTTGTTATTCCGTGTTATTGTTGCGTGTGTGTAATCAACAAACTCATTACCCGTGGAGTTTATCGTCTTCACAGTATTATTATAACCATCAATTATTGTAACTATTTATGCAAATGAAAGTTACATAATCATTACACAAATGATGTATCACAGTGGTTGTACTTTTAATGTTATGTATTTTACTAATTTATTGGAGTATCAAATATAGTCCTAACATATTTCAAAATGATTTACATTTGTTCCGTTGAATCATGTCATGTGTTTGAAATTCTACTTTGTATGAAATTAATATAGTTAAAGGTTTCAGGACCATCTGATCGGGATGGCAAAATGTCTTACCCCATCAATTCTCTGCTCATCTTGTTTCACTTGAGACAGTTTTGGAATGATTATGGGAAAGAGAGGAAAAAATTTGTGCGGTTGCAAAATAGAGACAGGGATAAGCAACTCTGCTCGCCTCACCTTATTTATATTATATATTTGTCATATTACTTTTATATATATTTTTTGAAGGGTGTTATATAGTTTTATATATAACCCTTTACTTTTCAAATCTTATTAATGGTGTACATGTAAATTACCATGGACCTTATTCCATTAGTCCTTCTATCTCATTCCATTTACTTCCCTCCATTCTACCCCCAACCCCACACACACTATGAATGTGACATTAGATGCCATGTATACCAGAATTGGTGAAGTCTCAGTCTTTGTAAGCACTCAAACATACTGGTCATGTCTTTTTATGTCACCTAAATCAATAATCAATGATCTTAATAGCTCGCTTAGGTGTTTCTTATGGTTAGGATAAGGAAGGTTGCATGGCACAAAGTTTGTAGTCCTAGCTCTTCCTAACTTGGAAATTACAAACAAGGAAACAATCTTCAGACATATTTGGGAATTAATTTATGATGAGTCAAATAGTATATACTGTATATGGGCAAATTGTTGCAGAACTTCCTGATCAAAAACAAGAACATTTGGGCTTTGAAGATACCCCAGCTTATGGAACTAGAGAAAACTAATGCAGCTAAAAGAGGACTTACAAGGTAGATTATTAAGGTTTGGGCTGATAATTGGATACCAGGTGGACCAATTGAGTTTAGATTGAACAACACAACTGATTTTCACAACCATATCCCTGTTAACACCATTTTCCACTGGGTACTCATGGAACTTCCCTCAAGCAATGATTGCTCTCATCTCAGAATTGATTAACCTACCACCTCCAACCCCTCCCTAACCAAGCCATTTGGACAACTTCTCTCACAAGAAAATACACACACTTAAACACACTGTCATCTCCATCTCACCCACCATTCCACAAGCACCCTGGGCTCATTTTCTATGGAAACCATATCTCATCTCCAAGCAAAGATTTTTACTCTTTGGCTAGCAATCCAACAAAGATTGTCTACAATTGATAGAAAAACAATGACTTACCTCCAAGCCCCAAATATATTCCCCTTGCTCTCTGGAACCCAACCTGAAAACCACTCTCACCTTTTATTCACCCATTTGGAATTGGAACATTCTTACTTAAAAAAAGTGGATTTTAATCAATCCGTCGAATTGGAACAATCTTATCAGTTGGGCATCCCATCAATCTCACTCTATCAGCATGCATTTACTACATATGGCATGAGAGGAACTCTAGAATCTTCAAAAATTGTTCATAAAGTCATAATATTGTCATGAGAAGAATCACATGGGACATCAAAGCAAAACTCAATTCTAGGACTTTTCTAAGCAAGTTTGAATCACCCCTCTCAGCTTAAACTGCAATTTCCTTCAATTGTTGAATCGTCCTCCTTCGTGACCCCCTGACCTCTATGGAAATCAATGTCCAAGCCCATAGCCGTATATGGTACCTGGCAAGTGGCAATTGATAACGGATGCAGATAAGGGTAAGATAAAACTATATTATTATATATAATAGGGGCAGGGTGGGTTTTTATCATTATATATTATTGTGGTGGGTTTTAATTTTTTCTCATATCCGTTCTTAAGTAGGAAAAAGGATTCCCATACCTGTCTTATTTGGAGGTGAGAAGGAGCCAGACAAAATTTTCATCACTAGGGACTTAATGGGCCAGTTTTTAAGTTGTATTGGTTATGGGCTACAATGTCCATCTAACGGATCTATGCATGGTCCAATGCGGTAAACAGGTGTCTCGCCTTGATGGCCTAATGGGGTTTACAGCTAAGTTAGCTAACTTTTTGTAAATAATATTACACATCACTACAATTTGCTTAATTTTTTTTTTTTTTTTTAAATTGTCAGAACAAAAAGTGACAGGTATACAACATCCTTCAACCAAAAGTTGGTGGGTCCACTGGTCCTTTCAGGACTTTTAATTGGAGTAGGACATTAAGCTTTCAATAAGGATCGCCCATAGAAATAAAAGTGTTTGGTGAAGCAGATTTACACCACTAAATTGTTTTCCACCAAAGGAAGAACTATGACCGAGAGAGAGAGAGAGAGAGAGAGAGAGAGAAAACAAAAAATATCGAATAAATACCCCACTCCCAATAATAAAGAGACAGGAAATAAAAAGTATCGAATAAGTGACCCCACTCCCAATATTATTGGATGGTAATAAAATGACAGTGATGTTGAACAAGGCCAATTATTAAGTAATTACGTCATTATTGTAGTTACAAATGATAGTTACAAACTCTGTGACTAAAGAGAAAATCTGGGCACACCCATGTGAATGAAAGAGAAAAAATATACTCCACTAGAAAGTGACTACTCACAAATTTGGATACGTGTCTGGTTATGTGTCGATCGTATGGAGTATGAAATAATCTTGAATGTAAGATGGAGTAATTTGACTTTTTAAGGGTAAGTGGTAGCTTGTCATCGTGTTTCTCTTTTATCCAGTACTTTAACTGAAGCTTTTACATTTTGTACATATCCAAAAACATTTTGTTGATAATTTCATTTACATTTATCAACTAAATAAAATTTGAATTTTACAATTTATAACACTACTTAATTGAAAAAAAGATGTAAATGAAATGTTTAGACAATATTCTTGACACTCAAATTATTGGGTAACTCAATGTACCCCATACGATAATATAGTGTCCTCATCATATATATATATATATATATATATATATGAAGTGATTATTTTTTAAAAATAAGAAAAATAATGAGTATTGATTAACTAAAGGAACTCAAGGAAGTGAAATGAGTCCATTACCCATCGAGCGGATTTAAAAACTGCTTAGGAACAATTTTGGTGATCGATCTTATCAAGTAGTGAAAATCTTTTTATTTAGCTTCCAATGTGGTAATGATACAGTAAAAGGTAGAGCTTTAATTAGGTTTAACCAAGAAAAAGGAAAATGAAAAGAATCACCACAATTTTCTTTTATTTTTTTGTAATTACTTGTGGCCGTAATTCAATTATAAGATCCAATTATTATCAACTAAGGATTGGGTCATGAGTACTGCCAGACTCATGTGGTGCTTATATACAGATGCATGGCTCTGCTCAATTAAAGCTATTTTCTATTGATAAGCATATATATATATATATATATATATATATATAGTTACCTCTCTCTCTCTCATGGCTTTGAATAGCAGCAACCTCTTAGTCTGCACAACATTAGAATGTGAAACCATGGAAGAAATGGTATTTTCCATGGAGAAAGCTAAAGAAGAAGGTGCGGACCTTGTAGAACTTCGCATGGATTCCATGTCCTTTTCCCACATTTTCGAAATTGAACAACTGTTAAAACAAAGAACTCTTCCCGTAATTGTTTCTTTCAGGTAGGTACGTACGTACCTTCTACTTTAATTCCACACACACACACACACATATATATATCTTCATTCATGCATATATGTTTCTACAAGTAGCTAGCTAGAGGTTAATTGGTTGTTCATTCACATTTTTACTATACACTGCAAACATTTTTATCATTCATTATGGTGAGTGATTAATTATTTCTCACACAAATAATAATATTATTAAAATAGGTACCTCTATATTGTCTAGCTTTAATTTCCTAAAACATCCAAATATATATATATATATATATATATATATATGAATAATGATTTACTGGCCCATTAGACTAGTTCGATTTTTATTTTTTGTTAATGAGGTGGTGGGTCTCATCAAATGATGTTATGACGATGTTATGTGGTGAGATCCATTACTTCACTCACGTAAATTTATTCTTGTCTAATTCGATTCGAACTCTTTATCATTACTATATATGTGTGTGTATGTATAAATATTTAATCGATCCTTTTTGTTCAATTTGTCCCGAACCGTCTCCAATATTGTGAAACGCCGGAGGATATAAATAACCAAGCTGTATAGGCAAGAAAAAATAGAAAGAAAAATGAATTGGAGAGTGCGAAGGCAGATCCAACACACAGATTAAGGGATATAGACTTCACACATTAAAGTGTAACCAATGAACTAACAAGGTATATTATGAGAAACACGTTAGGTTAGGTTAGGTTTTATTTTTCCAAAACATGAACGTACAAGTGTAACATACGAAGGTATCACAAGATATATCACTAAGGCTTTGTTTGGATAAAAATGAAAGAAAAAAAAAAGAATAATATTAGTTATGAGAAAAAAGAAAAGAAAAGATAAAAAAAGATAACATGTATTCTTTGTTTAGATAAATTATGAAGAAAAAAAAATGAAATGATTGCATTTTTATTTGAAAAAAGTAAAAGAAAGAAAAGAAAGAAATCATTTTAATTAAGTTACTATCATGCTCTCTTGTGTTTATATTACAAGATATATTTAAATGTCTTCTAAATTTTATTTTTTAAAATGTTAAGGTTATTTTTAATATTATGAAAGATTCACTTATTCTTATCATTTCTCTCCAAATCTTTCCACTTTTGAGAAGATAATATGTGAGAGATTTGGAAGGATAATCTATATATCTCTCCAAATTATTCCTAATCATTTCTTTTCTCTTATTAATGACAATTCAAATATTAAAAATACTATTATTTCCTTTATTTTCTTTTTCTTCCAATTCCATCAATCTAAACAAGCCATCTCTCTTTTCAACTTGCAACATTTTTTGACAGCTCTAATAAACCTTAATCACAGCAATGCCAAATAGACATTTAATCCTTTAATATATATTTGAAATCAATGCTTTCACAATTTGTCTCAACGTTCATTATATATAGAGTTAAGTGCATTAAACCCCCTTAAACTATCACCATATTACAAGAAACTCTCTTGAACTATAAATTGACCCCTTAAACTATTATCAAATTACAAGAAACTCCCCTAAACTATCACCAGATTGCAAGAAATCTCCTGAACTACAAATTGGTCCCTTGAACTATCACAAGATTGCAAGAAGCCTCCCTAAACTATAAG
Source organism: Cornus controversa (assembly GCA_026545225.1). NCBI lineage: Eukaryota > Viridiplantae > Streptophyta > Magnoliopsida > Cornales > Cornaceae > Cornus > Cornus controversa. Next base: position 64,657,688 of record CM048850.1, on the reverse strand, counting down.
AAACACACATTTAAAGACAACTAGCATTTAACGAAAAAAATTAAATTACTTTTTTGTACTTAGTTAATATGTATGATTATCGGTGAAGTAAACTAAAGCTCTGTTTGGTAGCATTTTCGATTTCAAATTTCAAATTTCAACTTTTATTTTTATTTTTTTGGAAGTCACAACAGAAATCACGTTTGATAACGCAGTTTTTATTTTTGAAAAAATAAAAGTGATATCAAAATTTTGACAATTCTTAAGCATAATTTGAAAGCTTCATAACGAAGCTTTCAGATTTCATTTGTCAGTTCAAGTTTTCATTTACGATTTTTTTATAAAATACAATAAATAAAAAAAATTTCTTGCTCAAAAATATAATATAATACAATAAATTAAAATTTTATAAACAAAGAATAAAAAAATTAGAAAATACAATAAATACAAAATTGGTGACTCAAAAAATATAAATATAACAAAATAAAATACAATAAAATAAGATATGTTGGTTATGTTGATTATAGATGTTGAGATATAAGGCATATTTATATATATAATGAGTCTAACAGTCATAAGGGTATTTTTGGCATTCTAAATTTGGAGGGGGTCACGGGTGTTAACAAAGGTTAGATTTTGGACAGTAATTTAACGATTTGGGATTTATTGCAGAGACAGAAGATAGTTCAAGGGGTTAAGTGTCCAAATGGTAATTCGAGGGGGTTTTGTGATAGAGATAAGATAATTCAAAGGGTTAAGTATCCAAATAATAGTTCGAGGGAATTTTTTGAGAGAGAGAGGATAGTTCAAGAGGTTAAATGTCTAAATAATAGTTCAAGGAGATTTTTTGAGAGAGAGAAAATAGTTGAAGGGGGTTTAAAGTACTTAACCCTTATATATATACACTTTATATTCTAACAAAGAGGTGATATTTTCACTCCCCTTTTCTAAGTTTGTACTCCAATATTAAAAGAAATGACACTTCTAACTTTAACTTTACAAATGAATGTTATATTTTTTCAAATTACACAACTACCCTTCAGATATCCTCTTCTCTCTCCAATATTTAATATTTTTCGTCTGTTTTGACTAGGTAAAAAAAAATTCAAAAAAGTTATCTTTTTTGAAAGGACCCAAAAAAAAAAATATTTATGTTAATAAATTATCTCTTTTTGACATGAATAAAAAAAAAAAAGTATACTACACCAAAAAAAAAAGACCCAAAAAAATGTTATCTCTATTGAATAAATGATCTCTTTTGATAGGACTCAAAAAGAAAAAAAAGTTATTTTTGTTGAATAAAATATTTCCTTTGACAAGATCCTAAAAAAGTATGGTACGCAAAAAAAGAAAAAGGAAGGACCCAAAAAAAAAACTCTGTTGAATAAATTGTCTTTTGACAAGACAAAAAAAAAAAAAAGAACTCAAAAAAAGTTATCTTTGTTGAATAAAGTATATTTTTTTATCGTACTAAAAAAAAGTTATCTCTGTTAAGTAAATTATCTTTTTTGATAGGACCCCAAATATCTTTATTAAATAAGTTATCTCTTTTGACAAGATAAAAAAAAGTACTAAAAAAAATAATAACCCAAGAAAAAAGTTGTTTGTAAAGAAGGTAAAAAATGTTGAAGTTTATAATATAAAGGGTAGTTGTGAAATTATAAAATAAGAGAGGATACATTAATGAGTTTATGGACCTTCTTGTCTTTTCATTTAAAAGAAAAAGAGAGATGAAGTATAAACATAGAAAAGTAGAGTGCGAATATCGCCTCCCTAGTAAAAAAATCACTTTGTTCAAAGACTAGAATTCTCAATTTTTTACTTTGAAAAAGTAAAAAAGAGATATCACCGAATTACAACTCATAATGCTAATGCAACTAATGAGCTAGAGATTGTTGTCCATAAAAAAAAAGAGAGAACAAAGTATTCCACACGGTAGAGGCTATAGAGCTCCCTTAATGTGTTTGTAATATTAATCTTTATATGTCATGTGCATCTAAGAAGCACATATATTTGTATGAAGTGCTATATTGGTGTCCAACACCGATACTTTATGGACACTTCTGGATACGTTTCCTACTCTTTATGACTGTGTTCATGATTTAAAAAATTATTTTTTATTATTTTGGACACTTGACTAATATATTTTGGACACTTGACTGACATATCTTGAATATTTGGTTAACACATACTGGATGCTTGATCAACGTATTCCTTATTCTGTCTTTATAAAACAAACACATGATGGTCTTAGAAACAATATTTTGCACATACATCAAAATGTCCAACTTCAACCTCATTTTTCTTAAAAAAAATTGGCATTAAACAAGTGAAAGTGTGTAATGAAAAAAAAAACATTACTACAATGACAAGATAAGATAGTAATATCCTATATAATATAATATATTCTTTTTTATATTTGAATAACTTCAATTTCTAACTAATTTAACTTTTGGTAAATATTATTGACACTCCATGAGATTTGATATATTACAATTTCGTGATATTTTATCACCAACACTCCATGTCAAAATTTTTTATTTTTTAATAAGTGAAATGTCATAATTGCCCTTGATTATTTAAATGAATCTTAATATAAAAATATTAGAATTAGAAAATGACAAAACTGTCCTCATGCCATTCTTCAACCACATTCAGAACCTTAGCCGCCGCCACCACTACTTCTTTCTTTCTCATCTCCTCCTCCAACCACCACCGCCACCAACCACAACCACTAGTAACCATAGTCACCACCGCCACCACCACCACCACTTCTTATTCTCTCATCTTCTCCTCCAACCAACACTGCCACCAACCACAATCACAACTGCCAATACCACCGCTTCTTTCTCTCTCATCTCCTCCTCCAACCATCACTACCAATTAACCACCACCACTTCTTTCTCTTTTATCTCCTCCTCCAACCACCACTGCCACTAACCACAACCACAACTACCACCACCAACCACTGCCACCAACAACAACCACTATCTTTTCCTCCAATCACTGCCACCAGACTCTCTCTCTAAAAAATCCTCTCACTCTCTGTCTCTGTCGAATCTAAACAATAATTCAAATTATTCTTTGCCAAATTACAACATCAAGGAGTGTTGGTAACAAAATTACACAAAGTTGTAACTGCGTAACAATACGTCAAATCTTAGGGAGTGTCAATAAAGTTTACCTTTTAACTTTTGTATAAAAATTATAAATTAATTAATGTTCTATATTTGTCTTATTTAATAAATATACAAATAAAGCTTTATATTTATATTAATTGTGTTTGACTCCTATATTTTTAGAATTTGATGAATCAACATTGTTGTTGTATCGTATTCATATCTCATATATCTGTCCATGCTTTGTGGCGTGGCATTGACCATGTCAGACTGAAAATGGTTTTGGTATTGGGGATGGACAACCGAATATCTCTGATGCCCACAATGGCCCAAATTGATATAATCTTGGATTAACATTAGGTTCAGTAAATTTTAATTTTAATTTTTATTAACATAAAAAATTTAAAAGTTGATTATATATGTTTATAAAACTATCGAACTGAAATTTTCAAAAGATTATTTTACAAAAAATCAACAAATAATATACAAAATAAAAAAATAAATTATGATTATAAATATATAATTTATAACCTGTGAAGTTGAGTTAGAACTATAGTAAAACTCGGATCGGAATTTTTTCAACATAAATCCAACCCTAGATATAGAAAGACCCTGTTTGGCAGAGTTTTTGATTCGGTTTTTACGCAGAAGAAAAGGAAAAACAGAAGCTAAATTAGGAAGTTGGTACCTCCAACTTCCTTTAAAATCTATTTTTGGACTCCGAAACTCTTCCACATTGTCAATCTAAACACTCTCCAAAACGGCTTTTAAGCTTGAAAAATCAAAAGCCACTTTTCAAAAGTCAATCCAAACATGACCAAAGTATTGCCCAAGAAGGTAAAAAATTACTGCAAATTGAATTTGGGTTGGCTCACCGGGTTGCGCTCTTAATTTTGTAAATATTTGACAAATTAAAGAAAATAAAAGGTTAAAACAAATCTTGGCAAATAATACAAAGCAAACACGACCATAGCTCATAGCTTTCGAACTTAGTAAAAAGAAAAAGAAAAAAAAAAAAAGTCATTAATGCGTTATGTGATGGTCACTCAAGAATTGATTTGAATTTAAAGAATTTAATTTAATTTTCTTGCAAGTTATAGAAATGCTCTCAAAAGTGCGTCAAACACGCAGTGCCTAACAACTAACTTTTCAGAATTAGCGCAATGATTTTTATTTTATTTATTTATTTTCAATCCGCTGATCAATCATCATCTGGGTAGTCTGATCGAGCAAAACGCGATGAAATATGATTCATATGAAACTGTCCCCAACTTTTGGATTTTAGGTATTGTGAAAGAGATTGAAGAAGTGATATAGCATTATGGAAAGTAAGACGGATCTGTTGCTCTTATTCTTAGGATGGAAATTTTATATTTTTTGTATTGACCCATTAATTAGTCCATAATATTTCATATGAGATTGCCTTTTTTTTTTTTACAGACTTAATTCGCCAAGGACTTCATCAGGACGAGGAGACTCCAAGAACACATGCTTGCAAGTTCTGATACTGGCTCTCGAATTAGATGTTGAATTCGTCGAAATTGAGCTTGAGGTTAGTAATCCTATGCATTTCAGACATCCTACGCTCTTCACACACACACACACACATATCTCATTATTACCACCATTTGGGATATATACACATTCTTGACAAAAGATGTCTTTTCCTTTTTTTTGATTCCAACATCGTTATATATATTCTTTGTTTTTTTGGATTGGATCCTGTTAGATTTACATCATCCAACTGTTATGAACATGTCATATCATCACTTTTGTTTCGATTTAGTAGTGTATATAACCATATCATAGTGGGTACTTGCACAAGTGATTACATAACAACATATTTACAATCTTAGATGATGCCTTGGAGAGAAAAACTACTGATTGGTTTTTTTGTTATTCGAAAGTTCAAGTAAACTCAATCTCCCACACACAATATTACCTTTAACAGGGCCTGAACACTCAACTCCCTTTGAGTACGAGAGATGATACTTGGTTTAATGCCCATTGGTTCGTTATATATATTCGATCTCTTTTCCTTTTCTTTATTCCCACTATTACAGTATCATCCTCAACTCACAGGTATCATTAAAGGAGTTGAACACAGAAAATGTAACTCATGCCCAAAGGCCTTATGCTAACCAGCCCGTGAGGTTTATGCATGTGTTCACTGTTTAGTAATGTAAGACGAAATAAGTGAATTCAATTTTGATGGGACTGCATGTCTAATGGCAGCTTAATAATTTGCAACCACACTGTCTTTTGGATTCTTCATATAATATATATATATGAGCTTTCATCCATCTTAAACCGACCGGAGAAGTGCATGCATAGCCATTCACCAAAACCATTTTAATTTGAAAAAATAAAAGATTTCGTTACAAGTTTAGGCATTTTAGTTATGATTTTGGTATATAATTGATTGAAAAATAAGTTTTGGAATGTCATATTGAGTGATTACTACTACTTTGTCAACAATGCATCTCATTGACACCATTACACAAAAATAAAATAAAAATAAAAACATAGAAAGGAAAGCATTTCTTAATTAATTCTTATGAAACATACTATTACTGTAGATATCCTAGTTTTTATATTCAAGCTTATAAGGACGGACCGTTTTTTCTTCTCAGAATATCTCCCATCTCAAATATCTGGAATATGATGTGGTGGTGAAAATTTCTTACTCTAAAGAGAAATGATAATCATTTGAAGTTTAAATGAGTAGAAAAGATTGGGTCCACCTCAATTTTGAGACTTCCATGAAGAGGATCATTTCTTGATAATTTACATTCCCAACATTGAGGATTGCCATACCATTTTCTTCCCTCGAATCGTCCTTATTTTATTAAGAACTTATGGTTAACGTATTCAAAATTCTAATAACTCGTGAATTTCTCTGATCCACCCCATGAAACTCTTCAGGTAGCTTCTAATGTTGGCATCTCAGAATTTATGAAGAAGCGTTTGAATAGCAAAATAATTGTATCAGACCATGTCAATGGCGGGACCCCTTTGAGAGAGAAACTTGGTAACCTGGTTGCATGCCTGCAATCTACTGGAGCAGATGTTATAAAACTACTGATTGATGTGGATTATATTACAGACATAGCACCAGTTTTCCATATGCTCACCCATTGTCAGGTACCAATTATTACTAGGAAATTAATAGATTCACACTATTAGAATATTGGAACTCTTATTTGGCTTAATGAAGCCTTAACTGCTCCTCCTCAAGTGAATCTATTAGGTTTTTCTACAGGTACCACTTATTGCTACAGCAGTGGGTGATAGAGGTCTCATAAGCCAACTTTTGGGCCCAAAGTTCGGTGCTTTTTTAGTCTGTGGATCTTTGGAAGGCAAATCCATACCTGGGTTACCGACTCTGGTCAGCATCAAACAAGTTTACAAGATTGAATATATAAATGCAGATACAAAAGTTTTTGGCCTCATCTCCAATCCAGTGGGCCATAGCAAAGGCCCACTTCTTCATAATCCTGCCTTTAGACATACAGGATATAATGGAATTTATGTTCCAATGCTTGTTGATGATATCAAGGAATTCTTTAGGGTCTATTCATGCACCGACTTTGCTGGTTTCAGGTACTTGATCACTTCTCTCAAAACAGAAGAAGAGGAAATATGTTTTAATGATTGTCTTAGAAAGGTTGTGCTGTAGTTTGATTGCTCTTTGATTGACACTTTTGCTTCTTTGCTTGTTGAAAATTTAGTTAATGCAGCTTCTGTTTCTTATACTTGCTAACCATTCAAATCAAAATTAGCCTCGTCCATGAACTTTTACGTCTTCGGACAGTCTTAAGAAGATTGAAATTCTTTTCCAATTGCCTTATGATTAGCGCGCGATAATTATACCACATATTCTTTATTACAGGAGTACCGGAGCCATTAAGCTCTGGTATTTATAATTCTCATTTTAGATATCTTAGTTTCTTCTCCTCTTTTATAAGGAACTTAATTTTTGGAAATTATGAGCATTACCTCACCTCTTAGGCTGCTTTGAGGTTCATATGGTCAGATACCAGAGAGAGGTTAGGGATGGTTGCTTTGGGCAAAATGATTTAGTTTAAGGTGTTAGACCGCTCACTTCTGTTTGAATATAGTGTTCTCTGTTCTGCATTTGGTATGAACTATGAAAGCAAAACTAGGTAATTTTAGACCTAACAGAATGAGATGTTGGAATCCCAACAATTTGTTGTTGCGCTCTGGTTGAATGAGTGGTTCAAACCAGATTTATATAACTAGGGTTTCCATTTTGGAATAGAACGCTGTTTAACTAAGTAGATTTTCTAATGCATGTTTCTTTCCTTTGATGGAACTTGTAGTGTTGGAATCCCGCATAAGGAAGCAGCTGTAGGGTGCTGTGATGAAGTCCATCCGCTTGCTAAGGTCTGAATCTATGCAATGTAATTGCGTTAGTTTTGAATTTTTGGTTTTTTAGATTTTAAAGAACATATTATCCCGTCTTTCTGTATAAACCCTTTTCTTTCTTGTGTATGTATGCAAATATGCTGAAAATGTTATCCACGTCCTTTTTTGGGATGTTTGTTTCCCCTTCTCTTAATCCGTTCTTGGGTGTAATAGTTCAAGTTTGTTCAGTTGGCATGGAGAAAGAATCAGACGAACCTGGGTCAGGCTTGGTTCCACGACCAAAATCAAAGTAAATGGTTTGTGGAGCCAAGCCACCATCCCTCATTGAGATTGCAAGAGTTCAAAATTAATGCTCCGGTTGAGATTTTTAAATTCCAAAAGATTATGTTTTTATTATACGAATTCAATGTATAAGTATTGAATTATTGTTCATTGAATATTTATTTAATATAGAAAATAAAATGTTTTGGAACTTAAACATCTCTATAGTATTCAATGAATAATAATATCTCATGCAACTAACATAAATGAGATGCACCACCTAACTTCCATGGGATTCATGACGTGGAGTTTAATTTTTTTGCATATACAAGTGATAAAATACAACAACGAAGCCTTTTCCCAATTACTTGGTCTCGGCTACATGATAAAATATATTCAATTTTTCAATCCAATTCCATAAAGCCGTATCTCGTCTTCTTGAGTCTGCTAAACATGATAAATTCTTCTTTGTTATTTTCTTTTTTCTAGGGCCATATGTTTAAACATGTACTGTATGAATGCAGCATATTAAAGGGATACAAGGTAACTAAACCAGTAATAAGGTTGTGTTGGTTTGCATGGGATCTTCAATTCAACAGACTTGAGGTTTTCTTGGACTGAATCTATGGCAGCCCCAAGATTAAGTTGGACAATGTGTTATTTTGATGCATTATAACTAGTTGCTTCCTATCTATGCTTAGTATTTTAACATCAGAATTTCTGTTTCCTGCAATTGACTTATCCAAAAATAATAATTTGAATTTCTGTTTCCTGCAATAGATACTTCCGACAACCTAGCTTGATTCTAACATAAACGTGCACTATTTCCAACTCAGCTAAATCAGTGGGAATTTCTTGAATTCCAGTATTGACATCTTTCTTGTAACCATGGGACATGGATATTTTTTGGCACAAAGTTTATTTTTGCATTTGAAATGTGGTATTGATAATGTGACACTATATATAAGCTATCTAAACTGTGGTATGTTTTGTCAATCAGTCCATAGGAGCTGTAAATACTATTGTGAGGAGGCCTACTGATGGGAAACTGGTTGGTTATAATACAGATTGTGAGGCTTCTATAGCGGCAATTGAGGATGCACTGAGAGGTACTGTGATTTATTTTACAATGACAAAAATTTCATTTTATGTCTTTTGTTTCATTGGAGTTTGACTGTAATGCACCTCTATTTCTAAAATAAAATCAAACAATCTCTTAATTGTGTGGAAGTAACAAGCACAAACAAATAAAGAACTCAACTCAACAAAGATTTATCCCGACAAATCATTCTGTTTTATCTAGGGTCATCACTTCAGATAAATCACACACCATCATTTTTATCCTTATTATATCAACCTATGCTAATTTTGCTTTTCCCCTTCCCTACATAACCTTCAATGTGGACTAACAATATTTTTCTTCACTGATACAGTTTCTGACCTTCATTCCACATGTCCAACTAGCTTACCAGACTATCTCATTTTATATCCAATTTTTGCAACTTTCACCCCATCATTGATTAATTCCTTTCTAATTGTATCCGTTCATGTCTGACCAAAAAACATAAAAGAAAAAGAAACAACTTAAAAAAGTTCACTCCACCAGGTCTATTTCAGATGATCGGAAGCTAATTTGCATTTAGTTGGTTGCACAGAAAGACAAGCTGCCAATGGGGAAATATCACATACTTCTCTTGCTGGAAAAGTATTTGTGTTGGTTGGAGCAGGAGGTGCTGGGCGGGCACTGGCTTTTGGTGCCAAAAGCCGAGGAGCACGGGTCGTCATTTTCAACCGCAACTATGGTAAAAACTTATAATTCTACCAGTCTATGTTTGTATGTAGAAGTTTCCTGGTGTACTGACATTACCATTGTTTTGACAGAGAGAGCAAAAGCTCTTGCTCTAGCAATTTCTGGTGAGGCGCTGCCATATGAATGTTTAAACAAATTCTGCCCTGGGAATGGAATGATCCTTGCAAATGCTTCTTCTGTAGGCATGCAGCCAAAATCAAATCAAACTCCTGTTTCCAAGGTTCTCTCTCGCTTTCTCTGAGTACATTGTATTTGATTTGACAAGTGTCTCTCTGGATGTGGTACATATCTTATGAACACATTCATCAACTTAGCTTTCACCTCTCTATGGCTTTTTAGGAGGCATTGAGAGCGTATGATCTGGTTTTTGATTCTGTTTACACGCCTAGAAACACTCGGCTTTTGCAAGAGGCTGCAGAGGTGGGAGCCATAGTGGTGAGTGGTGTTGAGATGTTCATCCGGCAGGCCCTTGGTCAGTTCAAGTTGTTCACTGGTGGATTAGGTATCCTCTTTACCAGATTACAAATTTTCTATAAGAACAAGTTATAAATGAGGGCACCCTCCGCCCTGGGAAAAAAATAATGTATTTCTAAGTGATGCAAGCATCCTACATCTCTGGATGGCAAGAATTGGGTTTTGAGTCTTGACCAATTAGCTTTAGCTTAGTTGATATCAGGGCTTGTTCTTCAAGAAAGAGATTGGGTACTTAGACTCCCCAAAAAGAAATCTGTCTACCGGGTAGGTGGTTTTTTATCAGTTCATAATAGGAGTGGGGTGAGGGAGTGACCTTGCATCCAAGTGGACCAAAAGGGGAAAAATGGAAAGAGAAGTGCTGCTAATGCGTGCAGCATCTGTTTTAAGAAAATAGTGGCTACTAAAATTTTATAAAATTGATTGATGTTTCCCTAGAAAAGATAAATAGTTTATCATCTTTCTTACTTCCACTAGTTTCCAGCTCCGGAGGACTTCATGCGACAGATTGCTCTACAACAGTTCTGATTGTTCCTCCCAACTAGCATGAGCAGGATTTGAGAATGGAATATCTTCATCGATTTTGAGCTCATGAATACAAGGCCATGAACATGGATTCCAGTCAGGAAAGATTGTAGAACTGAGTTTAACACTTCTACCAGCTTGCTATTTTAAGGCCACAAAGAAAATAACTGGTCGAATTGCAAGCAGATTTCAGAGCTGTGAATATTGTTGCTAGTTCATTCTTGAAAGTAACGAAGTAAGGTTCATATTAAAGAGTTGGTTTAATATAAAAAACCACTGTTTCTCCTATCCCATGAATTTGCTATAATCAGGTCAGGTCAGGTCAGGTCAGGTCAGTACAGACTGATGGATGCACTATTGTGTTGCTGATTCATTCCATGCTTACAGATTCCTCAACTGCTAGTGCCTCGCACTATTTCTTGAATGAAGCAGCACAAGAGTGAACAAAGTTATATTTAACATCAGGTGAAGCAAAGTTAAATCGAGCTTCAAGTAAGGTGCATATCACTAAACTTGAATTCCTGTAACAGTATTTATGTAGGGGTAATAGATGGGAATATCTTAATGTCTGCTAGTTTTGGTATGATTTATTACTTGAGGCAGTAAAATGAAAAGACAAGTGATTAATCGTGGCCACATAACGGTTACATGTTATATAAATAGAATATTTCACTTTCAACCTCTGAAAAATAGAAACAGCAATTGTACGTGAAGCTCATAATGTTACCTGAGCTTCATATTACAATTGAAAATAACTTTCAACTTTTAAAAGCCAACTCTCTTTAGGCAAGAAGCTCCAAACTCTTTATTGATGCAAAACCACCATCCACCACCAAGTTAATGTACTTGGCATCATCGGACGCTAGATAAACCGCAACTTTATAGCCAAGACTAAGAGTGCCCCATGTTCGCATACAACACTGTCAAACAATGGATGGCAATTGAAATTGGTATTTTACCCAATTCGAAATATAATGCCCTCATTGTACAATAATTACCGGTGTGCCCTTGTTGTCACTGGACAAACAAGTGAAAACTGACAGAAAACAGCCCGTTTTTACACTAGACTTTAATTAGTGAATAAAACCCACCGACCAATGAGCAATTGACTATGTGCAGAGATATATATATATAGAGAGAGAGAGAGCATTTAACTCACTTGTTTTTCTATATATATATAGAGAGAGAGCATTTAACTCACCTGTTTTTCTGGGAAGAGAAACAGAGCTCTTGAAATGGAAATGCTTCTTCTGCTGTTGATATCAATAAATAACAGCGGTACACATATATAGTCAGATCTACAGAATATATACTACACATTGAGGACTGTAATAGTGTGAACCCTTTTGATAATTGAGGCGCAAGGGACAGAACCAAAATGTGTCCTGTAAGTAATGCAAGTAGAAGATCTGTAATACAAATTTCAACGAGGATAGAATATATGGTCTTTACACTCAGACCACTCAATTTATGAGGAATATAGGGTGGCCAGATCACAGTCCACATACCATCATGATTTGAAGAAGAAAAATTCTCTTCAAAAAGTTAATAAGAAAATAAAATAACGTACCTTAATTGAACCCTGAACATACTTTTCGTGAAGAAGATGTTCTTAGCGAGAGAAAGAAAGAGTGTTTTTTGGGCTCGTGCTGAGAGAGATGTTCTTGGAACCTATGTTAAGAGTCTACAGAGTACTGAGAGAAAGTGTCTCGAGAGAGAGAGAGAGAGAGAGTTATTCATATGATTCTGCATTTCACATTATTGTCCCCTAAAGAAATGATCAGTTTTTGTTAGTCTAGGTGGTTGTTTGTTAGTGGAGGGAGTTATATCTATATTGATTGTACAAGGGTTTTTATGATTTTACTCCTTTGATCTTATGAACCAAACGGCCAATCCATCATTTGCTAGGGCATCTTGTTTCAAGTTATTACAGTATTGTGTTTGTTTGTTTGTTTTTTGGTATTTGTACTTAAAACTATGAATATTTTGATTGGCCTTTCTTTAAATTAATAAAATCTTAAACGGAAGAAGAGAGAGGGTAATTTACATTTAGACTTCATGTGATTTGCTTTTATTTCACTTTGATCTCTCACCTTTGCAAAATTACACTGTCACCCCTTATTTTATAAAATAATAAGCACTTTGACTCTCTTTAGTCGCTGACCTTTTCTCCCCACTAACGGTTATATCTAATTCTTTAAGAATTTCAGTTTTTCCCTCCTATTCCAACGGTCATATATTGCCTATAAATAGCCATTTTACCCATTTCATAACACCTCTCTCTTTCCTCTCTATCTCTCCTATATTTCCCTCTTTTTGTAGTGATATTCCAAAGAAGCATAAATTCATATCAACATGGGGGTAGGGGTTTTCTAAGGTACATTAATAAGGTGTGTTATTGTGGAAATAATGCTAGAATTAAGGTTATCGAATCGGATGAATACAACAACAAAGGCAGATTGTTTTATATTTGTGATAGTGGAACATGTGATTGTTGGGATGGTTTAATGCCATGAATATGGTTGTGGGTGATGAGTATCTACCTAATGATTAAGTTCAATTATTTGAAGAAGTTGCTGAACTCAGAGCAAAAGACAGAGCTATATGCTCAAGATTAGAAGTTCTTGAAGTCACAAGTGGCCTTTTAAAGATTGTTGTATTTGCATGCATTCTTTTGTTTGTGTTTGCCCTGTTTGTAGTTTTGAGTGATGTCAAATGATGTAAAGTGTTGCTTATTGTTTGTTGAAGCAACAAATATGTTTGTCCCGTATGCAATTTATGTTTTCCCGAAATGAAAGATGTTAAAGAATCTACAATCACATATATGTTGTCCCTAAATGAAAGATCAATGCCAGTTACATTCACAGAAAACTAACCAAAACACTTAAACTAACTAAGATCAATGTCAATTACATCCAAAGATCAATGCAATCACATACATCCAACAGTACGTACTAAACAAAGCCACAAAAACTAACCAAAACACTTAACATATATACTACTGAAACACACTTTGAACCATGAAACATTAATGTCAGTTGCATCCACAGAAAACATCAATATTAGTTAACTCTATATTCTTCATGCATCATACAAATCCAAGTTTCTAAACCATGAAGCATATAACATAAACCACCATAACACATAAAAAGAAAATTACATCAAAAGAAACCTATTGCTCACTATTCTGTGGTCCACCTTCTAGTCTCATTTGCCTATCTTCTAATATTTACTGCTCCCACTCTGCAATAATATCTCAAAAATGAATTATAACACTTGAAATTAATCAGTTATATCCATAAGCATGACATAATAGGTAATTGAAGACTTACCTCTGACACTATGAATCTAGGTCACACATTTAGTTGTGAACCACCTCTGCCACTTGCTTGTGAACTACCTCTGCCATTTGCTTGTGAACCATCTCTGACACATGCTTGGAAACCACCTCTGCTACTTGCTTGGAAACCACCTCTGGCATTTTCTTGTGAACCACCTCTGGCACTTGTTTGTGAGCCACCTCTAGCACTTGCTTGTGAACCACCTCTGACACTTGGTTGGAAACCACCTCTGGCATTTGCTTGTGAACCACCTATGTTACTTGCTTGGGAAACATCTCTTGTAGACATACCTCTTCCAACCCCACTGTTTAAACCACCACCTCTACCACTCATCCCTCTTCCATTCACACCTCTTTTAAACATAAATTGTGGAGTACCACCTCTGTTAGTCATACATTTTCCAATCACACTATTTGAACCACCACTTCTTCCAACCCTATTGCCCACATTTGTGCTTCCAGAATGAGACTTAGACAAGTTTTAGCACAATAAATAAATAAAATTAGCTTCAAAGACACATCATGCTTACAAAATTATTAACAAAACACATAAAGCAATTTAAAATACCTGTTGTGTAACACAAGAAGGTCATGCTCCTTGTGATCCTTGAGTTTGAGACCCATTTTGTCCCTAAATCACCATGGAATTGTTACAAATCAGTAATATAATCCTAAATACATAAAAAATTGAAATATTGTCTGTAAAGACAAAATTAAACTAAAATTGTACTCACTGCATTTGAATTCTGTGCATTTCTAACTTCTCTTGCAGTTAGACCTCTCTCGCAGGTCCTTATATTGTGACCAAGTTGCAAGCAATACTTTCATCTTACAGTTGTTGATCTTCTTGCTGGTCCAGCCCTTAGGGCATTTTCACCTTACTCTCTTCTCCTATTTTTTCTTAGTCTGTCATGCAATCTTTTAGATAGAGAAGGGTGCAATTGCACTCCTGGAGTTTGTGGCCGCATCTTCTCATCCCTTAAAAGATATATAATCCCACCATGGGAAAGTAGATATGCTTCCTTACTGTAACAAGGATTACAGAAAGACTCTGGATCCTTTCTTTTTTCGGGAAATAACACTAGCAGTATGTTTATAAGGTACTCCTGATAACTGCCATGCTCTACATGAGCAAATCCTCAAATTAAGGTCAACCATATTTACTCATTGTTCTTCATGAATTTCAAACATATCCCTCCCAGCAGGACAAACCCTACAGTTCTTCCCTCATCAATAACTTTATTTAATCTTTTTCTAACATTTAGTGTTAATGTCCCAGACCAAGAACAAGTTTTCTCATACCTTTTCTGGATCCTCACCATTAATTTGATTTTAATCCACTCAAGCATACTCAATATTGGTTTACCTCTATAGTGCCCAACCCAATTATTGAAGGACTTTGTCAAGTTGTTTGTTATATGGTCACTCTTTGATTACTTATTAAACCCAACCTTACTTCAAATTTCCAAAAGCCTCTTCATTAGCTAGTCATGAGCTTCCTGACATATCTCATATATATATCTCATTGCATCATCAAATTCAAGCTGATTGCATGATCTAGTAGCCCTCCAGAAATATCTCTTCAATAGAATGTCAGGATATTTCTTCCTAAAACTATTATACAAGTGTCTACAATATATCCTATGAGTTGTCTCAGGAAATATTTCAGAAATAGCAACATCAAGACCCTAAATGCATAATTAAAGAAACATATTATACAATTAATAAGCAGCAGTAACATAATAAAATGTAATTAAATTTAGAAATAAAAATAATTAGTATACCTTTTGCATATCAGACAAAATTGTCCAATGTCTGGTCTGTGCATCTGCACCAAGCATGTCCCTCAGATTATTTAAAAAAAATGACCCAGTCTCCTTCCTTTCATTTTCCACCACAACATAGGCAATAGGGAACAGACCGTTATTGCCATCCAAGGCCATAACTGACAAAAACATTTCTCCATATGGCCCCTTCAAGAAACAATCATCCATTCCAATGAAGGGCATGCAACCCTTAATAAACCCAGTCCTCAAAGCATCAAATGCAATAAAAATTTTCTTGAACCTTGGAATTGTATTCAAATTAGGATCATAATGATCAATTGTAACCACACTCCCTGAGTTTGACCTCCTAATTTCATTTTTATAGGATGACAGTACACTATATGACTTTTCATGATTGCCCTCAATAACATCCATACATTTCTTTTTTGCCCTATATATTTGTATAAAAGATGCTACAACATTAAATTTCTAATGAACTGTCTCTTGCAAACTTTCTAGAGTCATAGTTGGATTCTGTCTAATTCTCTTCAGAAATTTTCTTGCAATTCATATAGAATTGGAACTTGGATTTTTATCACTCCTCACACAATTATGTGACTCTCTTAACTTCTTTATCATAATGGTGACCTTATCTGGAAGTGGGGAGGCATGTATCCTCCATGGACAACTTGGGGCTTTGCACATAACAGTTATCCCTATGCTTTCATTTTTTATCTTCTCAATTTGGACTCCTTCTTGCACAGTGTAATATCTCAATACCTCTCTAAAATGATTCACATTTTCAAACATCAACCTTTCTTCCAACTTTATTTTTTCCCCTTTATCTTTCTGATATGTTTTCCCTTTTATTTTTTTTTCTCAAAATTCTTACTTTTTGATCTATCTCTCATTCCTAATCTCACTCCAATCTCCACACTTGAGTCAGAAAATGCATCATCACTTGACCTATAATATGATAATCTATCATTACAGTCCACATGGTAATCTTCATCACTATCTAACTCAATAATATCACAATCACTGTCATCTGAGCTACCACTATTAGTTTCAATACAATTAGTGTCGCCTTTTGCCCTCCACTCAACATTTTCTTCCCTAAAACCATACACATCAAATTTCTTTAAATCACTATCATATTCAACCTCATTGTTTTCAGCACCCACTGCCTGATTATTTTCTCCCACTGCCTTATTGTTTTTAACACCCATTGCCTCATTGTTTTCAGTACACATATCAACATCCTCATCTAGACCTAATTCAGTATCTGACTCAACTATTTCAGGTTCAACTGCTACCTCTATGGGCTCAATTTGCTTAATTTCAACATAGACATTAATATCTTTTACACCACTATTCAAATATAACATGTCTAACAACTCAGAGTCACTCTCAACCATCATTTTAGAAAAGGAACTAGGAACATCACAATATACATAATATGCACCCTATACCACTAGCAATATAAAAAAATACAGCTTTCTTGATGTCTTCCAGGAATTTAAACATACAGTATCTATCGGGGTCTACTAGACTAATAATTCTGGTGGTTGACTTGTAGTGAACATGTTAATCATGATAAAAAGTAACCATAATTGTGACAAATTCAAATAACACCAACATCAATATATATAGCAACTGTCCAAAGTTAAATAAGGTCGTAACAATGGTATGTATATCAGAGCGGGAACAAAGTCCGTCATACAATATACATAGCCACTGCCCAAATGAAATTAAACATACTCTAAACCCCCAAATTGATTAGAAGAAATAGAACTCTAAAGTTACAAATTTATAACAAATCTGGACATATAGCACCTAATTGAACATAAATCAATCAAAAAGCACCTAAGCGAACAAACCCTAAAATCTATAAGCAATCGAATCGAAAAATTGCATGTATATGTTCCAAATCAAATAAATCCTAAAATTAAACATAAATCAAATATGAATTACAAGTTGAATGCAGCAAATCAAACATAAATTGAAAAATCCTAATCAAACAAAAATCGATAAAACTCTAATCGAACGAATAGTAAAATAATCCTTTTAATCTATGCATAAATATGAATAAACCCTAAACAAGTATGAATTAGAAGTCGAATACACCAAATCAAACATAAATCGAACATAAATTGAAAAAACCCTAATTGAACAAAAATTGATAAAACCTTAGTCGAACATAAACGAAATACCCCTTTAAATCCATGCATAAATATGAACAAACTCTAAACTCTAATAAGATAAACTGTTAATTTAAGATAGTAATCGAAAGGTTACCTCTTAATCGCTCCTAATCGCTCGTTGTGTACAACAACTTCAAATCTCTTCAATCTTTGGCTTTCACACATCAAAACACTTTGATCTTTTATGGTAACGGAATATTAGAGATGATTTGGGTGAGTTATTTTGATGAAATTCTAGGGTTTGTGTGAGATTGAATCGCCATAGACTGTATGACTTGAATCATCACAAACTGATTTGGGTGTGTTGTATGACTTAGAAAAAAAAATGTGAGATTTTTTGTGGTTTAGGTGTATTGATGTGACGTGTATAAGGGGTTGTTTGGCTAAGAGTTAGTAAAACTTGTGTTTGGTTAAGAGGTTGGTCAACTATTAGTCAATTATATCAGAATATATAATAAGGGTAGTTTAGTCTTTTGTCTGAAATAAATTTTTCGGCAGCCGACAAGGTCTGACAATGTAATTTTGCAAAGGTGAGGGGGTCAAAGTGAAATAAAAGCAAAGGTGAGGGGTCTAAGTGTAAATTACCCAAAAAAAAAATTACCATGACTAAATCTAAAGAGAAATCACCTAATGAACAGGCTTGAAATGTACAAATAACCAGCAACGTCAATTTAATGGAAACAAATTTGTTTTTATTAGAAGTTTGATTTGAGATTAAACCCACTCGTCCCATTTAATTTGAAAAATATAAAGATGGATACATATTTAGGAGCGGGAAAAATGGAAAGAGGAGTGCAGCATTTATTTAAGAATATAATAACTTAAAATTTTAGACAACTGATTGATGTTTCCTTGAAAAAAGAAAAAGAATTTATCATCTTTCTTACCTCCACAGTTTTCCAGCTCCGGAGGACTTCATGCGACAGATTGTTTTACAACAGTTCTGATTGTTCCTCCCAACTAGCATGAGCAGGATTTGAGAATGGAATATAACCCTTCATCGATTTTTGAGCTCATGAATACAAGGCCATGAACATGTATTCCAGTCAGGAAAGATTGTAGAACTGAAAGTTTTAATTACCTGAGAGCTTAACATTTCTACCAGCTTGCTATTTTAAGGCCAAAAAGAAAATAACTGATCAAACTGGAAGCAGCTGTGAATATTGTTGCTAGTTCATTCTTATCACTAAACTTTGAATTCCTATATTTGTAGGCAATGGATCGATGGGAGGCAGTAAATGGACAGATAAGTGATAGTCGTGGCCACATGCATAATGTTTGGGCTTCATATTACAATTAAAAATAACTTTCAATTTCTAAAGGCCAACTCTCTTTAGCCAAAGAATGTCATTGGAATGTGAATTCAAATTTGTAGTCTGCAATTCTCTTCTCTTTGATATGTTCATGTCATCCATATATATATGTTGGCCGGCCGCATTTCAGTGCATCTGATCTGGTGCAGGAAACCTCAGATTCTTCATTGATGTAAAACCACCATCCACCACCAAGTTATGCCCACTAATGTACTTGGCATCATCAGACGCTAGATAAACCGCAGCATTTGCTATATCACTAGTTTCACAATATGTTCCTTCTAAAACTCCTGCACTCTGTATCATATTGATGAGCCGCTGAGCATCAACCCCCGGAAAGAACTGAGTCATATCTTCCATCGCAAATGGGGTTGGAATGGCGAAAGGCGATATACAGTTGATCCGGATTCCATGCTTGCACAGCTCTGCCGCAACAGATTTAACAATTCCAATCACACTGGACTTGGAAACTGAATATGTGTGTGGTGCTAGTCCACCCATTATTCCTGTCACACTTGCAGTGCATAGAATGGAGCCAGCTCGACGTGGGATCATCACGCGTGATGCGTGCTTGATCCCTGCCATGACACCTCGGATGTTGATGGCCATGACCCGGTCGAACGCTGCAAGGTCAAGGTCAACTATACTCGGAGGAGTGTGGCATGCAACCCCTGCATTGTTGTACATGATGTCAAGCTGTCCATGTTTAGAAACTGTGTAATCAACCGCATTAGAAACCTCAGTTTCCTTAGTGACATCGCAGGCGATGAAACTTGCATTCGATCCGAGCTCCTTGACTGTGTCTTGGCCGAGTTGGTGTTGGATGTCGGCGATCACCACTTTGGCACCATTGCTGATGAATCTGGTTGCAGTTTCCTTTCCAATGCCGCTTGAACCTCCGGTGATCAATGCTACCTTGCCTTCTAGTTTGCTATGTCACAAACAAGAGATGGGACTTTTTTCATTGACCAACAAGCCAATCAAAATATTCATATGATTGATTATATTGTAAAGTGATTAATCACTTGACCTACCTACAGTACGTATTTGGATTTGAATGATTGAATTGGGGACGATTTTTGAAATTAAATAAGATGGAATTGGACTTTAATCTACTGGCCCCTTTCAATCCACAAGACCGAATCGAATGAGCTCTCAATCTGAGAGAATCTATGCATAGCTAAGAGTTGTGTCCCATATTGGCAATTCAAATTGGTATTACTCAATTCCGAATATAATGTCATTTTTGTACAATAATGACTACTTGTGACCTTGCCGTTACTGCCACTGAACAAAATTTATAAAACATCAAGTGAAAAATGATAGTAATACAGAAAGCGGCCGTTCTACAAGACACTTTAATTGGAGTAGTGAATAGAAGGCAATGACCAACTGACCATTTAAAAAGTCCAGAGATATGTATAATTGTATATGCAGTGTGTGTATAGAGAGAGAGAGAGAGAGAGAGAGAGAGAGAGACCTGTTTTTCTGGGTAGAGAATTGTCTGGTGAAGCTTTGAGCAAGTAGAGCTCTTGAAATGGGGATGCTTCTTCTGCTGATTGATAATGATAATATCAATCAATAAATAAGAGCGATACACAGAGTCAGTCAGTCAGATCTACACTGCTGATTGATAATGATAATATCAATCAATAAATAAGAGCGATACACAGAGTCAGTCAGTCAGATCTACAGAATATATACTACACATTATTGAGGGAGGGCTGTATTGGTGAGGAACCCTTTTGATAATTGGGTGGCCAGAGACAGAATTAAAGAATGTGTCCTGTAAGTAATACAAGTAGAAGATAGAATCTATCGTCTTTACACTCAGTCCGCTCAATTTATCAAGAATATAGGGTGCCGAGATCACACAGTCAACATACCATCATGATTTGAAGAAGAAGAAGAAAAATTCTCAAGAAAATAAAGTAACGTACCTTAATTGAATCCTGAACATACTCTCCCGAAGAAGATGTTCTTAGAGATAGAGGGTGTTTGTTTTTGGGACTTGTGCTGAGAGAGATGGTCTTGAAGCTTTACGAGTCTACTTGAGAGAGAGAGAGAGAGAGAGAGAGAGAGAGTGAGTGTGTCACTGTGTCCAATGTACAAATACAAAAACATAAAAAAAAAAAACACACAATACTGTATGTAATAACCTGACATCACAGAATATGCCTCTGGAACTGGTGGATTGGCCGTTTGCTTCATAAGGTAAAGTAAGAGTGACGAAATTCGGCAGGACTCGCACATGAATTACTAAATAAATTAATTGTTTCATATCCGTATTTTGAGGCTCAATTTGTTTAACTCAATTTGATCCAATATAATTGTGTACCTACATATTTAAATCAATATGGATATTTTTGTTATTTATGATATTATTACAAAAATCCAAATAAGTTAATTGTATAATTTATTAAAATTGAAATAGAAGATTTAGTAATTCTTTAAATTTTTATTCAGAATTTTTATTTTTTGTTAAATTTACATTTTATAATTAAAATAACATGTTTAATTTTTATTTTTTTTCTTGACAAGGGTTAGTAATTAAGGTGGAGGAAAATCGAACATAAAAGTCCAGATGCAAAACACTAATACTTATCCAATTAATAAATGAGTTGTAATCATATCAAAATACTTAATAACTTTTCTCAACATGACAAAAATACAAATTACTAACATTAATATTGGTAAAAGAGAAGTATTATCACCACATACACTGATTATAGATGACACTAAAATGAATAATCCAAGCTTTGCTGGTTTAGCAGAAAAAAAACATTTTTTAATTCAGAGTAAGAAACTTGTTAATACCATTGTCTGTAAATCACGTGCACCAAAAATGTGTATAATATACAATAACTGAATGGACAAATGACCTGAAAACACTACCATTTGCAACTTAAAAAAATGTCTCAATTAATGTAACTTCAACAGCAAAAAAGAAGTATTGAGTCTCTAGTGGATCTTTACTCAATAACAAAAGAATAAAATGTAAAGTAATAGAAAATGATGGTGAAGATAAAGAAATATATATATATATATATATATATATATATTATTCAAAGAAAGAATCAAAACCCTCAAAGTGACCAGCTCTGGTTGGGAGGGATTTGATGGAACCGAGGTTGGATCCATATCCCTTTAAGGTTTCGACTTTGTGGTTCTTTTGAAGAAGCCTTGACGGTTTCATTGTTAATAAACAAGTTGTTTCCACTGCGTGTTACTAGCGCGCCACAAGTAGAAATGGAGACATTATCCTCCAATTCCAAACCTTTCTTAACATCACTTTTCTTGAAATAGCTTCTCCTGACTGCAAAGTGTAGACGGTCAGCATTAGGATTGTTGCTACCATTTTCTACTAACTGATAATGACCCCATGTTTTGTCCCTAACAGAAAAGGTCAATAGCCCATCTTTATTGTCCAAATAGTAGAAGTGTCCATCATGATAAGTGGCACATGTTACATTGTCTAAGGGACGACATTGTTCATGCTTAGTCCATGTGTTAGCTCCACGGTGTAGCACATATAGCTCCAATTTGAGCTTATCACATCGGTTAATGACAGAAACAATGCACTCTGGGGATGTGGGAGGACATGAGAATGCTGCAACATGGTTGGACAGCTCTGAGTGTGGGAACTGTGGAAGCTCTATTTTTGCCCGCGAGAAGGGGCAGAAGAAGAATATTGAGCCTTTTTCGAATAGAAGAAGCCATCCCTCGTCTGATGCAAGGCAAGTTGCTCCATCCAATTCTGGGATACTCACCGTGTACTTCTTTTTGTCCGATTCATTGTACAAGACACATTCTGAATTCTCACCGTAGAGTAGAAACCAAGGATTATGGTTTGGCGAGGATTCAATCTGAGCTGAAGCTGTGGAAGAAGCAGAGTGCCAATCCTTACTCGTACCACGGAAACTGAGAAGCTCAATTAGGCCTAACCGATCTGCAATTGCTGATAGAAGCTCCGGAGGAATATCAGACCGTGGTGTTGTTGCAACTTCACCACCATCACTAATTTAAGCGAGATTAGCATGCCAATGTTGCAAACATGCAATAATAGAATAAATGAAACCACACAACTAATTTCTATGCAACAAAACATCATATATCTTGTTTCCGGACAACAGCCATCTATTGATGATTTTATATGTACGTTGTTGGTTCATTTTGTTCTTTTCTTTTCTCTTCTTTTTTATCAGTTATTTTCAGTGTTGGATTAACTATATTAATTATTTAAAGAGCCTAATGTCATGCCCCGTCATGGAAGGTTATGCCACGCCGCAGGGAGATTCTAGAACACTCTATACTTGAGATGTATAGACTTATGTAGCATTCTCTAGAACCTCCAAAGTTGTACATACTTGTATAGAATTCTCTAGATATGTTTAGCCTTGTTTAGATATTTTTTGGAGCATTCTAGAACCAAATTCTAGAATAGTCCTGGCCGTCGGATTGTTGACGTGTTTAGATCTTAGTCGTCTGAGGAACTTGGCCTACAAATAAGGGTGGGAGCTCATTTGCTCCTCACCCAGCAACTAAGTGTTATAAGAGTTCTCCAGTGCAATACGAGTACTTGGAAAACACCAAGGTCGTGACAGTTAGTATTAGACTTTAGACTTTAGGTTGCGAGACTTGACAACGTCTAAAGGCCATACGAGCACTTGGAGATACGCTCACTTGGAATACCGTGATAGTTGGTATCAGACATGAGCAGCCCCACTCACAGAACTAAATTTGAAATTGGACGAACCAGTGTCGGGAGACGTTTGATGACTTGAAAAAGGCAGTCACAGAGGTTGACACAGATGTATTAAACTTCACTATTGGGGGCGGGGGCGTGTTGATGTAAGAGGCGCACCCCATAGCCTCTGAGAGTTAGAAACCTAGATATATATTAGTATTTTATATTGATATTGATACTCAGACACGAGCAGCCCACTCACAGAACTACTTAAGCTCACATAACTACTTAAGAAGAATCGTTCTTGAAATTGGACGGACCAGTGTCACGAGACGTTTGATGACTTGAAAAGGGCAATCATGGAGGAGCAAGTGTTGAGGCATATGACTTCAAGGGCAGTCATGGAAAAGCAAGTGTTGAGGCATATGAAGTGAACACAGATGCATTAAACTTCAATATTGGGGGTTGGGGCATGTTGATGTACTCAGGATCAAGACGGAGACTTATAGATTCAGAAGAAGTTCAACCTAAAGCAAGCATGCTGGCAGGATTTTCCAGCCGAGTTTACTTCTCACTTCGAGTATAAGTTGGGTAAGGCTAATGTGGTGGCAGACGCACTAAGTGGAAATGTCAAGCTCACAACTATAAGTTGGCAGAGGGTTACACAATTGGCGAAGGATGGGAATACACGACGTTGATTTGGCGTTGATTTGGCTTAAGGGTGACTTACTTTTCTAGGGAGTTGATTAGGAAGTGGCCATGGAACAAAGTGGGCTGACCACCTAGATATGAAGAGGACGTTGACACTCCTAGAAGACTCATACTGACTCATACTTCTGGCCTAAGATGCAAGATGCAGAGCAGTGTGGAAGCTCACAACTATAAGTCGGCCTCAGAACCTTCTGATTGGTAGCATCAAGGAAGGAACAAAACATGACCCTCTAGCGAATAGCATTATACAATTGGCGAATGATAGGAATACACGACGTTTTTGGCTTAAGGGTGACTTACTTTTCACTAGAGGGGGCAGAGGGTTACACAATTGGCGAAGGATGGGAATACACGACGTTGATTTGGCGTTGATTTGGCTTAAGGGTGACTTACTTTTCTAGGGAGTTGATTAGGAAGTGGCCATGGAACAAAGTGGGCTGACCACCTAGATATGAAGAGGACGTTGACACTCCTAGAAGACTCATACTGACTCATACTTCTGGCCTAAGATGCAAGATGCAGAGCAGTGTGGAAGCTCACAACTATAAGTCGGCCTCAGAACCTTCTGATTGGTAGCATCAAGGAAGGAACAAAACATGACCCTCTAGCGAATAGCATTATACAATTGGCGAATGATAGGAATACACGACGTTTTTGGCTTAAGGGTGACTTACTTTTCACTAGAGGGGATTTAAGGCAGTTGATTAGGAAGTATCATGGAACGAAGTGGGCTGACTTCTGGCCCAAGATGCAGAACAATGTGGAAGTATAAATGAGGACTTGTCTTGTGTGCCAGCCATTGCCCATCCCAAAAAGACCGTAAGAGAGTGTCTCCATGGACTTTCTCATAGCTTTACCTAATTAAGAAAGGTGTTAGAAAAACATTCCTGCATTGATGGATTGCACAGTGGAAAAAGAGACAGAGTTGTTTGGTGATAACGTGGTCAATTATTGTGGAGTTCCACAATACATTGTTAGTGATCGAACGAGACTCTTCAAGAAAATGGGAACAAACTTAAACTTCTTAAGAGTTTCCAGTTTCCACCCTAGTTGAATGGGCAGTTGCTGTAAGTTGGGTAAGAATTCTCGTTCTATTCTAATTCATTCTCTTGGAAGTGTTTGAGGCCAGACGTGCTGCAATGAAATATATTTTGTGAAATTTCTCTAATGTTGTACTCTAAATCATTCTCAAATTCCATATTTGAATTTTTTTTCCTAATGAGTCTGTGGTAAGATTTCTCTAGTGTTCAATCTTTATTTAATTGTGTTGTATCTAGTAAGATTTCCAAGTGTTCACTATTGATTTAATTGTTAATTGTTAATTGTGTTGTATATTGTAAGAGCGTTAAATATTTATTTATTTAAAAGCGCCTGATTTTTTTGTTCAATCTTTATTTATTTATTAAAAGTGACTTTTCCGGTTAATTTGTCAGTAACAGTTCATTCAATCTTTATTTATTTATTAAAGAGTGACTAATTTTTTTCTGAAAGAATTATCTAGTATTGAGGGCTCTACGTATCTTTATTTTTTTTAGAAACAGGAGTCGGAGAATCCAATACAAAAACAAAACTAGGTACCTACATCACAACTACACGAACTAGCTACATCACAACTACACGAAAGGGCCACACTACCTGCAACTTTGAATGATGGAATGTTATATTAGTATAGATGAAATATTACTTTGAATGGTTGAATGATTTTTAGCAGAAGAGTTACAATTAAAACAAATGTAATTAATAACACATTACTGGAATTAGATAATCATGAATGTGTGTGTGTGTATATATATATATATATATATATAAGATATATTCTTATAGTCACAGTTGATTTAATTCTCAAAATTACACGACAATCATGTTCATCAAAAATGGGAAAAATTAAAATAATTACTTGAATGAAGACGTCTAATGTAATAAAAATATTATACAAGAAAAAGATCATATTACAGATTACGATCATGAGATTTTAGAAATAGACTGCAACAAACACAACCACAAGAACAAACAAATCTAAGCCTCTTAACTGTTCATGTATACATATTGATACATAATTCTGAACTATATAATAAACAAAGAACGGTATATAATCGGTGCTACCTTTGATGTTCAGGTGAAAGAAGAGCCATGGAAGAGAGAAGATCGCAGAAGTATGTGTTTGTGAAACTAGATGAAAAGTACGATTAGAGAGGTGGGTTTATATCACTTGAAAAGGATGAGTAGATAAGTTTCATAGAATTTTCATATCATTGTTTATTATTACTATTGGACGGATGATTTGGATATGCTGGGAGTTTGGGTTTCTATTATAACTGATTATTGAATAAAGTGAGAAGATAAAAAATAAAAAAGAAGAAGAAGAAAATAGGTTAGAAATTCAATTTTAAACCAAATTAAAGAAGGAAAAAATATATTTTGTAAAAGGAGAAAATTGTAACATAAGGAAGGAAACGTGGGGCACAAAAAAACAAAAGAAAGAACATTGAAATTTACTAAAGGGAGAAAAACAATAAAGATATACAATAATAGAATAAGAGCTGAAGGCAAAACCTTTAATTAAGACTAAAAATATGAGGGGCATTCCGAGAATTGAACTCGGGACCTCTCGCACCCTAAGCGAGAATCATGCCACTAGACCAAATGCCCACTTGTTCACAATCAAGTGTTAAATAAAATAAGTATAAATTTATAATTTAGTAACACTAATCATAATTTTCCCTCCAAAACTTTAATATACTTGCACTGTTCGTCTCTACACACACACACATATCAATGCATAATTTTTCAAACCCTAACATATTTGATCTTCGACGCTCTCTGCTAAGCTGTCTCTGATAGTTCGATGTTACTACTCTCTTCATAATCTGTTTTCTCTCTCCGTAATGTTTTTCAATCTCTTTAGTGATCATATCTATCAATACTAAACATTATCTTAAATTTTCTTATTATATGTTAATTAATAATCTTTTGCTGTATCACATGCTCTGTTTGAATCGATTTTTCTCTTATCTGAGACTTTTATATGAATTAGGTGGATTGAGTGGGCTTCGTGGGCGATGATGAAGAAAAACATCCAGTAGCTCAGCATTCAATGGCTGATTCTGATACTGAAACGCAGGCCTTTGATTCTCAACCTCTGTCCCTTTCATCATCATTATTATCATTCGGTAATTATAATTAAATTTTTTTTAACTCTCTCTTATGGGTATAGAAAGCATCCTGATTAGATTGGATACATACATATTTGGATTAGAATGGAAATTGAATAAATTTGATATTCCTTTTTGTTGATGATGCAATCGAGCCATGATATCACAATTCACAGGAAACAATAAGAGAAGTGCTGAACCAATTAAATTGGCAAACTCTTGACCTTCTGTTTGGTTCTTGAAAAGAAGAAAGGAAAGAGAATAAATAGACAAAGAAAACCATTTTAAAGCATATTTCTTTTCATTTCCCCTGTTTTAAGATATAAATGTATCCTAAAATGATTAGCCTGCCTTTTTCCAAACTATGTTGTTTTGTGTTGACAAGAAAATGATGATCATCGAGGATCATGCTGCCCGGACCATGGAGTCAATATAAAGACAGCCTTTAAGAGGTATTACCACTATAAAAACACCTGAGAAAACTTTATGGGGATGGAATCATTGAGGCTCATTTAAGTAATTAAGCAAGCACAACAGACTCTCCAAATGCTTTGTAGAGATTAAGATCGTTGATTAATTCAATTTCCACGGGAAGTGCAATTATTCCATGATATTGAATAGGTTGCTGTCGTATATATTAATCCTCTTGTGAATTATGCTATTTGTTTTTCTTTAGTCAGAAATCGCAAGATCAATCTTATATGTGAGTTCTCATCAGGCTTAAAACCAGGGAATAGACGCAAGGACAGGATTGCTGATGAGCATCAAAATACTGTACCTTTCCATGATACTGTTGAGCTCAAGAGTCCCTCAGCTGAAATCCAATTGAAGAATTCTGATGCTGAGACTGAGGTAATGGATGTTCCAGATTGTGTTGAAAACATGAGAACTGAGACAATAGATGACTATGAGAAAGAAGTGGTGCTTGACAGTGACGATGAAGGAATGCATAGAATTGAAGAGACGAGTGTCATGGAGCTATCTTCTAGTGGTTCCAAGAGAGCAGTTGGATGGGATGCATTAAACATGGAGAAGAGGCAGCTCACTCCTCTTTGTGAGCAAGATTTGGACTTTGTGGCAGGTTCTGTTGCCTCTGCTCGTAAACAATGCTATGCAGGTTGGTATTTACTAGTCCCATTTGAGATAAGATGATGATTGTAACTTCTAGACATTCTCTTATGTTTGTTTGAAGTTCAATTAGCTGTCTTGTTATAAGATTATGCTTGACGATGTAGTTTTTCAAACAAATTAGACCTACATAGCATATGCAATTGTTAAATCTCATAGGAGAAAGGGAGATCCTCTCTCCAGCATTTCACAACTTGGTCTTTTTACTAAAAGAAAAAATTAAAGTTTGTTTTAATAAAATAAATTGGTTTGATCTGCTTGTTTTTTTAAATTCATTAAGAAACTACTATCTTTTTCCTCAACTCTGTAGAACTTTGAAGGGATAAATTTACCTTTGTTTCACATGAGAAGTGCAAGAGATATTTCGCTACTGTAGCCAAATTGATTTTCTTCATGGATCTTAAGCTTATTATCTTAGTATCTTTAAAATTCAACAATTTCTTGTTATTTTTACTTGTATATCATTTTTTGTTGCTATCAAATATCATCAAGGTTATACATGTTCATTAACAAAAATTGGTTGTGTGATAAAGTATGACTGAATTTTAAAGTCCTGCCAGTGTGGGGTGCTTGGGGGGGTGAACTCAAAAAATACATAATCTTCCGCGCTCTATACAAAGGGCATTGCTTTTGCTGCAATCCATATCTCTTCCCCTGCTTCGCCTGTCTGCTGCTTTACTGTCCCTTCTGATGGAATGGATCTGCTGCCCTCCAAATTCCAATAGATGCTAAAGAAGTGGGTGCTGCTTTCAAACTCTAATGGCACTCTCAAGCATGGCAGTTTTAGCTTTTATTGTGCAACACGCAATGGCTCTCGTGACTGAATATTTTATTTTTAGAATGTATTAGTATTTGCCAAAGCCATAGAAGCCATAGTTTTTATTGCACTGGCATGGCATCTAAAGAAGGGGTTGCATCATTTGTTCAATTATCATTCTCTATCTTCAAAATCATATATAAGCAAAATATTGAACTTAGTTCGTCTTTTGGCATTTCTAAAAGCTTTGTATTTGTATGCTTTTTATAATGAATCAATTTATTAAATTTTATATGTAAGTGAGAAGTTAACTTGATTCATTGTCTAATTATCTTGCTTCTTCTCATCTTCTCAGGATACATAAGAAGGGGGGTTGGTTCAGTTTTTGCACATTCAGCATCGGTCTCTGGTTTTGCTAGACGCAGTATGACTGCCAATAGAAGTAGTAATGTACCTAATTCTATTCAAGTTGATACTCATTATGAGAAACAGCTTGTTGTACAGGACAATGGAACATCCAGAGTGGATGATCAATTAACTGTTGATGCAAATATGAAAGGTGTTCAGGACCATGACAGATGGAAGTGCAATGGAAAAATGAGTGACTTCAAGGATGAAAACAAGAGTGGAGCCAGGGTGAATAAATTTTTTAATGGGAACACGTTTGATGAGAAAAAGGTATTCTCATGTGATCGTGAGGCAACAGATGGAGGAGAAGATGCTCCACTGATTACTCTCGATCAGGAGCCTGCAAGGCTAAGCTATATTGAATCTCAAGAATCTGGCGAGTTATCACGAGCCAATGCACTGGACTTTGTGGATCACTATCTTTCATGTAACAATGTGATCTTGTTTGAAGAAATTGCACCCTTAAAGACTAATAACAGGGAGAAATCACCTCCTGTTTTAAATGCCAAGGGGGCTCAAAGTTTGGCCAGAAGAGCCAATCTTAGGGCCGTAGTTGGGAAATCAAGAACCTTTGAGTGGGATGACAACCATATTAATGATAAAGAGGGATTATCTTTAGGAAAAAAGAAGGAACTGATCTTAGATGACAAAGGCCATCAGTCAAGATCTGTCACCAGGCCACCAAGTGCTGGGAATATGGATGTCAAAAAACAGGAGAATGTAGATGTTCAATGCAAAGAAATGGGTTCAATTAATTTAGATTCAAGGTTAATGCTGCACGATTGTAATGAGATTAGTGAGGCAGTACAAACTTCTGAAATGGAAATTGAAAAAGATTTTGTCAAGGAGTTGAATGAGCAGTTTGATGCAGAATCATCCGGGCGGCAGTTGGAAACTGGTGGCACTGAAATGGATCTACCAGACACATTTGATGTTGGTTTTAATACTCAACTGGCTGCTGAAGCTATGGAAGCCTTATTATATGCCCCTATCCCAAGTCCCAACTTCAATGCTGATTATGCTCATCAAAGCCCACAAATTACACGAAAACTTTCTCCAAATGGTCCAACGGAGAGGAAAGCAGCAAACTGTTGTTCCTTCCGTAAAATATGTTCTAATTCAGGAGTAACAGCAAGAAAATCACGATCAAAGAGGTCTGCCAACAAATCAAATGGGGATATCTCTAGTTTGATTCAAGAATGTGCAAAAAACTTAAAAGAGTCTGATCCTGAGTTACCAGCAGCAAGAAAAGTGAAGAAGGGCAAGTCTTTGACTGAAAATCACTTAAATTGTAGGAACCCGGCCAATGCAAGGAAAAGCTTATGTGGAAGATCTAAGTCAATTCACCATGGAAAGGAAGGAGCTCTGGAGAGAGACAACATCAAAGTGGTTGGTAAAAATATCAGTTCATCAATATCAGTTGAAGATAACTCGCTTGGAAATGGATGTTCAAGAGGGAAATTTAGAAAAATTTCACCCATTGTTCACCGGACTAGGCATCGGTCATCTGTAAAATCATTGGAAAGGACAGAGAATCCAATTAATGGCACTGGAGAAAGGACAAATAACGTTATCGAGGTTGGTGTCCCTAAGAAAGGAAGAAAGAGGGCCAGTTTACATGCTGATGTGTTCCAAGTGTTGAGTGTCGGAAATGAATGTCCCAAGTTAGGTTTCAATACATCAGTGGGAGCTACAAATGGTAAAACGAGTCAGCAAGGGCGTACAGAAATAGATGCAGATGTAGCTGTTACTGCCAGTCACTTGAAATTAGATTCATGGAGCTATCCCAAAGGGAAAAGGAAAAGTAGGAATGTGCCAGATCATTCAAGTGGAGCAAGCAACCTGTGTGCGCTGTCCACAGTTTCTGGGGAAAAAAGCAACTACCATTCCATTGAAAGCAGTAAAAATTCAGAAAGGAACTCCAAAACCACTTGTTTCAGCTTAGAAACCTTACAGGTGAAGAAGAAATCACGGTCATCAGTATATACTCGTCAGCAGTGTTCATTAGAAAAGAGATGTGGGGAAAGCATTTCAAGGCAGAATTTTGATGAACCGGATACTGCAGATATTATAAATGGTGATTATGCTCTCATGAATAACAAAAAAATTCCTCCAGATCCAGATAGAGCCAAGACCTCCTGGAAAACTGGCAAAGTAGATGATGTGAATTCCATATCGTTCGCTGATGGTATTAAGAAGAGCATTATATTAAATGAGAATGATAATGGATCTCTATCAAACTGTCCTAACCCCATTACAGAAGTGTTTGATGAGGCATCACCCATTTATAAGGGTGATGAGGATTACAAACAACCATACAAGAAAAAACTCTCAAGATCACCCCTTATGAAAGAGCTTATTAGATTAGGGATTGAGTCGCTGCCTAATTTCGTATCAAAAGATTTGAGAAGGCGAAGGAAGATGGCAAATGCCCGTGTCTTGTTCAGCCAGAACTTGGATGATGATATAATTAAGCAGCAGAAAAAGGTAGTTATTTATTTATTTTTTAAATTTGTCTTATCTGCTCAAAATCAGCAATCTTATCAGTTACAGATTACCTACTATGGATTTTTCCTAAGGTTTTGGCACGACTAGGCATTTCCACTGCATCATGTTGTTCAGATGCTACACATTTCATAACTGATAGATTTGTGCGGACAAGAAATATGTTGGAAGCCATTGCATTTGGTAAACCAGTGGTTACACATTTATGGCTTGAGAGCTGTGGACAAGCTAGTTGTTTAATTGATGAGAAGAACTACATCCTGAGGGATGCCAAAAAGGAAAAGGAGATTGGCTTTAGCATGCCTATTTCACTGGCTCGTGCAAGCCACCATCCACTCCTGAAGGTAATTGTACAAGATAACGTATTTGGATTTAACCAAATATGCTAGCTGATGCATTTGAATTGATATTGACATATGGTGCCAATAGGCTTCTTCTAGGTTAAAAATTTAGTATTTATTATGTGTTTGCTGCTCCCAGCAGGGTAAAAGAGTCTTCATTACCCCAAATATAAAACCTGGTAAAGAGTTGATTGCATGCTTGGTTAAGGCAGTTCACGGCCAGGTATGTAGTTCTGCCACTGTCATTGAATCTATGGGTGTAAGTTCATTTAACTTCTTTTTGGATGTCATCTTGAGGTCATGAACTCAATTTGTTAATATATATGTTGAACTTATATGAAGCAGAAGGAAAGAATTTGCGTATTTGTGGACTATGCAGAAATATTTTAGTTGATTTTTTTTTTCCGGTAAATAATAGTTTAGTCAAATTTTCACAAGGAATGTATAAATATTGTCATCCTTTGAACATAATTTTACACTACCCAAAAGGCATCTTGAATCAAGTGTACCACTACATTACTTGTGTATCTTCGATAAATGAATTTCTTGTCGGATCTCAAGCCGTCATCTCACCTAAAACCAATTGGTGTGAAGTAAGGCAAACTTTAATCTTTTTACGGGGTGACACACATCCTGTTAAGAGTGCCACGTGAACATGAGAGTGGTATCTAATAACAGAATTATATATCGTCATTTACTCGCTGACTCTATTGGTTGATTAAATTTCACCTTAGGTGAGCAACATACGCACACACTCAAACACACCACACCACCCAATGTGAGACTTGCACCGCTTGCCTCTCCTTTGGGTTGGAGAGCTTATACCACCTAGGCCAATGGCCAATGGTAGATTTGATGAGGTTCCATACCATCCACCTTCTTTGTGAATTTATGAGTTTCTATTGATATGCTCCTCAGGCAGTGGATAGAATTCAGAGAGCTGCAATGAAGGATGATGAAATGACCCTAGATGACCTCTTAATTCTTTCTTGTGAACAAGATTATGCTGTGTGTGTGCCGTTCCTTGAGAAAGGTATAGATTTATCCTCCATTTTTCCTTTATTTGAAACAATCAATGATTACTTGCAACTTTAGCAACATTGTGGGATTTACTGTGCTATGGCAGGAGCAGCAGTTTACAGTTCAGAGCTTCTACTGAATGGTATAGTTATCCAGAAGCTAGAATTCGAGAGGTCAGCAAGCAATGAAATAGTTTTTACAGTCTTATTTGCTCCTGTATAGCAATAGAACTGGAATGTAGCCACTAGCCATATTATTTTAGATGCTTATATGCACTAACATCTCTCATTCCCTTTTATCATGCATGCATATGGAAGCTGGGCCGGGGGGTTTACACCTAACACTCAACATGGTAAAAAGTGGCTCCACAATGATAAGCAGCTAATGCCCATCAAAGTATTGTCTAATTTGCATTTTGGACATACTTTTTTCTGATTTAAGGAGCAAAACTAATATTAAAAAAGAAATATTTTTTTTCGTTCTAAAGCCAGAAAACTACTTTGAAATGCTTAATAATGATTAGTTTGTCTCTTTTGTTTCTCTGAGTGAT
This sequence comes from Cornus controversa, assembly GCA_026545225.1. Classification (NCBI taxonomy): domain Eukaryota; kingdom Viridiplantae; phylum Streptophyta; class Magnoliopsida; order Cornales; family Cornaceae; genus Cornus; species Cornus controversa. The sequence goes on along the minus strand of CM048850.1, from coordinate 64,623,252 downwards.
TCATGACTGTGACACTTTTATAGCACCAACTTCCAACCACACTAGTATATGGTTTAAAAGCAAATCAATTCTATACCAATTGGGAGCAGCTTTTTCTTGCAAGCCTCATCCATGTCAACTAAGAAGTTGACCTGGAAAGATGGATGTAACCATTCAATTCAGAGTCTGTTTAACCTTCTTATATATCTCTAACCAACCTGAAATACGAGCTCTTACAAACTCTGGTACTTGGAATCTTGGATAAACTTAATATTGGTATGGAAAGATAACTTTGTGCCAAACTTTGTGTTTCCCAATGACAGACATCAGCTCTTCACAGATCATGTCAAGAGGAAATGCTCGTAACATACACCCAGGGAAAGATGGGATCAGTCTCTCTGTCGCAAGGTGCAGATAGTTTTCAATTTTTTCTTTTTGTTCCCGCTTTTCCGAGTGGTAGCTGCCGATTTCTTTTTGGCTAATTCTTGTACAAAGACAATACACAGTTAATATATCCTTCTAAAATTTTCATTCTTCATGAGGTTGAAGATTTTGACAGTGAATCATTGATTGCCTTTAGGACCAATAGGTCAGTGAGTATAATTTTATTGCTGTATCAAAAGTTTATGGCTTTGTACATTAAATCCCAGCTTTCATGCAAAATCATCCAAGCATCACAATCATAGACAGTGCATTGCATCATGGTTCTATTCATGGGTGGTTTGTGTCTGTCTTAAATACCAAAATTTAGCTGTGGGGTTGTAACTGTGATTTCAAATTTATGTTAGCATCCATGGGTGAGCAATCTTGCTCAGCATGACATTTGATATCCATGGGAGGGCTAACAAGCTTAGCTCTTATATTTTGATCATACTGTGAAGATCGGCAATGTCCTGAACTCATTTTGAGCTTGATTAGTTAAAAAAAATCCTTATACAAAGTAAAAGAAATCAAATTACTCGAGACTATAGTAATAAAATTGGATAGGTCACAAATTTACTCAAGATCGTGGTGTTCTTGTGCAACAAATCAGCCACGAGGCCGAGCCAGAACTTTGTACAATTAATTTTTTCAAAATTGATCAATCCAGCTGCGATATATGATTATCAGATCTATAATACATTATTCCAATACTATATGAATTAACAAAAAATATGTTGGGTCGCATCATGAATGAAAAAGCTTTAACAAAGAGGGTAAAACTTGACTAAAAAGCCTAAAATGAGCCAGTAACATAAATAGAAAAAATTCTGAGGTCCATCTGATAAACTAGTTTTGATAAAGAGGGGGTCAAACTTGAACAGGAAAAGTCTAAACTAGTGATCATTAACCAATTGAATAGAGTCGAGAGAGACTTATCACAAGAACTCTTTTATTGACTGTTGAATTAGGACATTCATTGAATTTTTTTTTTTTTTTTTTGTAGAAAAATAGACTAAACTTATTACCAAAATTAGCCAAACTTGGAATTTCAAAGATTATATGTATGTAATTATGAGTATATAATTAGGGAAAATATTACTCTCCAAACCGAATCGGGGAAAATGGAATTTTCCGTTAAAAGAACCATGGCCAATGGGTCCTACAGTAGCCCGCCCCTGTTTACTCGGTTTAGAGGGAGAGAAGCCTCAATAATTTCTCCTCAGTGAAACATTATTCTGTTATGCGATTGAGTGTTTGCAGAAAAATGAATGGCGATTCAGCTTCCAGAGAGCCTTCGCCTTCAGGTTTACTCTATAGAGAGCCTTCGCCTTCAGGTTTACTCTTATCTTTCTTTCCAAATAAACAAAAATCAAGAAACTAAAAATTGGTTTAAATTTCGCTTTTAGCTTCTTTTTTAGTTCCGTTCTTGAAAATAAAGGGATCTGTTCTTTTATCTGATAAAAATATGGTACCATTTGTGTAATCGTTTAACTTTCTGTAAATTGTTCCGTTCTTGAAAATAAAGAAAATTCTTCATTTGCTTCAGGATACTCCATCTTTTGACGCCTGCCAACGTATATATAATTTCTCGGGAAAATGTCTTTCGTTGAAATCTTTTCTTCCAAAACACAGCCCTTGATTTCGTGTTTTATTTTTATTTCTCTTTTTTTACTATTATCATTATATATACATACACATCGTTCTTTTCCCTTCTTTGGTTCTGTAAGTTTTGATTCTGATGTGCGAACGTTTTCTATATGCTTAAATTGAATAAATCAGGATCTGTGAAAGTCATTGAGAAGCAGAATTTCACAGTTTCTCCATCCAAGGTGGTTTATCACTTTGGTACTAGTGGAATTTCTGTTGCAGCCGCTACTGCCATCACTCATCCTCTAGGTTATTCTCTTTCCTATTCCTCTCTTAGGTTTCTCTCTTTACTTCTTGCTTCATATCAGTCGCTAACTGCAAATTCAAGTTGCGTGAGATTCAAGCTCTTTTTGGGCCCTTCTTAAGTCATACATTACAGTCTTAACGTAGAAAATGACTCCATATTATGTAACAGTGTCTTTAGCCCAGAAAAAAAGAAAAGAAAAAAAGAATGTCACTGAGCCAATTGGAAAGCTTAGACGAAGGAACATGGCAAATATTGTGTTTGAGACAAGGAGCCTCTGTTGTTCCACAGGTGGAAAACTTAGACCGAGTAGATCTTTATACAAAAAACTTGCATGTTTGGGAGCCAAAAGCAAGCAAACTAAGGCACTAAAGGATTGTGCTGCCACTGAGCCAATCGGAAAGCTTGTGAAGCCACCCATGTAAGCCTTGTGGAGTAAGTGATGTTGTCACTTAAAAATCCGGATTGTCCTGAGAGCAAAAGCTATTTGCTTTTAGCAAGATCAGTGTTCAAAGACTAAACCAAACACTGAGATGACTTGGCCAAATCAGATTGGGCCCTAGGGTCTCTGCGACGAGATTAAGTCATGGTACTTGTTTTTGTGTGAAGTGTTTTAGTCGAACTTTCAATGCTGATAAAGTTAATGGTTTGAAAATTTAAAATAAAAATGGAATGGAATTCAAAGCAATTGACAAGAGTTATGGCCTCATAACATGTTTTAGATATTAGTTAAATGAAGCTGACCTACAATTAAGCCTTTTTTCCGTTTCCCAAATTCTGAAAAAAGAAATTAAGAATAAAATAAATTATGTAGTAAAAAATTTCTTTTGTGTTGAAGTAGAATATTTAATTATTTCCAGTTTGTTTGCAGATGTTCTCAAAGTTCGGCTGCAAATGCAACTTATTGGCCACAGAGGCCCCTTAACGGGAATGGTATGAAATAAATCAGTCATTATTAATGATAGTCTGCTTTGCTTGATTAACTTACATCTAGGTTTTATCATATATGGATTTGTACAGGGTCGGCTGTTTGTTAAAGTTGTAAAAAATGAGGGGCCTAGGTCCTTGTATCTTGGATTGGCGCCTGCATTAATGAGGTCAGTTCTTTATGGAGGTCTTCGTTTAGGCTTGTACGAACCATCAAAGTATGTCTGTGAATTGGCTTTTGAGTCCACCAATATCTTGGTTAAGATTGCATCTGGAGCATTCTCTGGTGCCTTTGCAACTGCTTTGACCAACCCAGTGGAAGTTCTAAAGGTATTACAATATAGAGTCTTTTTCAAACTTGTTAGACCTTGTCTTTCATTGTTCCTTTTTGTTTCTTAAGGTACGAATACAGATGAATCCAAACATGAGAAGAGGAGCTGTTGGAGAAATGCGCAAAATTGCTTCAGAAGAGGGAATAACAGCTCTTTGGAAGGGGGTTGGCCCCGCTATGACCAGAGCTGCTGCTTTGACTGCATCGCAGCTGGCAACATATGATGAATTCAAGCGGGTCAAGTTCTAAGCATGCTATTTTTCACTTTGAGTATCTACGAAGTAATTCCAAAGTTTCTGAATAGTTTTAACATTCATTTTGTAGTCTAAAATGAGTCAAGTTCTTTGCTTGGTATCTGTTATATTAATTCTCATTTCATGCTGCACTAATGCAGGGTTTGGTAAAGTGGACGCCTCTTGAAGAAGGTTTTTATCTTCATCTCATGTATGCCTGGCTCATAACTGTCCTTTTCTTTTCCTTTTTTTTTTCCCCGAGTTTTAATGAGCTTATTGGTGTTTGAAACCCTTGTCATTCCTCAACTATTACTGGTGTTTGAAACCCATGCCATTCTCAACTCAACCAAACACTTTGTTCCAACTAATTGGGTGGTCGGGATATGAATCTTTTTTACTATTGTACTTTATCTAAGGCCATTAATTTTATTAATTCATACACTATTAAGTTTTTCATACTATCTCATGTTAACTTGATCTTTTCATTCCCCAACATTGTTCTCAATGCGGACCACCGTCAGCTCTTCCTCACTAATGCATTTTTGGTATTTGTATATAATGGCAATGCCATTTTGTCACTTTATGTCATTTTTATCTTTAATGGCTTCTACTTCCACATAATATTTCTCTCTATCCTTCATACACAGTTTAGAGTTAAAATAACTAATGCTCTATGCTTAACATGCTTACTATTTCTCTAACTTCATTTTTTTTTTTTTGATACGTGCTGCTTTTCTGACTTCATTTTTTACATATTTGTAATTTTCATAACTTACTCATCACTTTAACTTTCAAACCTGCATTCTTTACTTCTTTTAGTATTTTATTCTTAAGTAATAATACTTTCTTCCCTTTTAAAATTTTTCTTGTAATTCTTAGGTTTCTAATCTCTTTTCTCTTTCTTAGTTGTTTTTAATATATACATTTAAAATCGTCAACCAATGCTGCATGTTAACTCTCCTCCTTGAAATAATCTCACAAAATTCTATTATTCCAGGTAGAGGAAAATCAATCTAAAAACTCATGTTTAATTCACTATAAATGTTGGCAAACATTGAATGAACAGGTTTATTGTGTTAATATAACCACCTAAACCAAGTAGGTTTACGGTTTTGCCACAAGAGAAGCTGAAAAAACATCACTAGCATAATATTTATGTTCTATGAAATGGGATTTGAATCACCAGTTTGACATGTAGGTTTTGACCATAAATGTAGACAGTTGATGATATTTTGTGTTGACTGACCTAAACTAGGATTTCAATCACCAATTTGACATGCACATGTTGGTATCTTAATTATTTTTACAAGAATGCCAAAATTCTTCCTTCCATCATTTCCTATCAGTGATATCTAACTGGAGTTTGCACCTATGAAGCTCAAGCACAATAGCAGGCACAGTGAGTACCCTCATTACTGCACCAGTGGACATGATTAAAACTCGTCTTATGTTGCAACGAGAGTCTAAAACAGTTGGAACTTATAAAAATGGGTTTCATTGCGCATACCAGGTGACGTTGCTTTTCTCTAGTTCCTGTTTTGACTTATTGTTTGCTTTTACTTTCTTATTTTTAACGTACTCTTTGCTTTAGTCAACCTTTTCTGTTAAACTACTTCATCTTCTTGTTTATTGTTAATCATCATTGTTTGCGTCATCGTTACTTTGGTTACCATCATCGGTGGGATGTGATTCTATCCCCCTTAATTGGAATTGCTTTTAAGGACAGGCCTATATGTTGCACCAGATGAACTTTATGAATTCATATTAACTAATATTACTGTTTTAATTAAAGGCTCACGGCCTGAATGAAATTGAATATTTGAATTTGGCAAGACAAACAAATGGCATTATTTAAACTTTTGCCAAAGCTGCATCTTTTGTTTCTTGGCTAATGGTACTTATTGTGTATGATTTCAGGTTATGCTTTCAGAAGGTCCCAGGGGACTTTACAAAGGGTGAGAGTTTATAAATCCCTGCATTCTCTTTCTTCTTAATTAGATGCATGATAGTGCCCTCCATTTGTTTTCAAGTAGACAAAAACAAAAACAAAAAAACAAACAAACAGTTTGATTGACTCAAATTGTTCAGGATTCTGTAGTTTTAGGTTGTTGACTTGGAAAATTTTCAGGGGCTTTGCAATCTTTGCAAGACTGGGTCCACAGACTACGATTACCTTTATACTCTGTGAGAAGCTGCGGGAGCTTGCTGGATTGAAGGCAATTTAGTCCTGGAATTGCAGTTACAGGCATTATTCTTGCCAAACAGTTGACAATCTCGCTGGCAAGCCTGTTTGGAAATAACTGATTTGAGTGTAGTTCTTCTCTTCATTGTTTTGGGTAATTTTGAATACCCTTTCAGATAAGGGAACTAGGATTTGTTTAGGTTCTGGTGAGAATGGGTTAAACTTGTCACGGTCCATTTATTTGACCTGTATTTTTTCTAAATACCCCTTTTTTTCCTGGGGTCTAGCTGTATCTTATCGAGCTGGATTTTCGGTGGTGGTAACACCTACATTTTCTCATGTTGTTGTCATGATTGTGTGACGTCAAAGAGTTAATGATATTTTTGGTTTTTAAGCAAATACTGGCCCCCAACTTTCTATTTTTGTTTGCATTGATATTTTTATTTTTACTGCGAGAAATTGCAACAGTTGACTTGTTTCAGTTGGAAGCTTAATTAGAAAAAATCTTAAAACCCGACTGACTTGTAAGTCTCTGTTTGATTTCTACTTTCCTGATTAATAAAGGTTTAGGATGTTACTTGTACTTTCCATATATAGTATGGAATATTGTTTTTACGGATCGGAAAACACAGCAAGACAGCTTTTCACCACTGATGCACCGTGAGATCAGAAGTCAATTAAAATGCATCATTCAATGAATGGGTCCCACTTTCATATAACAACTACTCTCAACCAACTTGAAATGATACATTTTAATTGGCTTGGTATACAAATGACATGGTATACCCGACTCACCCAATATCTACTCGTGAGATCAGTGGTTGGAGTTATTTGACTATCAAATTATAAATTATTTTTTTTAATATTTTTTTTTCTTAATACTATTGATTTAGGGCCAATATTTTTCACTTTTATTAAAACTTGAAGTCCTCGTTAACTTTGGGTCTTTTTGGCTATCGGAGTTTTTGTTGCCAAATTGATGAAAAAACATAAACAAATGATGAATGTTGTAATGTTTGCTACGTTTTTACACAATATTGCATCTACTTTAGGAAGAAAATAAAATTAATGTGAAAATAAGAAAAATAGACTCAATTCTTAAAGTAAATACTGTAACTAAATAATTGTATAGACCATTTTTAAAAAATTCATATAAATCTACTATTAAGTAAATACCAATTACGCTCCTCCTAAATATGTTTTTGAGGAATCATTTGGAATTTTTGCACTAAAAAGAAGTGAAATTTTTTCCTGGCTTTGTTGTCATGTACAAATCACTATGTTTTTTAAACTTAAACAGAGAAAAGTGCGAGATAATACTTACTTGAAATATTTGTGAAAGTCAAGATGATTAGATTTGTCAAATGCTTTTGCATTGTCTTAGAGCTTGAGACATTTAAAAATTGTTTCCCTTATGAGTTACGATTGCAATTTTTTGATAATTGTACCACTTGATTATACCGTTGGATGTAGTTGTATGATTTATGGAAGCATATCACTGAGACGGAGAAATTATTTAGTTAGATTCTTTGACGACAAATATGGAAGTGGGAAATGATTGGATCTTTAAATAAGATCAATTGGTCCTGTGGAAATTATGGAAAAAGCTATATTTTACGTCAACGAATTCTATGAGATTAATCACTCTTATTCTTCCTCTTCTTCTATTCAGAATACATCTCCGCCTAATTGTGATTGGTCAACACTTGCATCGAGTATATTGTGATGCAGCTTTTTGTTATGCTAGAATCTCTTGTGGTGGAAGATTGATTTTAAGGAATCATTTGGGTCAAGCCTACGGGTGCACACGGTACGGTTCCTCACGGTTCTTGGCGGAACCGGAACCGGAACCGTTACCAACGGTTCCTGATTTTCGGAACCGGAACCGGAACCGTTAAGGGTTGGAACCGTGAGGAACCGTACCGCGGTTCTCGGTACGGTTCCGGTTCCGAACCGCGGTTCCTTAGGAATATTTTTTTTTTTTTATTTAATGAAGCTTGAAAATAAAATATATATATATATATTCATTAACTAAATGTGATACCTACAATCTAAAAATGGCACCCTATATATATATAATTATTATATTATATTATAGATATATATACATTACATATAATGTATATATATTATGTATAGTAATTATATTATAATATAATTATTATATATAATATATGATAATATAATTATTATACATAATATATATACATTATATATAATATATATATGTAATGTATATATATATATATATATTATATATAGTTATTATATTATATATATATATATACACATATTTAATATAAAACGGTTCCGGTTCCGGTTCCAAGGAACCGTTACCCCCAATTGTTCCGGTTCCGGTACGGTTCTACTGGTCCTGGAACCGGAACCGGAACCGTTGGTAACGGTTCCTAATTTTAGGAACCGGAACCGTAGCCACGGTTCGGTACGGTTCCGGTACGGTTCCCCTCGGTTCCGGTTCCGGTTCCGACGGTTCTTTGTGCACCCCTAGTCAAGCCATTAAGGTGGCTTTGCTTATTCATTCAGTTACTCCTTTTAACTTGTGACTATCATTACTCTAATATAAATACTATTTTTTTTAACAATCATCCAAACATTGTGTGAATACCGTATAAGAAATGTCTTATTGGCTCAGACCAAACTCTAGAAGTGAGCCCCTAGCTACCATACAAGACTCAATTCTATTCTAATTAACCAACCTCCTATTATTTTTCGCATGATATGAGCCTTCATCTCATTTTTTCCCTTTTTTTTTTTTTTTAATTATTACTCCAATCCATCGTTGATGAATAACTCAAGCTCAGTTTAACTAGTAAAGAAAATTTATTTTTGTTTATTAAATAAATGAATCGAGCTTTTAGTTTAAACTGTAATTATTTAGTTATTTATTAAATGAGTTGGAGTTTAAAAAATTATAGATTGAGTTGTGGAGAAAAGCTTTGGATCTCGAATACATGATTAATAGATTTTTGTGTAACTCAAAAAAAAAAAAAAGTTTAAAACATGCCTATTGTTAAAAACCAAAATCTTAAAAGAACTTAAAATAACATATTTCACAAATTAATTAGTTTAGCCTAAAGCTCTTAGTCTATAAAACTTCAAGAATGATGTGAGCAGCTATTTAGATTGTCGCATATCGGCATATGAGCAACCTAAAATCAACTCTACGGACAGACAAAATATAATAGAGTAAACGACACTAACAACACAAGTGACTCTTTACTGTTGTATGAGAATTATACCGTCAAAATTCATTTACAATAGATTACATGAATTAGTCAAATTTTTACCTTTTATTTTTTTAACTTATTTGATCAAATTAAACTGTTAATTTTGACTCTCTGATATAATTTTATTTTATAGTATTTTGAGTTAATTTTTTTTTTTTTTACAGAAAAGATAAGTACTAGTGTTTGTTTTGTATTAAAATTTTATTTAATATTATGTATTTTGCAGTAAGCTAGAGACAGTTGAGATGAACGCAGGAGACTGACTTTGTCTGTTTTGACCATTGTCTTTCATTGAGTGTCGGTGAATTGGATATTACATCCGTACTTTGGTTCTCTTTCCAACTTTTTCCACTTTAGATTAGATTCACTGTTTCAATCGGTTTGGATAGTACGATGCGATTTGGATTTTGGAATTTATTTACAAATTGCAATTTGCAAAGAGGGAACAGTCTCATTGGAGGAGCTTTGGCGGGACAGTCTGGCGTGCTTATCAGCTTGCCTCGATTTCCACACTTAACTACGATAGTACCCTCGCCCAATGAATTGACAGCTACTACCCCTCCCTTGTCCACATGGTACGTCATTTATGTAGAAGGTTATTTGTTTATTTTTATTTGGAAGCTCATATTGACACTCCACCAATATCCTCTGGCACTCCACTTCTATTTTTTTGTAAAGTACAATTATAAATGTGTCCCTCTATCATACAATATTTGATTCTTATATTTTTAATACCCTAATTGCGCTTATTTGATAATGTTAGAATTCTTAACTTCAAATTACAACTTCTCTCTCACATTCTTTTTTGGTATGAAAATACTTATTCGTTGATTTTAAAAATATTATTTTTTCATGTTGAATCAATTTATCAATATTTATTTTAGAAGTAAAAAAGTTTAGGATTTAATATAATGATTTTGAGAGTATCAATCAAATGTATGTGATTCGGATAATAAAAGTTGCATGATTAGATAAATTGGGAAGAAGTTGTTAATAATAGATTACCTAGAGAAATATTAAAAATGTATTTCAATTGGAAACAAACATTATATCAATGAATAAAACCTATTTGAAAAAAAATTAATTATATTTAAAATCAAAAGAAAATTTAATCTCACTTGAATAAAAATTATGATATATAGTTCTTTAAGGAAACTAAGGAAATCTTTTTTATTTTAATAGAGAACTTTTAGAAATTAAAAGATGAAAAGAGACAAACATGACTCTATGAAATATTTTTTCAATTATAGTTGTCTTAATTTAACTAAGGAGCCTTTGCACCAAAATTTCAAAAGATAAAAATAAAAAAATTAATATGATATTTTTCTTTGTTTGCTTTTTATTTTCTCCTCCTTCCTTTCTATTTTGTTTGTTCACAAATTGATGGTATGTTTCAAAATTTTAATTTATGTTATTTTATAAATAAGACACATGGAAAATAAATTACACGTTTGGTGAGTAAAAATAGAATATTTTAAATTTTGTATTCTTTGATTTATATAGGATAGGGACACAAACAAGAAGTTTCAATTGAAAAATATCTAAACTATAGTATTTGGGTGGTAATAAATGGATTATTATATTGTAAACCTAAAGTAAAAAAGTTGAAAAAACTTTTTTTTAAGAAAAATAAAATAATATTAAAATTGAGTCTTGAATTAGAAGGGCAACTAGGGTATTAAAAATATAAGAATCTAAAATGGTATAACATATGATCACTTTTGTAATTTTACTTTATAAAAATATAGGAGTGGGATGCCAGAGGATATTGGTAGAGTGCAAATATCAACTCCCTTTTTATTTATTAAGAAATTATTAAATATTTTCCAGTAACATATCACCTTTATTCTTTATATTTTAACACTTATTGTTTCATGAGTATCTAATAATTTCTCTGCGTAACTTTGAATAGGAATTTTTAAAACAAAAAATTGTACTTACAATATTTCGTGCACAATAAATTTTAACAAATGTTCAGAATTGATTCATCTCCTCAAACTCACATAAATGTATAGGTTTTGTTCCTTTTTTTTATCTTATTTTTTTTTCAATTTTCTATAGGTGTCCTTTAAATTGTTTTTTTTGCCTTGTTTGTGTACTAAGTAACCAACCATATATAGTGGACTTGGCTAATAATACTCTAATCTTGTATTGTAAAACTTTGTAAGTTATATATTGGTACTTTCAGTTAAAAGAGATATAAACACTCTAGAATTGTTTTAAAAAGTGGATAATCAACTAATCATTTCTAGAAAAAAGAAAAATATAACTCTACATTTAAACGATGGAAGAGATTGGATGGTATAAATGTAATTTCTCTTGCTATGTCTTAAAATCCTCTGCAATGTCCAAACCGTTACCCTTTTCGAATCAGTTGCCGTTGCCTTTTTCGCAAGGGGAAAAAACTACCGCAAGGAAGGGGCTTTTTGGTAATAAAAATGCAACATCGAGGGTATTTGTAAATCCTTTCAATAATATAAATCCAACTTGGCCATCCAGGAACACTCTATTCTCCCCAAAACAGGTCTCTCTCAACGACCGAAGACTCAAACGAGGAGAACAAGAGAGAGGAAATTTGGAGAGAGAAAGTAGAGAGACAATTTTGAGAGAGAGAAATTGGAGAGAGAGAGAAAATTTTGAGAGAGAAGGTAGAGAGAGAAAATTTTGAGAGAGAAACAAGAGAGATCAAAGCAGAGTTTGCTGGCAAAGACTCGAACAATCGTCATTAATGGTGGAAGAGCAAAGATCGCGAAAACACAGCGAAGATAGCGTGAAGCTGTTCGTAGGTCAAGTGCCAAAGCACATGACTGAAGAACAACTTCTCGCAATGTTCAAAGAGTTCGCTCTCGTGGATGAAGTCAACATTATCAAAGACAAGAGTACGCGGGCTTCACGAGGTCGCACTCACCCAGACTCTTCAAATATTTCTTTCTCGTAACCAATTCTCTCCACATTTGTCAAATTTTTTTTTTTTTTTGGGTCGCAATGTGCGATTCGAGTGGTTTCAAGAATTTTCTTGACGGTTTGTATGGTTTGAAGTGATTGAATGTTTGAAACCCTAATTCGTTATAGTTATCGTTTTTTGGTTGTTTTCAGGGTGTTGTTTTCTTATATGTCCGTCAAGGGAAGAAGCAGACAAGGCAGTGAATGCATGTCATAATAAGAGAACTCTTCCTGGGGTTAGTAGAGTTCTTGTCTTTCTTTTATGGTGTTCTGCAGAATCTGAATTGATAAAATAAGAATGAAATTTCAGTATGCAATCAATTACTTCTTACGGTATGCAATTTGTGTCCACCGGCTATTTAAACGTCAGTTGTGTGACACTGGTCAACTGTATTTTAGTGATTAAGCCGTTTGTCCTAACAATGTTTCTACATTAATTTACTATTTATTGCTCGAGTATTTTGCTGCTATAGAACATATACAAACCAAGATAACTAACATGATATGAACTTGGTGATTTAGCCAATAGAGTGTTGAGGACTTAGTAGTCAATTAACTTTGTGTTAAGCTACAAGATTATATATTTTTGACCTTTTCATTTATCCAAAGTGCAAAATATATGTTTCGAGATGATTAAACTGACAAGTAAGTACCACCAATGGCTCTAGCCTAGTGGTACTTCCTCACCTTTCAAAGTAGAAGATCGATGGTTCAATCCCTACTGGAGCAAAGTGGGTGTTTGAGTTTGAACTAGGGGAAAAAAACTTACAAGTAAGCAAATAATAAAGAAAAGAAGACAATTCATGCAAAGGGTTCTATAGATATTGTCCTCCCCCCTTTCCCACAAGTGAAGATGTTCTATAGATGCCATAAAAGAACATTGAATTGACAATTAAGAGTTTACTTGGTATGCTTTGTAAATGAGGACATATATTGGAACAAATTGTCTAAAGGGAAACGCCACTTATCAACCTCTTTTTGTCATATCCTAACTTTGTATCTGTTTATGAATGCTTAACGATCGAGAAAATCATGACAGCTGACAGATGACAACCAATTGAGGGAGTGAATTCTGGACAGACTTGGAAAAGTATACTGGGATGAACATCTTTGTGGTCCATTTGATAGAAGGGAAGTGTGGGAGGGTGGAAAGGGTTGGAAAGAAGGAGGGATGGGAAGATTTTTATCATTTAGCAATATAAAGAAAGGGGAAGAGATAAGGGGAAAGACTTGCTGGAAATGCTACAATTTTTTTAGAAAAACTAAGAAAGCTTTGTCGCACATCAATGTAAAAGAAGTTAAAAGGATTATGTACAATTATGTGGAGATGGTTAGACAAGATCTCACTAAGAGGGATAACATGCTTGGGTTGGGCTAGGAACAAAACTACAACACATACACGTGTGCCCCACTGGTTTGGCTTTTAATTTTTACCAACTGAAATCTAGAGCATTTAGTAGTAGCTGCTTAGACCATTTAATTTAGTTCTTAAAGACCACTTAATTTTTTGAACCAATGGATTGACAGAGATAAAGTCTGAAGAATCAGTTTCAACTGCTGAGTCAGCTGATATAAAGTCTAGACTAGTTGAGCTCACCCCTTTTGACCGTTAAACTCATACATAATATAAAGACCTGGCCACACCTCTAGTGTGTGTCCATATATATATATATATATATATATGAGGCCTTTCATTCTGTCAAAAGCCATCAGAAACAAGCTTTCTTTCTCAAACCTTCTGCTCATTTTCTCTAATGCTATTTCTAGCCACCACTATTCCAGTCACTCTTTGGCTGCCGACCACTGGCCTCTAGCCACTAGTTGCTGTAAGACACGTGGACCACTTACCGGTCCCAGGTGACCCTCTCCAGCCAACCCCATCAACTTCCGGCAAAATCATTGGCAAGCGAATTTGTCATGACTCGTGATATTTCCAGCAATTTTTCAGTGCTGTCCCTACAATTTTCTTGTTGTTCTAAACATACTTCACGAATGGGCTTCATTCAGATGAGTTAATGCCGTCAATCTTGAATGCACATTACTATAGGTTGTTGATGTATCCAGAAAGGTGACTGCTTGAAAACCATTTGCACCCAAAATTATGCATACAACAAGCAACATAATCCTAGTGGGGGTGTTATCACTTTTAAAGGCAGTTGGCTAAGTTCCATGCCTTTGCCCAATAATTATTTTTCTTCCTTTCTTTTTACTAAAAGTTCTTGCTTATATAATTTGAAGGTAAAAAAATGTGTCTTATTAGTGTTAAGTAAATAATCAAGGACAGTGCCGGCTGGAGCATTAGGCGAGTTAGGCGGTCGCCTAAGGCCCCAACCAATAGAAGGCCCTTAATTTTTATTTCTATATATGATTAGATTTTCTAAAAATTGTATTTCTTTATATTATTAGGTCCCAACCAATGGGTGAGATTTAATAGTAGGCTCAAAGAATTTAATAAAATCTAAAATGTTTCATTCCACTTTCTATTAAAACTCCTATTTCTTTCCTTATCTCATCTTCTTTTTTCTCTCCTCTCCTCATCCCACGTTTATTTTCTCCTCTATCATTACACCGTCGTGTTATATTAATTATTGAATATATATCAAATGAAAATTGTAGGAATTGATAAAACTTTCCCGTATTAACTTTTTTCTTCTTTAATTGTGGGAATTGATAAAACTTTCTCATATTAACTTTTAACTATTCTTCTTTTAACTTAAATTATTTTGTAGTCTTTTTTTTTTTTTTGGTGTATTTTTTAAACTTATCTCTTCTTATCTCCTAACTTTTTCTTCTATGGTGCATATCTCTCCTTTACTACACTTATCTTTTTCTCTCCCACCTATTTTCTTTTATTTTCTTATTTAATCACACCTTTTCTCTCTTTTATCATTTTTCATGCCTTCGTGCCTGTGTGTCCCAAGTGTTGGAACACAAGACATTGTAGGGTGTTTATTTTATTTGCAATTTTTTTTTATCAACATACAAAAAAAAATGTGAATCTAATTGTGAAACAATTTAAAAAGGCAAGAAAATATATATTAACTTGTGTTAATTATATACTCAAATGCACAAGAAGTATTAAAAATACTTTCAATACAATCATTTAACTAGTGATTTTGTATTTGAAGTGGCAAGAAGAATTATTTATAAATCATTTGTCAATATAATTTTATATCAATAAATTAAATAGCAGGCCACATGGTGTTTTTCCACCTTAGGCCTCAAATTGTTTTGAGCTGGCCCTGATTAAGGACTACAAATACTATTTCACTTTGGGTACACCAATTCCTTTCCTCTTATTAGCGGGTTGAAAGGTGGTGGGAAAGGGCTCTCTCCCCCCTTTTGTGTGCTTGCACTTAAGAGGACATCCTTCCTTTATATGGAAGGAAATAATTATGACATCAATCAACATCTTTTATTTCTTTGTTCCTTCTGGCTCCACCAAATTAATAGGATGGAAAGATAACTTCCTATCTCTAAAAATACTTTTCCATCCTTTTGTCCTGCCCTTCTGGTTTCCAAACTGTTTAGTAAAGTGAGCGTAGAATTTTGAATAAGATGCCAATTTTGTTTTGGAAATCACTGAAAGTGTTGGTAATGAAGTAATATATCAATAGGCGTCTGCAAATTGGAAGGTGGTGGAGGAAAGATTAGCAAGTAATTGATAAGATTTTGATGATACACATATAATAATTAGTTTGTATTGGCATTTATGTGTTAATTGTGAACATAAAATCAAATTTCAGATTATGACAATCGCGTGTGGATTATTGATACGAAGGGCGATTCAATGAGAAATTGACCAAAACTCTGCCAAAAAGATAAACTAAATTACCCAAAACAATTACTGTTGGAAACTGACTATGAACAAAGAAAAATAGAAAATAATAAAACATAAATAAAATACTTAACATGCTGATGTAAACAAAATGATTCAGAAAAAAAGGCCTCAAGTGAATGATGTTAGTCAACCCCAGATCACCAGAACACATAGTGACATGATCAATCACATTGTTGTGTATGAAGACTGACAACTGTAATCACATTCAGTGCAATTCTCTCTTACTTGTGTTTGGTTGTTGGGGAACCTGATTAAGGGATTGGTCAGTATCATGTTGACTAATTTCAGGTTTATGAACTCTTTGGTGACTAAACATCTTACCATATCAAAGTAGTAGAAATCCAGGCCTGCCCTCCTTGAGATCCAAGCATTCACCTGGCTAAGCTATCGGTCTAGCTTTACGTAGGCCAAATAGTTCCTTGTAATTCTACAATTGATCTAAATCTCATAATTCAGTACTGGCATATAAACTTGAAGACATATAAATATAGTCATAGTATTTGGAGATATTTAAGAACATAGTTTACTTAGAAAAAAGTTAACTTTATATGCATCTTTTATGCTTCTGTTTCAGTGTGATGCATTGTTCTCATTCTGATTTAAAGGAATCCCGTTCTCTCTGTCCAATTCAGGCATCTAGTCCGTTGCAAGTGAAGTATGCAGATGGCGAAGTGGAAAGGCTAGGTGTAATATGATTTTCATTGTTTTATTGTATATTTTGTTGTTTCAATGGTTCTTGTAAATCTTGGTGATGCAAGTTCTCATTCTCTATTTAATTCCGAATTACCCACCCCTACACCATCTTACATTGTATCTTGATTCAATTAGATAAATAACTTTTGATTGTTATTTATGCTGTTCACAGAGCACAAACTTTTTGTTGGTATGCTTCCAAGGAATGTTTCCGATGCTCAAGGCTCTGCGCTATTTTCTCAATATGGAACTATAATGGACTTGCAAATTCTGAGGGGATCTCAGCAAACAAGCAAAGGTGCATTTTGTAGTCCTGAGTTATTTTGTGGTTTCGTTTCAACCAAACAACTGAAAATTTTAGCATGACTTCATCCTGAGAACTTTGTTGGTTGTTCTAAGTATTTAAATAATGGTAGGCTGTGCTTTTTTGAAGTATGAGACAAAAGACCAAGCTCTTGCAGCTATTGAGGCCCTTAATGGGAAGCATAAAATGGAGGTATGCTTTTATCTTTCTCTTGGTGGACAATTCATCTTCAAACATGTTGGCAGTTTTGATACTGATGCTGCAAGATACATTATGAGCTGTGATTATTGTGAGTGGAGAGCAATTATAACACTTTCATGGTTAACATATGAGAAGCTTTTGAACGTACTTTTACTTTATCTTCTTTTGCTGATGATTTGTGCTTTACTGTTGATGCAAGATTGGTTTCCAGTCAAATAACAACTCATTTTGTGTCCAATTTATGTTATGGCATGCTAAAACTTTGCATTCAATGAAGTTATCCAGGCTTTCTTTTATTAGTTGGTTATCGGAACATCACTGCATTTTCTAATGTAATGATTTACATATTACAACTTACAGTCCGACAAGATTTGAAATTCTTAGCACATGGGTGAATGACGTCACTTGAATTTAGTTTAGCTTCCTATGAGAAAAAAAATAGGCTTTCGGCCATAAGCTTGTCTATGTGCTCACTAGGGTTCCTATCAAGACCATTACCCTACTGAATAGACTTTGACCTTCGTTCAAAGTCACAGCATCACGATCTGATTCAGAGGTAGTGAGTTACTAAGACGACTTAATCGCAGTATATCGGATTGGTATCAGGTCCACTAGATAAATGAATTACATCATTAAACACATAAATTTACGTAAAAAATTAATGAAGTCACTTGGTAATAGTCTACTACAGCGTTACATATTAGGTACTTAATATTTAATACAACTTCAAAAAAACATATGTGAATATTTGTTTGATTTGCGTTTAATTTATTACTTGAAAAATAGATGAAAAAGCAAATAAAATAAAATGATATTTTCTTGAAGAAATTGCAAATCCGAATGAGGGATTTTCTTTTACATTATTAGTAGTTCAACATATCTTAAAGTTGCAAGCCAAACATGGGATTTTTCTTGTGATGTCATAGTTCAATATATTTGATATATATGAATATTTGTTTGATTTTTGTTTACTTTATTCTTCAAAAAACAGATGAAAAAACAAAATAATAAAATAAAAAGAATCTTATCTTGAAGAAATTGCAAACCTGAATGAGGGTTTTGCCTTACTCATCAAAAAAAAAAAAAAAACATTCTTGATAAGTTAATGTACTTTATTCAAATTTATAAAACTTGAAAAATGGATTTTTTTTTGGTTAAAATTTGCGTACTTTTTGGGAAAATTACAAGATCCAAATGTTTTCTTGCTTCTAAGTTTTTATTAGTTCAATATATCATAATTTCCAAACAATTTTTTCTATTTGTATATCTTTTTTACTTACAAAAAACACAAAATTCAGAAAAACACAGAAATTGAATAGTGCGACTTGAAATATATGATTTCACCCAGATTTACTTTTATACTACATTCTTGAACAATCATCCATCACAAATGCATGCAAACTCAAAAATCATGTAAAAGAGTTAACTTCTGTTTTCCTTTTTCTTTTTGATTTTCTGGAAGAAACACAACCAAAAGTTCCAGATACTTAAATCTTGAATTCGCTTTTAAGTTCTTAGATTTTTAATCCTTAAATCTTTGTAGGAGAGTGAAAGAGGAATGTTTGTTATTTTTTATGCTCAGATTTGCCAACTTGGGATAAACTGATAATTTAGAACTGCAACCTTGCCTGCGAGTGTGACTCACCTGTGTTGTAGGCCATTTTGTTTGTTTTGGAAATTGGTTATAGAATGTGGTCGTTGACTATTCAAATGGCTTACATGCTACCCCTATTTTTCACGCCAATTGGACGATCTACATGCTGCCACATCACTATCCAGAAGAATCTGGAATAATGATCTGGATGGTAGCTGACCCTTGCTCATGAATTTTTTTGCACCAAGTTACTTATGGATGTATGTATGCAGTCCGGTACACTTTGGGTGAACACCCATTGGAACAAGTGCAATATTTTCATCATTATGCTCATATTTAAATATTTTTGTTTCTGCTTAGCCCGACTGTTAATGCATATTCAATGCCGTGGCCAAAAATGCATGACTTCATGTAGATAAAGTTTAACTTTCAAATGTTCAAGCCTTTTCCTTTCTGCCTTATTTTGAAGTTATGTATTTGGTTTATGTATAATTCATGACCTTGTGGAAATACAGATGAATTGCTTTGGTTAATTATGATCTTATTTTCTTTTTCTGTATTAGGGTTCAAGTGTTCCTTTAGTTGTCAAATGGGCAGATACAGAAAAAGAACGGCAAGCTCGGAGGGCTCAGAAAGCTCAATCTCAGGCTTCGAATGTGCCAAATGTTGACTATACACAACATCCATCTTTATTTGGAGCCTTGCCAATGGGTTATATTCCCCCATATAATGGATATGGTTATCAGGTTTTTTCCCTTATTTATTAATATAAAGTTGCTTTATTTTATGCAATGGATATTGTGTTGGAGACACAGTCATGTTCCTATGTCAGAAGATACTCCAACAACATTGTATCTAATCCTCATCTCCAAAATTTTCACCCATGTTGATTGTTTGCTTTGGTAGCCCTGCATCTTGTTTTGCTACTGTTATTCAGTGTTAATAGCCCAGTTTGATTGATGAACAGTTGTTTTTGCAGGCTCCTGGAACTTACGGACTCATGCAGTATCGCCTGCCACATGTGCAGAATCAACCTGCTTTCCGTAATATAATTCCACCAGTAAACCAAGGAAATGTGTTGCATGGAGTTGCACCTGATCTTGTTCCTGGTATGGCCCCAAGAAACTATGCCACGCCGCCTATGAGTTATGCTGGCTCTGCTTATCCAGTGACCGGGCTTCAGTATTCTATGGCATACCCCGGGGGTATGTTGAGTAACAGGCCTTTGAGTGGGTCCCCTGGTTCTGTCCAACCTGCAATTGTAAACAGTCAGTCTGCAGCATCTTCAAGTGACAGTGGGAGTCCTGGGGGTCAGGTTGAAGGTTGCTGAAGTTTTTTTTATTGAGTTTTCAATTTTCTTATTTATTCATATTATCTTTTACATAAGGTCTTTGTGGTGGTTACATTATTTGTTAACAGTTTCTTTTAACTTAGGTCCACCTGGTGCGAATTTATTTATATACCACATTCCTCAAGAGTTTGGTGATCAGGAGCTTGCAGATGCCTTTCAAGAATTTGGTAGGGTCTTGAGTGCCAAGGTCTTCGTTGACAAAGCAACTGGTGTTAGCAAATGCTTTGGTATAGACATCTATATTTTTCTATAAATCTGAAGTAAATATTGGCAGTATGTTTCCCTCTAATCAGCTTTTGTTGGCAGG
Organism: Cornus controversa; assembly: GCA_026545225.1. NCBI lineage: Eukaryota > Viridiplantae > Streptophyta > Magnoliopsida > Cornales > Cornaceae > Cornus > Cornus controversa. The sequence continues at coordinate 64,602,804 of CM048850.1, read as the reverse complement.
ATTTGTCAGTTATGACTCACCGTCCGCTGCTCAATCTGCAATTAATATGATGAATGGCCATCAGTTAGGGGGTAAGAAGTTGAAAGTTCAACTTAAAAGAGAGAACAAACAAATCAAACCTTATTGATTTGAAGGTAAGCAATGAAATGAAGCGGAATTCTCTGTTATATACGGTCACATGCAACCCTGGATTTGTGGGAGTTACTGCAGTATCAACTATTGTTGGGTGGAATTAAATCATAAAACAATTAATTATTGTATGTGCCACTCCATCCTACTTGTAGTTGCATCATGGGATTGAAGTCCCTGAAACTTGTAATTCTTGGTTGAGTATGTGCCAATGTAATTTATAATTTGTGTAACATGGAACTTCATTTGGACGTTGATTATTAATTTATTGATTTTTCCCTCAAGAACATCTGTTACTGGTATGTTTCTTTAAATAACATTTATGATAAGCCACTGTTTTTTACTCTTAAATTTGGTTTTCTGTTTCTGCTGTTTAATAACCAACAATGGTTTTCCTAATATTTTTTTGTTTTTTCTTTCTTTCGTTACCATTTAAATGTGTTCTCAGACTTACAATTTTTGTGTGGTGAATATACTTTGCAAGTGTCAAGTGTGTACCTTTTATCTTCCTTTTGTATAACTTGATGTGTGAGTCATTGTTTCACTTGTACATTTACTTGCCTAAGATGTTATTATCTGAGTAGCCACTGCAAGCATTCTTCCCATTGAAGCAATGTCCTAGGCGGGTTGGTTTGAATCTCAAAATCAGATGAACCATGAAGTTCTTGCTCACCATTTTGTTTCTGTTGAAGATGTGCGTCCTTGTTCAGTGAATCTCAGGTATTTTGATTCTGAAGTCCATATCATTCTGGTCTTCTTTCCTTTTAAGTTTTTTTAATTCTTCTTCTAGTTTGTTGCTCGGCCACACCCATTCTGTATGGATTGTCGTGCATGAATCTCTGCACCTTGTTTTCTTTTTCCTCCCTTTGTTGAAGCCTTATTGTTTCTCTTTTTCTAGGATAGGCACCTTTATTGCATTTACCCCTTGTTGGAGACTTCCTTAATTTGATTGGCTAAAAAAACAATTGTTTCAACCCTTTGTGGATATTTCCTTTGTTTTCCTTAATCTGATAGGTAAAAGAAACAGGCTCATTTTTAAGTAATTATTTTCATGTCAATCTTCTGTGTCATTTACATTTTCAGGTGTCTGGGATACATCATCTGGGTACTTTAATTGTGACTTTGTATTCCTCGTACCAACTAATGCTGCTTTATCTTTGGTGCTATCATCACTGTCGTGAGAGCAAACAAATCATTCATCTTTCTTACATGGAATAACAAATGGACAAGGTATGTTGTCTTCAGTCCATTCAAGTATTGACTTGATCATACTTACTAAACGTATTTGCCTACGGACGGACACGTGTTGCCAGCTCCTAATATTTAGATATGGCATTAGGCAAAATATTTGTGTTTGTATTGCTACACACACACACAGACGTATCCAAGTTTAAGTTAGTGCATTCAGGGGAGAATAATTGAAAGTTAAGTACTCAAGAACTATTAACATTATAATGGGTTTCGTCACTTGAAGACAATGTACACTTGTTATTCTGCACATATTTCTGTCGATGAAGATGAAATTTTTGCAAGCATTTGAATTGGTCCCAAATAGTTAGGAAAAGGCTTTACTTGTTATTGTTGTTGTTGTTGTTGTTGTCCGAATTGGTGCAGGACACATTTCGGCTCAAGTGCCATGTTGAAAAGTGTCACCCACCAATTGCTGATGGGGAATTGTCCTGGATACCGTAAGTGAATTTTAATAATCACTTTGCTTTATCAGCAAGAAATAGTACTTTTTATTTATTTTTATTAGTGTGCAAATCAAGCGGTAGAGGAAGGGCTTGAACCTTTGACCTTGAGTTAACAGTTAAACACCCTTGCCAACTAAGTAACACCACCATATTAAGGAGTTTGTGCACTCATTTTTTAATTTCCTTTACCCCTTGATTCTCTAAATTGACAATTAATCTCCCTCATTACACTCTTCTAAATGATCACCAAGTGAAGCCATTAATCTTTCAGTGTGACCTTTGGTGGTTTGAGTGGTGTCCAAGGACAGGTTGGGATACATACTGGTGATCAAGTGGGAAATTATATGTTTATGCTAGTGTAACAATGCTTAGATTGAAAACTAAAAATTTTGACTCTTGATATACTATGTAAGCCTTTGAAAACAATTATTTAAAATTCTTGGATTTACGTTCATATGGCTCTAACAAATGATCTTACACTGCCTCAAAATTTACAGAAGCTCATACAGATTGTAAACAAAATGGGATCATGTAGCTTGCATTTGTTTTGATTGAATTGCTTTTGAAATTGCTCTATGTTACTTCTTTTATGCTACCACTATCTTAGATTTTGGTTTCATTTAGTTGATAGTGATACACAATGAAGGCTTCATTGCTTAGCTGAGTTGCTTTCTGCTTAGTTGCATATATTTGAATACCTTTATCAGCATCTTCTCCAATAAAGGTAAATAGCTTGCATCCCTGGTAGTCTGGAAGCATGTGGATTTCAAAGGACTATAGTTGGAGTGTATAAACATCTGAAAACAGTGCAGTTATGAGATATTTACTTGATGAATTTGAAGGCTTCCCAGAATTTTTTGATCTTGAATTTGTGATAGTGTCCAATTTTTGTAATGTATACCGAGTATAAGGAGTGTTAAAATAGTAGCTGTCTGTTAAGTGGGGTAGACTAGGCACACAGAAATTAGGGAGATTTTCACAGGCTTATTTATGTGCTTTCTTAACCATGCTTTTAGGTTCTGAAGTGTCATCTACCATCCCACTAGAGGGTGCACTTTATCCTCTTTGAATGTTGATTCTGGTGCTGTACTAAGCTGTTGTAACCACTCATTTAAGTTTATTACTGATACATGCCTGTGGTTTTACTCTAGTTTGGAGATCATGAAACTCTCACCTATATATACCTCACTTTCATCCTCTGCCCAAGATAAGTTGAATAAGCCTTCAACACATCCTATTTGAAGATAAACCATTTTACCTCCCATAAAATAATAAGAACACCTCAAATTGTGCACCAATCCAGGATCAAGCAAAGGGACTCGGAAAGGTTAAGCTGGCTTGAAGCTTCCATTGTAATGAATTCTAACGTGAATTTGAAAATGCCTGGGGAATCTTAACATCAGATGTAGGTGCATATAAGCCTCTCTCATATTGCTTTTCTTGTTTCTTTTTAATTGAAATATATGCCCATTTCTACCTCTCCCAGACCCCGCTCAAGCGGGAGCCTTGTGCACTGGGTACAACCTTTTTTTTTATTTTTTTTATATGCCCATTTCTGCTATACTTGAACAATTTGGTTTGATCTTGGCCTTTAGCTAGTCTTTATGATTTCAATTAAGCATAATTTTCATTCAATGGAGCATGTTTTGGATTCTGTTTTGCCTGCTATTATTATTTTAAGCAGGCTAGTTTGCACAATTTTTAGGCTAGGGTTAATTTTAATTTTTTTTCTACTTGATATGTGATTGTTCTAAATCAAGATAAATTCATGTTTAGTCTCTTATGTTATTTTACATGATTTGTGTATTAAACTATTTTTGGTTTTCTTTCAAAAAGTAAATTATAGATACAAAAAGGATTCAGTCTTTTTGGAAACTATTATAAGGGTATGTTTTGCAGATTTTTTAAGGGGTTTATCGTTCTGGAGTTTTTAGTTTTTTCAGTTATGGGAAATATATCTTGAAAAAATGGGCATCATTTTCATCTGTTCTTTAACTCCATTGTTTTTAGTTGCTTTAGTTCATGTTTCTTCTTAATTTAGGACATTTTTTAGGTGTTACAATGGTGTCATAACAGGATCAGGTCAGCATGATTAGCTTATGTGATTAACTCTGCTTATTCTGTATAGTTAGGCTTCTAGGAATTAAATAATTCAACTTTGGTAATTATTTGAATGATCATAACTGCCCCCCTAGTTATCATAACTTTCTCTTTTTTGTGATATGGTTTGGTATTTAAATGTTTTTCCTAATATTTGCATTTTGAAATTTGTGGTTTTGCATGCTTTTTAGGAATTAATACACTATTTTTACATATATGGTGTTTATTTTTGCAAGCTTATAGTTGCAAGGCCTATTTTCTCTGCATCTTTTTATTTTTAGGATTTCCTTCGTGTTTTAGTACTCAGATTACGATTTTGTGATATAAGGGTGTTTGAATTATAAATTGGTACTGTTTTGCTTATACTTATGATTTGCACTATAAGAGCCATGTTTCCTAATACTGCTTTTAGCAACATTTCTTTTTTAACCATATGAAGTAATATATAGACTTTTATGTTTCTTTAATATACATACAAAAATATTTGATGATGGCGCTAACCTTCTGCTTGTGAACAATTTCAAGAGTTGAGATGCAGGCTAGATGAAGATGTTGACTAGCAGTTTGATTAATTTCTCATAATATATTTTGTTAAAATTCATGTGTAATTATTTGTATATGATACAAAACATATTATCGTTGAATGCTAAATTATCATTATTTTTTGTATATGATACAAAGCAAATTAGTATTTTTAAAGGGGATAAGCAGGAAGTTAAGGTCAATGAGATGGTAAATCAAAAAAAGATCATAACAGCTCATGCCTCTCTCCCTATTTCCAAACAAACCTTACATCACATTAGAGAAAGAGTGTGAAACCTTACTTTGAAAACCTATTGCTATTTTTAGAGCTTAGCACGTAACAGAATGGCAGGGCTGTCGCACAAGTGTAGCTTGAGTATAGATGGAGCTATACGACTTCTACTCGATCGCACTTAATTATTTAAGTTCATGTAATATCTTTGGCAATTGGCATGGTCTACTGCATGTTTGGTTGTTTTAATGTGATTAGTTGCTGGAATTGCATGACTTAGTTTTGAAGTTGTTCTATTTTGATCTTTAACTGTTGTGTGGCTTTGTTATTAGCATTGGGCTTGTAGAATTGCTTGCATTGAGGTATGATTATCTTTTCCTTTTTATCATTATTACAAATTGTATAGATATATATACATTTTTACTTATTTATTTTTCTGATTTTGTGCTCAGCTTAGGAGTTAAGGTATGTGCTGACCTTTTCTTTTGCGCTTTGTTTCTCGTCTTTTATTTCTCTTCTTTTTTTATTATGTGAGCTTCTATAGCGTATAGCATTTTTATTGTTTGTGCTCAGCTTAGGACCTTTTTTATAGTCAATGGACTTTGTTGCTGAGTGGAGGCCCATGGCCCATCATTGTTGGGGCAAGATGGGGGGTGCCTAAGGTAATTTACCCCTTCTCATCTTGTACTGTAAGTCTGTAACCATCGATTCTAGTTCTCTGGATTAATCTCCTAAAAACTATGTGGCGACTGCCATATGTTATGCGGCTAAATTTGCCCCTTGAAATTCATGATCAGTCACCCCTTGATTGTCCCTCAAATTGTTATTTTGCTTTGTAACTAATTTGTGATCATGCAATCTCGTCCCTTGGTTTAAGTACCTTTCAATCAGTTCTGGCCACACGAACTTTTTTTTTAACTCATGGAATTATTGGTTACATGGTGGCTCTGCAACCATCTTGATCCACCTCTGCACGTGCACCACTACAGCTGCTACTTTGATCGAATAAGACGAACCGTAGAAAGCTCCGTTCTGTTGATCAGGTGAAGAACATCACTCGGATCTCTCTATTCTGTATTAAGTGTGTCATCTCAAATAAATAAAAACGCTCGTAAAATCAAGAGTGATTTTTCTCTCAAAAACTCACTCAGAGCTCTAACAATGATGAAATAATTCTCTCTCTAATCTCGTGTAGAGTTTAGAATAAAGAAGTTTAAATAGACAAGAGAGTCCAAGCAAAAGTAGGAAAAAGTGTTTTAAAATCCTACTGGATGTCCATAGAGTTTTGGTTCTTATCCAAAAACATATCATGTTTGGATTGGCTTTTGAAAAGCGATTTTCGACTTTTCAAACTCAAAAAGAGCGTTTAAAGGAAGCTAGTATCCCAGCTTCCTCATTTAGCTTCTGCTTTTCTTTTTCTTCTACGTAAAAGTCGAAGCAAAAGCTCTGCCAAACAAGGCCTAGTGTTGAACTCGAGACCTATTGCTTTTTGGACACAAACACTTGTCAACACACCAAGGTGTGGCCTCTAAGACTCAAAGTAAACATAAAATTACAACTCAGACATATTTAATTTTGATATTGAAATTTGCACACACAAAAACCAAGTTTCTCATAATGAGAGAAGTCATCAAGCTAGACAACTAAGGTTGTTTTATCTACCAGCCTTCATTTTTCCTGAATGTAGTTTTATAGTCAAAATGCTTATGTTGAAGTTTTGATTACTGTGTTCCTTGAAAAAATTGAAATAGCATTTATGTAGGCTAATTCAGAGGTCATTATTTGCCCGTTTGTGCATTTTTATTCTTACATTGTGATGCTGGGAGTAAAGTATGAGTAGTCTTTCTTCATTTTTTTGATGTAAAGCTCTACCCTAACACATCCAAGTATTGGTGAATTGATATTTTCTATTATTAAGAAAAATTGATGATGAAATGTGTTAGGAGATGATATTGCAGAGGTATTCTATACTTTCTCGTGGGGACTGTGATAAATAGGCACGATTTATTACATGATTTTGAGGCTTCACCCTTCATGCTGCATCTTGGATGGTTGATGTCTTTGTATCATTGCTTCCTTTCTATTTGTAAAGGATTGGCAAACATGGATGTTGCTGCTACTTTATTTATTTATTTATTTTTACTATGGCGAGAAACACAGGCACCTATCACATTGTCCTAGAGAGACTTCAACTCTCGACCTTCTATTTTAAAAGATAAGAAAGTACTACTAAACTACTGCCCTTCGTCAATATGAATCTTGTTTGCCACCTCATTCTTTTCTACTTTCAATGATTTGTCATTTTTGTGACTTTTTGTTATTATAAAAATAAAGATGAGGTTGTCAAGGGTGAGATTATTTAGTTTGAAAATGAGCATGGTGTAAATAATGGAAAAAGTTAGTTTGTGCTTACTCTAATTAGTTGCAGTCTACCGGGACGAGGAGTAGTTCTACAATACCTCGGGAATTTCTTGAACGTAGGAATTCCACCATTGATAAAATACTATTTTTCATTATTATAGGAAATTATAGAAAATAGAGTTACTAGTGGTGGGATTCTCTAATATACGAAATTTTCGTAGTATATTATAATTTTCCTCGAGAACTATACGGGTAATGTAACTCTTATCATTTTCTGTTTTTTTTTTACTATATATTTTTATCATTAAGCTTGCGTGGCCATGTACTAAATTTGTTGTGGTATATATCATTTAGCCCACATGGGCATGCATCGCAATTGCTTTGGTTTAGGAGTATTGAGACAAACTGAATATTAGCATGAGATGGTGTTTTGACAATTTGATTTGTGGGTTACAAATCTTTGGAACCCCAAAAATTACTAATTATTTTTCTTTCGTAATCAGGTGTCAAAATTTTGCTCCGACTAATTTTTGAGACACCATGTAAAACGCTCCTTCTACATAGGTCGTGTAAAGTTCAACTCCCCTATGCATGGAGTAGATATTGGGTGAGCCGGATATACCATGTCATTTGCCCTAAGGAATTGTTTGCACTCTATGGGAGTCATGTTTCATGAACCACACGGTTAAGTGATTTTAACACTAGAGTCCAATCCCTTGAAATTATGCTTTTTCCTCAAGTAAATGTTGATTTTTACAAATGTCCTATAAAAAGAACGATACTTGCCTCTCCAATGATGTGGAGGACTTTGATGTGGCATAATGACAAAATAATACGAATCTTTTTTTAAAGGGTAAATTACTATATATGGTGTTCAACTTTTTTTTAAATTTGGTTGACTTTATTTTGGGTACCTCTACCGTTATTTGATAATCAGTTCCGTTTTAGTTTATTAACATAAAAAAAAAAAAAAATTAAATGTCGAAACTACCTTCAGTGGTAGTAGTGCTGGTGTGTCATTGATTGATATATATATATATATATGTTAATTTCAGTCAAAGGATTAAAATTTAAAATTATTTTTGTATAAAAGTATTATAACTTAAGAGTACTTTTGTAATTATATATTATATGTAATTTTGATTAACAGATTGTGAGAGTAATTTTATAAAAAATTTAATTTAAGAGTAAAGATCAGAGTAATTTCTCCTTTTTTAAATTTAAAATTTGTTAGAAAAAAAAATCTCTTATATATTTAAAATTCAAAATCTACACGTGTTATTGTATTAACGTGTCACATTAGTAGTTTGAAGGATGTTTAACACGTGGTCTCGAATTCCTGAATTTTGCTCCTCTCTCAATAGAACTGATTGATTCATTCATTCATTACACTGTAATTTCCTTTTGGTAAGGTTCAAAAGACGATGTCTCGTTATTTGAAATTACTGGGCTTTGAAAGTGCCTGATACGACACTAGCGCTCTTTTGGCTCTGAAAAGGTAAGCTGTAATAAGGTCACCAACACAACACTAATCTAATATGACATTATCTACACGTTTTGATTGCTGCAGTTGTTTTGATTCACAGAATGATCGCCAAACCAGCAAGCACGCAAGAATGGAAATGGTAAAAATTGCCAGCTTTATGTTTCCGGAAGAGAAAATGATTTCCTTGTTGTTTTTTGTTTGAATTTATTCGGTCAACTGGCCAGTTCGGTTTCATTGACGTGGTCCATCCATGAATTTATGATGGAAAGAAAACACCTTGTTTTTATTTTTTTAAATTACATTTCTATTATAATACCTTTTTATGAAGTATTAAAGTTGATTTCTAAAAAATAATAATAACGTTCTTTTTGTTTTTCTAGATGTATTTATTCATTTATTATTTTTCATGCTCTTGACTACATGATTCCATCAGCGTTCAATCCAATTTTTGGCCTAACAAGTATGACTTAAAGGGAATGAATTGGATTTCAAAATGTGTACCTTCTAGTTCCTTTTGTTTAATTTCTCAACAATTCTGAATACAAATTCTACTATGACTTAAAACATGGAAAATTTGTGCTTGAAATAATAAAATATGTAAACCTTTTTTTTTTTTTTGCACCAACAACACCTATCTCATGCTTATCCAGTCCTATTGCTGTCTGCATTCTACTTTTCTCAAATCTAGTGGAACTTAATTGTATCATAACGCACAATCTTAAAAATCATGTTTAAAGGATTATATAATTATTTGAGTTTTTCGAGTCAACTTTTTTCATACTTTTAATAATTATAATATTTGTTCCAAAAAAACACTTGGTTTTTTCTTTCTTTCTTGGCTTTATGTTTTTTTATCTAAATTAAAGATATAATTATGAAGAGTAAAGATTTTAACGTTTGATGATAGAGTCTATTAAACTCAGAGTCACATTTAACGTTTAATTATAGAGCAATGCTACACGTCATGAAAATATTTTATGAATTTTTATCTTGAATGAGGTGGCAATTAAATGGTGAGTTAGTATTGGTGGGATTTTTCCCATACACGGAATGTCAATGATATTATCACTTGCCACATCATTCATGAAGGCAATTCATGATAAAATTTCATGACGTTTAGCATTTTCCTTAATTATAATAGTGTGTATATGCACGCGTACTTAATTTCAATCTTTCATACGCAACTTTAGATGTTTTTCTAGTGATAGTGATGCAAGTTTACAATTGAAGGCAAATCTGGATACTCAATTCTAGAATTGGGAAAGAATATAATACTTGACCTGGCAGTTTGACACGTGCAAGTCAAATGAAGCCATCTTTCTAGAAGAGTAGGCTGTCATTGAACATGATTGACTTCCTTCTAGAAGATGGGCACATGGCTGATTCCTATAAATGTCTCACACCTATGCATATACGCATACACACGTAAAAGATGAAAGAAGGCGGCATGAAGAACAAAAGATTTAAGTTAGCCCACCATGACATTATTAGTGTCAAAGGAGACCACCCCACCCACGTCACGCTCTTTTCTTCTTTAATCTCTACATATTATATATAGACATATATATATATTTACATTATCTGTATGTATATATATGTATGCGGTAATTTATGTGCATAAGAACACTAGGAGTTCCCCTCCAGAGTTCAAATAATCAATTGTGAAGGGAAAAAAAATGGATGGAAGGAAGGTTGTTGATGTATCTTCTTTCTTGCTTTTTGAGGCCACCGGTGATTCTGAAGCCGATTCTGATCTCAATATAGCTGCAATGAATATGGAGGCAGAAGTAGCAGACGATGATGCACAATCATGCAGCTGTGATTCATCCGACCGTGTACGAGTTATTGAGTTTGATGAATTTGATGATGATCTTGGATATGGCCATACCAATGATTGCGATGATGATGATGATGATGATGACAGTGAGGAAGAAGAAGAAGAAGAAGAGGAAGCTATTGATCACCAAGATTGGACTGGAGATAGTAAGTTGATGCCACCCAGTACTGTGCGAGGTTTGGTGATAGCAGGGCAACAAAAGAAATCAAGGACTTGTGTTGGATCAACCATGGAGGTGATTAATGAAGTGGAAAAGAACAGGCTTTTCTGGGAGGCTTGTTTGGCATCTTGAGTGATGAATCCTATTATTGTTTTGTTTTTGTCTCTTTTTAGTTTCTTTTGGTGGTCAAGCAATGTGACAACCACTTTTGGGCAATCAGTTTCCCGTTTCTTTATACTTATATATTTTCATTATTTTGTTAAAAGACATTTAATTAATTCGTTCAAGGCTGTATGATACGGAGTATATTTAATGGTTGATGATTTTGGTGGGATTACTACTGAGTTGACACTATGCAACCATGTTTCATTTTAAAGATGGAATTTTGTTCTTCTAAGAGTTATTGACTGATGATGAGCAACTGCAAAAGCATATGAACCTTGTCCACAATTATAAAAATTGCTTTCAACCTTGTTCTGTAAATCAATAATGAATTTCAAGCAAAATAAGATACAAGATTGAAAATTTGAACACAACTCACATATCTAAGAAGGTCAAAGTTACAAATCATCCATTAGACTTTCTTTTCTTTTCTTTTTTTCCCCTACAAAACTGCCATTCTAAAATGATCGGTTAGAAATCCTTTGCCAGTGAACCGCTAAAAAAGAACACAAGTCCAGCCAGCCACAAGCTGAACAAGGAATGAAAAACAATCACAAGCAAACCACTCACATCCGCTGTTTGACCACCAATGCCAAACACTCAAAACACTATCATTTTACAGAAGCAATTTTCCATTACTATTACTATGGAGGGAAGGGAAATTTGAAATCTGCAAAAAAGGTACCACATCCACCTAATCTGCAAACGAAATCTGTGAAGGCATAGCAAAAGCAGACACCACCAAATTGTCTACCACCTTCCACACCATTGGTGATTTCATATCTTTTTTATGAGATTATCCTGCCGTCTGTTCCAAGAGCAACCATGCTTGCCCTTGAGACTTCTCTATCACTTGTGCTCAAGCCAAAACTCCCAGTTTTGGTGGTATCAGACAACGAAACACTAGATTGCCCTTTGAAAGTGGAGTCATTTCTGGGACTCGCATGCTCTCTCTGCTTATCTCTTACTGAATCTTCTAGTAAAATATTTTGGGAATTGTCGTACCCATCCAATTGCCTCAAGAAACATTCCTCTATCTCACTTGACTCGTACTCATCTTCGCTACAGTGGCTGTAATGGGCATGATCATCGTAATCTGATTGATGTTCATCTGATATTGTACCTCTTAACTCGCAGCTGGTATCCATCTCCTGCTGGCTATCAAATTCCTCATCAGTTTGCTGATCAGAAGAATGAGATGACATGGGTGAGTATCCACCTCTAGCAGTCTCATTTCGTTCTCTTAGTGTTTTCGTGATCAGGGTCTTGAGCAAGTTCATCACTTGGACAGCGTGCATCAGGGCCGACAATGGATCAGACATCTGATCAGAAATCAACAGGAAAGAGCTTAAATTTATCAGTCAACTATACTAGTCACTATGAAACTTTGTGAGGTGTACTTATTTACCTGAGTCATGTTTGGAGCAAAGACCATGGCGATATTTCTAGCATTCATTTTGTTGGATTCCTCTTGCTCGACAACATCAGCCATAAGATCAATTGCCCAATTGAGCAATGCTGCCTCGGTTGTTTGTAGCTGCTTCACAAGCTCGACGAACTCCTCCTCCGTGTTGCATTGCAAAACTTGTTCCGGAGACAGACAGTCTAACACACCCAAAGGCAGCTCTCGGAACCAGGCTTTGATAAGACCTGCCAAACAATGGACATCAATGTCATCAGGCACAATGCCTCTGTTCAACTGGTTCCTGACATGTTCCTCTTGGCTGTTCTCTGGGTTTATACGGAAAATGCCCTCCGCCTGTAGAAATCATTCAAAAAGTTCAGTTGGAAACTCTTTTAAACATTAAAGCAAGTACCTGTATGTATAGGACTTCTTGTGTTGTTTTGAAATGAAAACAATATTTAGTAGAAGTCAGTAATGCACCTTAAGACCTCCTTGTGAGTATAATCTCTCCTGCATCAGCAAGAGAATTGTAGGGACGCTATTACCACTCGAATCATAAGAACACTGCATCGATTCTGCTGAGACACCGAACACGCTAGCACTACAAAATTGCATAGAAACAATTAGCAGTGTACACAAAGTTTATGGGAAAAGTACCAGTGTGATAAAAACAAATGGTTTCTTACTTTCTGAATATGAAGTGATTCTACTCTATCCTTTAATCTTAAAAGCATTTTTCTGGGTAACTATTTTTCTTGGCTAGTAGACTTCAATGAAACATGTGAATAAATCTTATGCCCATCACTTAATTGATTTGAACCCAGTCTCCATGAACCTCCATTTTGGTTGTGGATAATAGGAAAATGAACATTTTTATTTGAAATCAAGGTGTAATTAATATGAAGATTTTAACAGCAATAGGACACAGTACAAAGGAAACTAATCTTGGATAACTTGATCATAATCTCTCTCTGACACACATCTGAAGATGATAAAATGTAAAATCGATTAGCATTTTGGAGCATTATATGGAAAACCCAGATCAAGAATTTGGAATCTAAGAGTACCCAAAAGGCAGAGGAAGAGACCGAGGATATTAAACCTACCTGGCACTGGGGACTCTACAGGGGATCTCAACTTGGAACTCAACAGGAAGACCGAGGAAGCCATTGAAGCGATCGAATGTGACATGGGTGATGTGTTGAACGTTCATGGGCCACCCGATTTCCATGTGATGAACGGTGGAGATGACATCGTCCCGTCGATCCACATCGCAAGAGACCATGGATTTTCTCAGAGCTGCCAATAGAAATCCAACTAGAGAGAGCTGGCTTTGCTCTTCAGCTCCCTTTGTTCCCTTTCCACTACCACCACTCCCAACACCTTTTGTCACCATCAACATTACTGTTATCTCTCTCTCTACTGTGTTGAGGTGAAGAGAATGACTCAATTTTAATTTTTGGAAATGGCGTCTTCTTTCTTGAACTTCGAAGTTCTAAATCCACCAACGGCCACCCGTTTCAAATTTTCACGATATGCTTTTATGATAACCTGACTAGGTTAACCTCGATTTTGACGAGAATCACTGATATGCCACTCGTTATTTAAGTACTTCATTGAAAGGAATATGTTATTTGCCCTACTCTCGTTATAGGTTAGGGTGCACAAAAATTCGTTCAAATCAAAAATTCAAATAGAATTGGACCGGATCGGATAATTCAGTCCGATTTTTTAGCGGTCCGATTTGATCACGGTTCTAATTTTTTGGAACCGTGTAATAACGGTTTGGTTACGATTTCCAGTTCCTCAGGACCAGGCCGAACCGTTTCTATTTATATAAATATAAAATATATTATTTCTAATATTTAAATATTATACTTGTAATATACTTATAGTATTATAATTATACTATAATTAATATAACTACAATATTTGTTGTTTGAAATATTATACTTATAATATACTTATAGTATTATAATTATAGGTTGGTTAATCGTGGAACCGAACCGGACCAAACCGGTTCTTCGTGGTTCGGTTCGGTCCGGTTCCATTTTTAGTGGAACCGGATCATATGGTTTGGTTCCAAAAAAGGCCAGAACCGAACCGATCCGGACCGTGTGCACCCTTATTATCGGCTGAAGGGCCCAAAAAAAAAAAACAGTACTTTTAAAAAATTTCTAAAATAATTCTCAAATTTGTTTCTGGAAAAAAAAAACTAAATATGCATAATAATAATAATTCTAGATTTTTTTTTATTTTTCATAAATTCTCTCTCTTTCTAATGGAAAAATTTTTGAAAAACAAAAAAATTTCCAAAATTTTTTATTATGTAATTGTGCATTTTTTTTTTTGTAAATTGATATAACTTAATATATATATATATATATAAATAAAAAAAAAAGCTCTCCTCTCTCAAAAAATTTTATTAAATAATTGTGCATATTTAGTTTTTTTCTCCGAAATTATTTTTGAAATTTTTTAATAATAGAAGGGTAAAATGGTTATAAAAAAATATAATATATGCAAAAGGTGGTAAATTGCTCACTTTTACAAATGTGAGAGTGTGATATCGTCAAAAAAAAAACATAGAAGGTTTCTTGCACCTTTTTAAAAGCACAGGAGAGTTTTTGACCCTTTTGCCTATTTTATTATACTTGATTTATCTATAAGTTTCATTTGAGTTGTTAAAAAAATAAATATTTCATTAATTGAAGTCTAAGTTTAATTCACATTTGAAAGGTGGTTCTTAATCTAGTGCAGCATTTATTGAAATCTTAATTTTAATTCATTAAATCTCAATTTAAGTTATACTCCTTAAATAATCACAATCAAATACAGTATATTCATTCTAAACCATCCAAACAAAGTGATTATGGAGGTAATTCAAGAATTGGAATATAATCTTCTCCACAATCATTAAAATAAAAAATTTCTAGCAAAGAAAATTGCCAAAACGCCAAGCAACGACTTGGCTTAATATGTAGGCTCCACGACAGCTTGGCTATGTGCAATTAGCTTTTTTATAATTTTTTTGTGGGACTTTGTGCCATGTATATATATATATATTATTTACTTAAATCTCAATAACTTTTCTTATAAATTGAATTTTTTTATGAAACCATTTTTATTAGAAAGATAACTTTGAGAGTTTTAATTTGAGTAACACTTAAGTTATTTTTTGACTAAAAATGAAAAAATTATAAATTTTTCAAGTTAAAAAAATATAAAAGACTTTAACACACACACACACACACATATATATATATGTATATAAATAAAATTTTAGATTAATTTAATTGTAAAAGATTATTTAATTATGTGGGTAATGAAAATTTAAAAAAATTGTGAGTCAAAATTTAAAGATCCTAGCATACTGATAACCCTGACTAAAATAATAATGTGAAACGCTAATATTTAAATTTGAAAAATCACAATAATGTGAAACGCTAATATTTAAATTTGAAAAATCACTTTTGGCAAGCCACGGTGTTTGGTTGATTAGGTCCTAAAGTAGTATGTACATTTAAAATAAGTAATTATAAAATCCAATTCGAAATTGAGAAGACCGTTTGGAATATTGAGAGGGGGGCCCCCAATCCAACGATGAGAAAAAGGTTTATATTTCCAATAATGGTGTGTGCTTTTTAAGTCACTAACGTGGACAAAAGAAAGGATTCTAATTTTTATTTTTTTTAAACAATTATAGTGTAGTACATAATTTCTTATGTATGATATAACTTTACTACTACTATTATTTAAGGATGAATTTTAAAATAATTTGAATTAAAGAAAATGTGGTGACATTTAGAAATTTTACCTACATTATATTGTTGTCCGAGAATATGAAACTCTTTTGCTATAAATTTTGAATTTTTTTTTCTTCACAATCATCATAATAAAAATGTGATTTGATTGTTTATATAACACTTGTCATGTACACAGGAGCGTAGTTAGAGAAAATAAAAGGTGGATGTAACAAAGAGGATAAGATTAACAAACTCTTTGTGATTTGTTAAATACCAAAAATTATTGAAATACTTGGCATTTTATTTTGTTTATAGGGAGTATTCAATAATTTTTGTTGAACATTTCTCTCAAGACTAAATTCAAAATTTTGTTTGAAATTTGAATAACAAAAATCAATCTTAAAACTACAATATTTACTGAAATTCATTATATAATTTTATTTTATTTTATTTTTATTAGGATTAGTTGTTAGTGGATGAGAGGGGAATTGAACACAGGAAGGCAACTTCATTGTGCTGAGCTCTAACCACTTGACCACAGTACCATGCCCGTTGTATAAAAAATTTATTGTTGAGTTTGAATATGGTAACACAGTTACTTAACTAAATTTGTCTTGATGGCTTTGGATTTTAACTCTAAAGGGAAAACAAAAATATTTGTAATTAGAGTTCGGTTGGAATTAGCTCAAGATCTTAATAAACATCTAAGATGAGCCCATTGAACTTAGAACGGTAGACTCTAATCTTTTCTGGACCCAAAAAAAGGCCCAGCCATAATACAACCTCAGTCGTGCCACTCTCATTTCAAAACTCCTGACCCCAATTGCCAGAGAGAGAGAGAGAATCATCAGACATCATCTATTTTTAAATCAAATTGATTTTCATTTACCTCTATATGATTTGACTATCATAAGAAAATAATTAAAAATTTCCTATTGTATTAGTGTCTTGTACTACTTACGCAACACAATAACTCACTTACAAATCAAGTTGTTACATAAGCAATTTAATGTAATTGTTGTATAAGTGACATAAAGTTGTTGCACAAACGATATAAAATTATTGCATAAACAATATAAAGTTGTTACATCTACAAAAAATAACACAAGAGAATATTTAGATTCCACCAAGAGCCAATCTAACACTTCATTATTTTGTAGAAGAAGTATTTATTGAAGAACAATACTTGTCTCGTTACAATGAACATCATGGCAATGTATGATAATCTTATTGTATCACTTGAGTTTAATAATATTAAAAGTAAATGAAAAATAAAAAGAAATATAACTCTTTTTTTTAAGTTGTTTAGATTGATAACAATTTCACTAATATAGCCGAATGATATAATGTTAGGTTGGTGTTAAGGACAAAGAGAATATAGAAAATGTACGCACTTTTTATTCTTCAATTAATCGTTTTTTTAATCAATTAATCACAACACTTAATAGGATCAGGTACATTACACTGTGCGCCCAATTCGGTCCAATTCCAAATACTAGGCCAACAGCCAACCACGTCTCAACCTCAATTTGCCCACTTATTTTAATCGATAAACGTTCTCTGCTAACGTTGCCATTAACGCTCGTTTTGTTGGACAATATTTTAATCGAATCAAAGTTAACCCTTCACTATACACAACTTGCGCGTGAAACGAATTTGGGTGAAATTCAATTTCTCGCCCGAAGCTTCAAAATGCACAAATTATGTTTGATTATACTAACTGATATCCAATCCTAGCCCAAATCTAAATTTCCCCAACCCTTCCATGGTTGCTCTACACTAATCTATGTTTTGAGATTTTCTTCAAGCTCTAGTTAAGGGTTTTCTTCAAAGCTCAAATTTGTCATTGTGAATATGGTTTTGTGAAAATAACAGTGAAGTTTGGATCTTGTCTTCAATCTTTGATATTGGTTCTTCTGCGTCAGGCGAATACACTAAAAATCACCCTAATAAATGTTGTTATATTCATTTTTTTTAATATTACAACGCCCCATTGTAATATTAAATGCTTATGTACGGACTTAAAAATGATAACGACTTGTATTGAAATTCCCTATCATAATTATGTTCAGTTTTCAAAGATTTATAACTTCATTGTTTAACTTTCAATACTCATAGTTCGTATTAAACTTCTCCATGATAATTATGTTGACTGAACCATGTTTGATAACTTCATTATTTACTTGTCATATTATTAACAAAACAGAATAAATTTGAAACCTTAAAGATAGGACAACATGACAAAACAATATAAATGTACAAATTTAATTTAAACAGAATTCATCAAGCATTAAACATATAGATCGATAACATCCTAAGCTTGCAAGTTAGAAATATCCAACACCTCCTACCAAATCGCTTGGGCAACTGCACTAAAAGGTTTTGGAAACCTCCTCATGAAGTCTAACATTCTTCTATATCCAAATATAGAATAGAGTAGTAGATGTGAGATATAAATTTATAATTGGTATATTTTAGTGATCAAAACCTGATTGATCGAGTTGTAATTTTTAATTTATTTTTTGTATCGATCATCAACATCTTCGAGCTAATATTCAAGTGCATAGATGCAGATAAATCAGTAACAACACCATATAGTATAGGTAAGTATGGTGAGGACACTCCGCACGTTATATTTTTGAGCCTATTTTGAAAAACTAAGGTTTCTGAAAAATATTAGGATTTTCAAAATAAGAATGGTCCCCAATATTTAGACCCGGTCCAACTTTTCTCGGCAGTTTGGGTTCTGCAGGTTTTTATAAAGTCCCACCAGTCCTATTATTTTGGCACCAGTCCCACTTAGCCTGTTCCAAACTGGAAATAACTTTGACAAAAATTATGATTCCTATTGGGTTTGAAACTTTAGGAGAGTTATATTTTGGTATTCAACTTATTTTTCAAGTAAAATTAGGACTCATTTGCCTATATATATGTATTTATATTTTCTCTACATATAATGCCTGAAAAAATATATTTTTAGAGAAAGAAAGTATATACAGTATAATTAGGGCAAAATATTTTTAAGAACACACATCTATATTTCACGAGTAATATTTAGGATAGTGTTCTACTATTGATTAGCTGTTCAGAGATTGCATCAAATCATTCGCTGATCAGAGCATTGGATTCGTGGTTCTTTTCTTACTTGCTGAGGAAGAAAAATGTCCATATCATACTATGAAGTAAACGAAATACTTGCTAAGTATTTTTGTTCTTCCAGCAACATTTTTGTAAGAATCGTGACATTAGTCGAAAGTTTGCAGCAGTTGGACATGTTGTCGCAATCATAAGCCTAAGGTGTTCCGTGTCAGATTCTTGACAGAGTAAAGAGAGTTTGAAACTTTTAGAAGAGTTATATTTTGGTATTCAACTTTTTTTTCAAGTAAAATTAGGACTCCTTTACCTATATATATGTATTTATATTTTCTCTACAGATAATGAGTGAAAAAATATATTTTTAGAGAAAGAAAGTATATACAGTATAATTAGGGCAAAATATTTTTAAAAACACACATCTATATTTCACGAGTAATATTTAGGATGGTGTTCTACTACTGATTAGCTATTCAGAGATTGCATCAAATCATTCGTTGATCAGGGCACTGGATTTGTGGTTCTTCTCTTACTTGCTGAGGAAGAAAGGTGTCCATATCACACTATGAAGTGAACGGAATACTTGTTGAGTATTTTTGTTTTTCCAACAACCTTTATGTAAGAATCGTGACATTAGCCAAAAGTCTACAGCAGTTGGACGTGTTGTCGCAATCATAAGCCTGAAGCGTTCCGCATCAGATTCTTGACAAGGTGAAGAGGGGTGTGAGTCTGAGACGAAGTCTGATGTACTTTACTTCATTATAGTGGATTGGTTTCCTGAGGCTTTCTGCCTCCCTCCGTGATTTTTTCCCACCTTAGATTTTTCACGTATATCCAGTGCATTATTTACTTTATTTGCATTTTAAGCTATTTACTTGCTTTAATTGTTTAGTTAATTTTTAATTGGGCTTAAAATAAAATTAAATTAAAAGATTAAGTAAACGAGCAAATGAACCTATTCACCCCCTCTAGGTTTTAAAGTTCTTTTCGCAACCACTTTCGGACTGCGCAACTCACAGTAGAAAATAATCTTTTGCGATATATGGTCCTTGAAGTATTAGATATAAACTAAAGCAATAACCATTAAGAAAATTATAGCAAGTAACCGTTAAGGTATGCTTCATCAATTTTATCCATTTCATTTTGCCGATGATTCTGACAAGAGTTTTTGGAGGTGTTTCACTTTGGTTTTAAGACAACAATGTTCTCTTAGAATTTTTAGGCGAAACTCTCTTGACTAAAAAGTATAAATCCCACCCTATGTCTTTCAAAATGCAGAGATTAAACTCCTAAATTTGTATAAGGACGTACTAGTAATAATTCATATGTATATCAATACAAACTGGGTTTGGGGTTTAAATGCGAATAGTAGGTCTGCTCAAACAAATTTTAGAAATTCTAAAAAATATAAATCTTGCCCTATGTCTTTCAAAATGCAAAGATTAAAATCTAAATTCGTACAAGAACGTACCAGTAGCAATTCATTTGTATATCAATACAAATTGGGGTTGAGATTTAAAGACCAACAAGTCTGTTTTGTCTAACTTGATGACATCAAATACTGGTCGACAATGGGAAAACTTCTTCGAATGATGGAGGGACTAATATGATTTTGGGAGGGAGCCAATTTTGGAGAGGTTAGTAAAAATTTAGAATTGATGAAAGTTGGTTTTGGATTACTTTGGTTAAACCCTTATTTTTTATTATCTTATTGCACAAATAGTACTATCGTTAATGGAGGCATTAGCCATGTTCCGTTTATCAATTAAAATAAGTGAGAGACGTGGTTGGCTGTTGGCCTATGATTTGGAACTATACCGAATTGGGCACCAGTGTAATGGACTTGATCTTGTACGACCAATTTGGTCCAGTTCCAAATACTAGGCTACCAGTCAGCCACGTTGTGGCCTCAATTTGCCCACTTATTTTAATCAGCAAACGTTCTCCGCTAACGTTATCATTAATGCTTGTTTTGTTAGCCAATATTTTAATCAAATCAAAGCCAACCCTTTACTGCAAATAACTTACACGTAAAACGAATCTAGGTGAAACCAGAAACTCAGTTTTCTACCCCGAGCTTTGAAATGTTATGTTTGATTATACTAACTGATCCCGGTCCAAATTTGAATTTTTTCCAACCCATCCGTGCCTGTTCTATACTAATCTGTGTTTTAGGCTTCATTTGGATTGAAAGATTTGGAAGGATAAGGAGATAAAAGAAATGAGAAGATAGTGGATTTTGTGTTTGGGTACTTTAAATGGAGAGAAATGAGAGAATTTGGAGGGATAGTTATCCCTCTTAATCTCTCATATCCTATCCTCCCAATAATGAGAAAATTGGGAGGGAAAGGATTGTGGTTTAAGTAATACTTTTGTAATCAGGAATTGCCCTCAAGAATTAGAAAGAGTAAATTGATATTCCAATCATGTCCCCTTTAACATAACTTGTGTAGGGTTCGGTTCGTTCATTGCGATTCATAACCCATTCGCGGCACAAGAATGAGACAGTAGCTCCCTTCTCCTCTTCACCTTTGCTTGAACAAGGTGCACTTCTTTCTTTGTTTCATCTCAATCATCACAGTTTTCCTCGATTTCATATTGCAATGAAGATGTATAATGATTGTATTTAGAATGATAATATTTTCTGTTTGCTATGGATCTGTATATAATTTGATGAAGCATAGTCAATGTTTTTTTTTGGGGTGTCTCTGTTTGCTATGGTTCCCTCGATTTCATAGTTGTTGTCCACCTATTAGACCAAAAACCTAATCCTAGAGTGGCTTAATAATCAAAACAAAATTTTTTATTTTAAGATGACATTTTCTGATTGTGGAAACAATTTCTAGAACCAAAATTATATGATGCCATTTTATGATATGAAGAGTGAAGAACAAAAAAATTTACAAGAAAACACTATTTCCTTGCATTTTTGCAGGATAGTTTTGACAGAAAATTAAACAGTTGCCAGAATTTTATTTTTCTAATAGGCTATAATTTTTTCTTCTTCTGAGGGCTTCTTAATTTTTTAAAAATAATTTTTTCTGATTTTATCCCACTCATATAATATTATGACCATAATGAAAATATGATGTTAAAGGTGAGCCAAAAAAGTAACTCGTACTCTATTTATGTTCAAAGTATCACATATTATGTTCGAAGCATTATTAAGTCTCAATATTATTTTTAGAGATTTAAACCAAGTATGCCATAAAATTTTCAATTAATCCATAAACCTAATCACATATTAACCAAAAAGGAAAAAAAAATAAAAAATTATGATTAAGTTGATCTCATAATAAAAGCTAAAGTACATGGACACAAAAATTGTCATGGTAGTGTATTGTTAAATCATGGGCCATCCAAACCCTATATCAAATTGGGCCCACGTGAATTTTTTAGTAGTATGTATATATATATAAATGTATATGTATAGCTTTTTCTAACATTTTTTAATATTATGCATAAAAGTACTTATCTTATAGTAAAACACTAATATGATGCATGTGTGAATATGTGTGATGCCAATATATAAATTAATAATTTTATTTTATTCTTTGTGTTTCTTCCGTTTATATATTGAAATTACTTTGAAGGATGTTCTTATAAATGACTAGTCAAACAACTTGTATTTTTGTTCAATGCTCAATTCTCATTGCATAGTTGGCATGATAAGAAGAAACAAGTAGTTGGTCAAAGCTTTGTTGCTCCTCACGTAACTAGGACTAGGAACATAGATACAGTTCTTACCATTACTTTTGGTGTCATACTCACCATTTTATATTTTTGTAGAGTAGAAGAAAAACTTGCATTAGTATAACTGATCACAAGCACATAGTTAACATTACTGTAACACACTCTCAACTGCCTCTTTTCCATTATGATGTTCTACCATGTTTGCACTCGTGTTAAATATATTATTTTAGTATTTGTTTTATCTTCATTGTTTTTCTATAATTCTTGCCTTTGGTCATTATTCATCAATTTTAACTGCTTTGAATTTTACAACTTTAGATGGACAGACAAGAAAATGAGATACTAAATTTTTATTTTATGTGAGAACAAAGACAACGTAAAATTGCAACTTTAGTCACTACCATTGCCATGTATTGGTTTATGCGTCAAAAACGTATAAATTATGTAGATAAATCTATTACATAGTGAAAAACTAAAAGGTAAATAACGCGGGATAAATTAATGAACGAGTTTATGGTATGTGAAAAATGTCGTAACATTACTCGTATGGGACCAGAAGCTTTTCAAAATTTATGTGACATGCTTACGAGAGATGGTGGTCTTCGACCCACAAAACATACAAGTGTTGAGGAGCAACTTGCCAAGTTTCATCACATTAGATCATGCAGTGTGAGGAATCAGACAATGTCATTTTTCTTTTGTCGCTCTGATGAAACCATAAGCCATCAATTTAATAGTATGTTAAAAACAATAATCTCGTTGAAAGAATAGTTCCTCAAGCAACCTAATGGATTGGAGGCCTCCCCGAAAATACTCAATAATGATAGGTTTCATTCATATTTCAAGGTAAACGTAATTATTAATTATACTCCTCAATACTTAATTATTAATTTTTTTTACAAACTATAACATGTAAATTTTTATATAATAATTTATCTCAGAATTGTGTCGGGGCAATTGATAGAACACACGTTTGTGTGAAAGTATCTAATGAAGATGCACCAAGATATCGTGGTAGGAAGAATTATCCAACAATAAATGTATTATAGTTGCTTGTTCATTTGACATGAAATTCACCTATGTTTTGCTTAGATGGGAAGGTATTGCGTCAAACTCAATAGTGCACTAGAAAAACGAGAAGATAAGTTAATACTTCCTCGAGGTAAATTTTGTTAACATTAACTAAAATATTTAATATTTTTTATTAATATGAATCTAATATTAATTATTGTTGTTCTTCATAGAAAAATATTATCTTGTTGACGTGGGTAACCTATTAAAGGCTAGACTTATCACGCCTTATAGATAGGGGTGCACAAAAATTTGTCCAAACTGTAAAACTAAACCGGACCGGACAATTTGGTCCGTTTTTTTGCAGTCCGGTTCGGTCACGGTAATTTTGGAACCATTAAGTAACGGTTCGGTTATGATTTCAGGTCCCTTAGGACCGGACCGTTACTGTATATATATATGAATATAAAATATATTATACCTAACTTTATAGGTATATAGTTATACAACTTCATTTTATTAGATTCGTTTTCAAATACACGGCCGCAAAGAAAGCTAGGGTTCCTTCGAAAGACCATTTCTATCCTGCCTCCTCAAGCCTCTCTCTCCTCTATTTCTCATATCTCTCTGCCTCTCACCTCTCTCTTTATATTTCACCTCACTTTCTCTCTCTTCGATGAAGAAGGGAGCCAAAATCAGTCACGGATATATATGTGCGTGCGTATAGTTGCAGACTTGAACTAAAGAGGAGCCTAGGAGGAGAAGGAATCCATGCGAGGTTTGTTTTTACTCTCTAACCAACCGCGTTGAAACACTGTAAGAATCTAAACAGTTGAACAAATCAAGGAAATATATAATTTTTATTGAGGTTTTTCACAGGTTAATTTATTATCCCGTTTTCATATTCCTCAATTAGTTATTAAATTCATATTTCATATATTTTTTCTCTCTAACGTTTTGCTTGATTTTCTCATTCTGATATAGAATCTATACATTGATTTTATTTTTTCTTTTTGGTAGTTGTACTTGTCTCTCTCTTTTCCCATATAGGTTATTATTTCCCTTCTTGAATTTCCCTTCCTTGCATTTTTTTCATCTGGGTGTTGTGATTTCAAGCTCTGTTCACACTTTTCTATTTAATTCCCATCTCGTTATTGATATTCTGTTAATTCTCTATATTTTTCAGCCCTATTCTCCTTTTCATACCATCTTGGTGTTGGCAGTATGCTTGAAATTGAGGCTTAAAATAGGTTTAGTAAAACTGAGTGTAGGCTTGAAAGTTTGAAATAGGTTGGTGAACCGTGGAACCGAACTAAACCAAACCGGTTCTTCGTGGTTTGGTCCGGTTCCATTTTTAGTGGATCCAGACCATACGGTTTGGTTCCAAAAAAGACCAAAATCAGATTGAACCAGACCTTGTACACCCCTACTTATAGAGGTGTGGGTTACCATTTAAAATAATATGCCTCGCGTCGACCAGAGAATCCTCGAGAGTTATTCAACCTTCATTATGCATCACTACGCAATATTATTGAAAGAACTTTCAGTGTGTTATAGAAATGATTTCCTATCATAGGAAGCAGTACTAAACCAACATCTGATGTTAAAACTCAAATTAATATCATTTTAGCATGTTGCATTCTACACAACTATTTAATGGGCATGGATCTTGATGAAAGCCTTATTAATGAAGTGGATTGTGAGCTTTTAAATGAAGCTCGAAATGAAGAGGGTGGTCCAATGGGAAAAAGTGCAGATCATGGTTTGGGAAAATTCTTGAGAGATTCAACAATTTCTCATATGTGGCATGACTATGTAGCTAATTAAGTGTGATATTTGATATGTTTATTTGTTTAAAATAACTTAAAACTTATTTATTTTTGTTTAATTTTTCTTCAACTTCTTTTATGTTAAGAGTGTTAAATTTTGATTTGGATATGTAGAATGCTAATACCTTATTATAAACTCATACCTTGCATACACTTCTTATCTATTTTTCATTATTTTTTTAACTTCTTTTTTTCCTTTCGTTGTATTATACTTGTTGTTATATAGACATAAGAATGAGCAAACAATCACGCATATGTGGTGAGACGAAGAGGGATAGAGTTGTTTGGACTACACAAATGGATCATATATTTGTTGATGCATTACATAATCAATATCTCAAGGGGAATAGAGTTAATGACACTTTTTCCTCAAAAGCTTATAGTGAGATTGTTGAAGAATTGAAAGAAAAATTAGGCATCGATATTAACAAAGATAATGTCAAGAATAAATTGAAAACAATCAAGACTCATTTTAACGAGTGTTTTGACCTCTTCAATAATGATTTGAGTGGTTTTCTTGGAGTAAAGAAATAAAAATATGGAGCGTTGAGGATGAAGTTTTGAATTCTTTAATTGAGGTTGGTTTTCTAAGTGATATTAATTTTTCTTTCTTTTAAGAGATGCATTCTTTATATTTTTTCCATCTTGAAATAATGGTAATGTGTATATATATATATATATATATATATATATATTTATGTTTTGACAACATACAAAACCAGCAGTTGAGAAATAGAGGACTGCACCGATTCCCAATTATGATAAGTTGTTGGATTTATTTGCCAGTGATATAGCAAATGGGTTTAATGCAACAATTGGTAGGGAGAGGAATAATGAGTGGGTGCCAACTCCTAATGAGAGTCTTATAGAGACCATTAATGGCATTGATCACTTGATTTCATAGAATGAAACAAGTTTGGATAATATGAGTTTTATGGATAATGACTTTGAAAATATGAATATGATGTCTCATAAACACCTTCTAGTATACCTTGCCATACCACTTTTTTCTTCAAAAGGAAAAATAAAAATGAATTCTCCGAGCATTGATCAAGATGATGAAATGATTGAAGTAGTGAGATGTGTTGTTGAAAAATAGGGAAATGAACTTCATAAAATGTTTAACAACCTTTTATGATAAGTCTAACCAAAAGGAAAAATATGAAGAAGTTTTTAATGAGTTGGCGGCAATTAGGATAGAGGAGTATGCAATTATTGAGGCTTTCATTTTATTGACTAAGCATGACCATCCTGATAGAATGATACAATTTCTTGGATATCCATTTATGCTTTGCAAGAGACTCTTGGATAAATTGATGTCTGATAAATCCGGACGTTGACTATAATTTAGGATATATTGTCTTTTAGGGATGTGAACTATTGATAACTTTAACTTGGTAATATTTTGGGACACTTGGTGAAACTTTCTATTATATCTAAGTTGGGTTAGGTTTTTTTTTTTATTATTATTATTATGAAGCTTTTGGGATGTAAACTTTGGAACAATGTGTTTATGTCATTTCAATGTATATCTTAAGACATTATAATGTGTTTTCTTTTGTGGAATGCTTGCATAGTTGTAAATATCTTCCGTGATGCGCTTGTAACCTTCAAGCTTTCTTACTAGTGTATTAGTTATATTATGT
Organism: Cornus controversa; assembly: GCA_026545225.1. Lineage (NCBI taxonomy): Eukaryota > Viridiplantae > Streptophyta > Magnoliopsida > Cornales > Cornaceae > Cornus > Cornus controversa. The sequence goes on along the minus strand of CM048850.1, from coordinate 64,575,698 downwards.
TGGTTATAATGCGTTAGTTGGATCAAAATAGATGTATAATGTTTATCTTTTAATAATTCCTCTTAAATGCATTATGTAGTTTAATTTTATCGAATTCTGGTTAAGCACATGCAACGCATTTGGATCATTTGTGGGGCAGCTTATCTCAATTGGGTATTGAGAAACACAAAAAGTAATGGATTGCTCCTCTATGTTATATATGGAGTATGAAGTTTTATTGTATATGTGTCATGTAATTCAATTCTCTTTTGCTGTTAGATGTCTAGTTATCATTATTGTAGGAGTATGATTTAATTGAAGTTCTCTGGAACTAATTGTTAGGATAAACGAATTTATAAATAAGCACTCACAAATAGAAAATGACCGTTCTGGAGTAATGACACAAATATGTTTATAGGAGCAAGTGAACAAATTACCCTAATGAATAGTGCAAGTGAGAATAAGTTGGGTTACGTGGAGATTGAATATAGTGTAATAATTGAGTTACTTTGTATATGTTTTATGAATGAACACTAATCTCATGTCCCACCCCACTTTATGTTTGTCTGATGTGCTTGCTATGTAATACATCTAAAACATACAAGTATTAGGTTAGTGTTTTACTCATTTTGTGTTGCATATTTTAATTGTTTCAATTTATTACTTCTTATGGGGTTTGGAGAGAAGAAAAACTTGTTGAAAATTCTGGACAGTAATTAATCAGTCATATAGATTAATTTAGTAAATGACTAAAACTATGGTGTGTTGAATTAATAATATACAAATTTGAAGGATAAATATATATTAGATTAGATAATTGATATGTCCAAAAGGGTATGATAGTAATTTGGTTGTTATCATTTCTTTTCTTTTCTTTTATCCATCTTATCCAAACAAAAATGTTATCATTTTATTTCTTTTTTCTCTTGTTTATCCAAACAAGAATAGAGGTTATTGCTACTCTTTCATTTTCTTTCTTTTATCTCATAACTAATGTTATCATCTCCTTTTATTTTCTCTCATGTTTATCCAAATGGAGCCTTAGGGTTTTCTTTAAGCTCTGGTTGAGGGTCAAGCTCTGGTTTGCCACTATAAAGACCGATTTTGTGAAAATAACAGTGATGTTTGGATTTTGTTTTCAATCTTTGATTTTGGTTCTAACGTCAAGTGAGTACAATACAAATCAGCCTAATAAATCGAAGGGGTGTCAGATTCTTCAAATTACAAATACCTAAATAAATCGATTCTTTTTAGTGGTAGATGTGTTTCTCTATCATCATTCAATTCTTATGTTTGAGTTTTATAGTGTGTTGGTACAGTTGATTATATTTATATGCAAATTTGTTTTAAATTAGACTATTGGAATGTGTTAATTCTTATGTTTGGAATACTTGGCATATTGTTTTTGTTTATGCAGTAAGGAAGTCTTACTTTTGCAAACACCACAAATTATCATTAAACTATATGCACATGCCGAATGCCATGTAATGTATAATAAATGTTAATACATACCTAAATCTAATGAAATTTGTTGTTGGTCTCGTCGCCTATATGTTAGAGGTGGATGTGTTTCCTGTTCAAGTCTGTTTCTTCTTTAAATTTTTCTTTCTCTTCAAATTATTACATCTCATTATCTGTGATTTGTCAACAGCTTTAGCTTCTTCTTCCTCATCAGTCTCAAATTCACAATTTTCTTCCTCATCAACCTCTTCGTCTTCATCTCTTTCACTATCAGTATAAGAAGGATTGTCTTCGTCAATGTATGCCTCACATTTTCATCCATTTCGTTATGTCGAGGATTCTGACAGGGAGTTTCTGGAAGTGTCTTACTTTGGTTTTCAGACAATAATGTTTTATTCGCATTACTAGTTCTCTTCAGATTACCAATTCTGCCCAATTTTTCATTATGAAAATACTCTTCTGGCTTGAGACTTTTAACACATTTTGATAATTAATCCAAACAACGGTAAAAATTTTTTTGGGAATTCCAAAAACTATAAATCCTACCCTATGTCTTTCAAAATGCAGAAATTAAACCCTAAATCCATACAAGGACGTACCAGTAGCAGTTTTTATGTATATCAATACAAACTGTGGTTGAGGTTTAAACACAAATAGTAGGTCTGCTCAAACAAATTTTAGGAAGTCTAAAAAGTATAAATCCTGTCCTAAGTCCTTCAAAATGCAGAGATTAACCTAAATCCTTACAAGAACGTACCAGTAGCAGTTCATAATTCTGCCACATGTCCTTCAAAATACAGAGATTAAAATATAAATCCATACAAGAACGTACCAGTAGTAGCTTATTTATACATCAATACAAATTGTGATTGAGGTTTAAAGACGAACATGTCTGCTTCATCTCGCTTGATGGCATCAAATACCGATCAACAATGGAAAAACTTCTTTGGAGGATGGATTGACGAATATGGTTTTCGGAGGGAACCAATTTTGGATAGGTTAGTAAAAATTTGAAATTGATGAAATTTGGTTTTGGATTATTTGGTTAAATCATTATTTTAATTATTTTATTGTAAAAAAAATACTATTGTTAATGGAGGCATCTAGGTTCCGTTTGTCGATTAAAATTAGGGGTGGCAAATTGGGTGCAAATATGCCAACCCTCCCATATTTACCCAGTTAAAAATGGATATGAATGACTTATTTTCTTAAGTGGGTTAAAAACGGGTTGAATAAATATAAATCAATTAATTGGCGGGTTAGTTGGGTTGAATATGGGTACCATATTCAATCCATCTTCCACCCATAAAACAAAACGTAGATTAAAGTTTCTCTCGTCTATCTAACCTCTCTCTCTCTCTTTGATCCCACTTCTATCTCTCTTCCCTCTCTCTCTCTTTCCCTTTCTCTTTCTCTCTTTTCGATCCCACCCTCTCTCTCATCCATTTGCCTCTCTCTCTTTCTTCAATTCCTCCCCTCACTCTTTTATATGCTTCTATCTCTCTTTCTCTCTCCGTCTATCTATATACATGTGGGTATGTTATTTATAGTACTTTATATACACACACACACACACACACACACACACACACATATATATATATATATATATATTTTTTTTTTTTTACGCATAGGAGATATGTTATTTCATTGGGAGCAATTACGCCTAATGAAAGAACATACCTCTGATTTAAGCTTAGTCAAAAATAAAAAAAGTTCACAAAAATAAGATATTTTATTTTATTTTTAAGTTTAAGCAAGTTGTTTTGAATGTGTAAAATAAAAAGCTAATATTATTTACAATTTAAATAGGGTGCTGATATTCTTCCTTTACAATGAAATTACACAAGAGCCCTTACATAATGGAATACTTGGTTCTTATTTTTATAATGACATAATTGCCATTCTCTTTAAAATTTAATATATTAGTAATTACATAATACTATAATAGAGGAAGCTTACCTTAAAGGATAAAAAAATATGTGATTGAGATAAAAAAGTATTTGAGTTGGAAGAAAATTTTATATCAAAGTATTTGAGAGAAAACATTAAATTGAAAGTAAACCAATCTCTACAATATACCGTAATCTTTAATTGATTTTTTTTCTTTTTTCTTTTTTGTGAAAGATATGTTTAATTGAGTTGAAAATTAAAGAAAATCTTAGTTTTACTTAAATAGAAATTTTGAAAGCTTGTTTGATTTAAAAATGTACTTTTAAAATTTATATTATTATGTGATTCAATTAACTATTTCTAAGTTTAAGTAGTATATAATATAGTAAAGTGTGTAAATATATTATATAAATTTGTGAAGGTTGAGATTCAAAACAAAAAAAAAAAATACTGACTTTAATACAAAAGTACAATTATGTTTAGTCAGATCAAATATGGACCCGCTAGAAACGGGTTGAATATGAGTCACAACTAATATTTGACTCGTCCATATTTGATTCAATTCAAACCCGTCCAATCCATTTAGTTTGCCATCTCTAATTAAAATAAATGAAAAATGATGGGGCAGCCTTGAAGAAATTATTATATACTACAAAAATTTCGTATATTGGAAGAGTTTTATCACTAATAAGATTCTATCTTTTATAATTTTTTATAATAATAAAAATAAAATTTTATCATGAATAAAATTCTTACATTTAAAAAATTTATAAGATATCGTAAAATTACTCGGAGTCCTGGCCGACAGTGGGTCTCGTATTTGGAACTGGACCAATTGGGCGTAAAGTGTAATAGAGTTGTTCCTGGTCCCTTAGTACATGTAGATAAATTCTGATCATGGATCAAAGCTGACATGGTTGGGCCCGTTTGACAAACATTTTTGATTCGTGTTTTTTTTTTGTGTTTGTAACATGAGCAATGCTACACATCATGAAATTATTTCATGAATTTGTATCACGAATGATGTGGTAGGTAATGTGGAGAGTTAGTATTGGTGGGATTCCCCCCATACACAAAGTCCTGTGATATTATCACCGAATTTCACCAATACTAACTCTCTACATTATCTGCCACATCATTCATGATAAAATTCATGAAATAATTTCATTACGTTTAGCATTTCTCCTGTAACATTACGTGTGCATGTGTTTTATATATGCATATAATAAGGACACGCGCGCCCACACACACTGACACACATATAAATATCTGTTACTTCGCTGTTCTGTTTTTCAGATGTTCTTTTCCCTTCCTTGCTGCACAAGAGATTCTTGAGAGTGTCTCAGACACACATCCACTCAAAATTCTCTATATCCCATTAATCCGCCACAGTTGATTTACAGTACACGACCTCTATAAACATCTCTCACAGTGTTCTATTCGATCGCGTTGGTGTTGCCAAGATGATGATCAGAATTCGAAGCAGAGACGGGTTAGAGCGAGTCACGATCGACAACCCACACATCACAATCGCTCAACTTAAAACCCTAATCGAATCCCAACTCAGAGTCCCCATTCAGAACCAAACCCTCTCCACCAACCAAAACCTCTTGCTGGCCAAAACCCTAGAAGACATTGCTTCATTCACCGACATGTCCAATCCCAAAACCCTAATTTCGTCCATCGGCATCGGACACGGCTCGATCGTCTATCTCGCGTACGAAGGCGAACGCACCGTCGCCGGGCCCAATGTCAAACCTGCGGGATCATTCGGCCGGAAGATGACAATCGACGACCTAATCGCCAAGCAAATGCGAATCACCCGTCAGGAAAACCCTCACTGCGAGCTCGTGTCGTTCGATCGCGACGCCGCGAACGTCTTCCAGAACTACGTCAACGAGTCGCTGGCTTTCGGGGTGAAGCGTGGCGGAATTATGTACGGCACGGTGTCGCCGGAGGGCAAAGTGGAGGTGGATTTTATCTACGAGCCGCCGCAGCAGGGCACGGAAGAGAATTTGTTGCTGTTGCGAGACCCGGATGAAGAGAATTTGGTGGAGGCGATAGCGTTGGGGCTTGGGATGAGGAAAGTAGGGTTTATATTTACTCAGACGATAAGTCAAAAAAAGAAAGATTACACGATGTCGAATGCAGAGATTTTGCAGGCGGTGGGGTTTCACGGGCAGAGTGAGTTGAAGGAGTGGGTGACGGCGATGGTGAAATTGGAGGTGAATGAGGATGGTGCTGCTGATGTTCATTTCGAGGCATTTCAGATGAGTGATATGTGTATTAGGCTGTATAAAGAAGGGTGGTTCGAGACAGAAATTGGGGAAGAAGTCGATCCGAAGCTGTCTAGGATGAAGAAGGACGTGGTTGTTGGAGGGAAGGATACCAAGGAAGTTGATAATGATTTTTTCTTGGTGGTGGTTAAGATATTCGATCACCAGGTGCGATCAATTTACCATTTTGGTTATTTATCTATGCAATTTACCATCTGTTTTGTCTTGAATTTCATTATAATCTTTTTTAGGAAATTATGCTCGCTCTATCATAGCTTTGTGTAGAATTTTCGAGTTTCTATAGCATTATATCTGTAACTCAATTTGTTTATGGCATGAATCTGATTTTGGGTTACTAAAATAAGAAAAATATTCATTTTTACCAAATGGGGAAAAGAAGATAAAATAGAACTTCTTTTCACTTACCAGAAAAGCATAAAAACAATTATGGGAGGGACAATTGATGGTGAGATAATTAGATTGTGGCACACCAGAACATGTTTGAATTGATTTTGATGCGTCTATTTTGGAACTAACATTGATGATTGACTAGAGAGTTTCATTCCTTTAAGACTTATAGAACTTATTCAAGATATGTATAAGGATTCTAAGACTAGAGTTTGTCCTATATCTTGAGAGACGATTGATTTTCCCATAAGAGTAGGATTACACCAAGGTTTGGCGCTAAGTCCATTTCTATTTACAATAACCATGGATGAAGTAAAGAAAGATTTGCAAGGAGATCTTCCACGGTGCATGTCATTTGTGGATGACATTGTGCTATTGGATAGCTCTAAAGAAGCTTTAGCAATAAAATTAGAAACTTAGAGAACGTTTCTAGAGTCAAAATGCTTAAAAATTAGTAGATCTAAAACGCCATACATAGAATGTAAATTTAGTAGTGATATAGGAAATGATAATATAGTAATAAAAATTCAAGACCAAAACATTAATCAAAGTAATTACTTTCGATACTTAGGATCAATTCAACAAAAGGATGGAGAGATTGATGATGCTGTAAGTAGTAGAATTTGAATAGGTTGGACAAAGTGGAGGAACGCTAGTGGGGTTTTATGTGATAAATAAATGCCAAATAAATTAAAAGAGAATGTATATAGGACAATGATTAGACCGACTATGTTATGTGGTGCAGAATGTTGGGCTCTAAGAAAGAAAACAAAAGCATTCATGTGACGGAAATGCAAATGTTAAGATGGGTGCTAAGAATAACTAGGATTGATAATCAAAGGACTAGGGAGAGACTAGGCGTGGCGCCTGTTGGCGAGAAAAAAAGAGAGAAGACTTAGGTGGTATAGGCATATTCAACGAGTAATAGAAGATATGACCTGCAATAAAAAAGAGTGACAAAAGAGAATCCATGTGGCCGACCCCGTTTGTACTGGATAAAAGTAAGGATGATGATGATGATGATACATAGTAGGAGAAGCATCAAAAGGTTAGGGAAAATGTGCGTTAAGGACTTGGCATGTTAACAACTGTAATGTTTGTACACTTTATGTGTATTATTTGTGGTTTTATTATTATTATTATTATTTTGGTTGCTGTAGATACTCAAAATTGTAATCACGTTAGTTTGTATGACACAATTCAAGTACTATATTCAAATTTATCCAAATCAACAATATCATAACAAGATTCTATAAAACGAAATTTTATTCAAATGATAGATCAATACACGCCTGTATTATCTCCTCCCTCTCAATTAGTTTTTAACTCTTCTCCTCTCCTCTTCTTATATAGTTTTTATCTTCTTTCTTGTTCTCGTCCTCTTTTTGGGCTTGTTTTCTCCTTGTCCCCTAGATATCTTTATGGGTGTTTTCCTATCTTCCTTGCTTGCCATTATGATGTTCCTTGGGCTCCTGACGGGCCTTATCCTAAGAAGCGTGAGGTGGGCTATGGTGATGATGGGTTGCCATGGGTGCCATGTGCATGCTGTATTTGGCTTTATCTTGAGTGCTGAGGAGGCTCATTAGGTGTCATTACCTGTGATGAGCTCTATCTTGTAAAGCATGGGGTGGGTTTTGGGGTTGGCATTATCCTAGATGTTGTGTTGGCCCAATCTAACTTGGTGCGATTTAGTGGGTCCACACTTTATTTTGGTAGCTACTGATTACTTCACCAAATGGGTGGAAGCTGAGTCACACAAGCTTGTCATCATCGGCGTTCAACGTCATCTCGTGCTGAACATGATAGATGTGTTCAATGAGATCAGTTCTGCTGTCGAAGTTGGCAAACATGGGCATTTTGAACTTTCTTGAGGTCCCTCATTATTATTCCGACTTGCTTTTGTAGTTGCTCTTGGAGCGCTTTTTGTCCCCTCAGGCCCATGGTTGTCCAATCGTCCAGGTCTTGATTGAACCCAGCCAGCTACTTCTCAGGTAAGTCCCCTGTTTGCCTCTTGAGGTGGAAGGTGTGCTCACCAGGAGCGACCCCGAGGGGCCGTTCGAGGTTAGCCTCCACTCGCCTTTGGTGGGAACTTTCGGTGGTTCGGTTGCTGGATTGCTCAGGCAAGTCATGAGGGACTTCTGACAACTCGAGTGTCAGCCTTGAGCTCATCGTTCTTTTGCCGTAATACATCTATACAACAATCACTCAGACCTAAGTCTAGAAATTCGTTTGGTTGAACATTATTTGCAGATTTGGAGTCCCTGACTCAATCACTACGAACAACGGGAAGAATCTAGTTGGAGGTAGCGTGCAGACGTTCTTCAAACGCTACGGTATCAATCAGAAGAAGTCCTCCCGATAGAGGAAGAGTGCAAACGTTCTTCAAACACTACGGTATCAAACCGCTCCATGATGAATGAGTTAAGGACTCTGAATTTGCAAATAATGTTCGACCAAACGAATTTCTTGACTTGGGTCTGAGCGACTGATGAATAGATGTATTACGACAAGAGAACGCTGAGCTTAGGGCTGAAACTTGAGTTATCAAAAGTCCCTCACATGACTTGCCCGAGCAATCCAGCAACAGAACCACCGAAAGTTCTCGCCAACGGCGAGTGGAGGCTAACCCCAAACGGCCCATCGGGGTCGATCCTGGTGAGCACACCTTCCACCTCAAGAGGCAAATGGGGGACTTACTTGAGAAGCAGGGTTCGATCAAGGCCTGGATGATCATGGGCTTGATTGGACAAAAAGCGCTCCAGGAGCATGTACAGAAAGAAGTCGGAATAATAATGAGGGACCTCAAGGTGGAGATGCCATCAGATTTGGCGGCACAAGTGATAAAAGGGTTATGTAATCGCCCTTCGTTGGCCGTATCCTAAGCGCGAACGTGCCCAGAAAGTTCAAAATGCCCATCTTTGCCAACTTCAACGGCAGAACTGATCCCATCGAGCACATCTACTATGTTTAGTAGAAGATGACGTTGAGCACCAATGATGACGAGCTCATGTGGCTCAGCTTCCACCCATTTGGTGAAGTAATTGGTGGCTACCGAAAGAAAGTCTGGGCTCACTAAATCGCACCAAGTTGGATTGGGCCAACACAACATTTGGGATAAGGCCATCCCCAAAGCCCACCTCATGCTTTACAAGATAGAGCCCATCACAACTAATGACACCTAATGGGCCGCCTCAGCACTCAAGATAAAACCAAATCCAATATGCACATGGCAACCCATCATCACCATAGCCTACCTCACATTTCATAGGATAAGGTCTGTCAGGAGTCCAAGGAACATCATGATGACAAGTGTCTGTCATGGGTGTAAGAGCAAGCAAGGAGGACAGGAAAACACCCATAAAGATATTTAGTGTACAAGGGGAAGACAAGCCCAAAAGGAGGATGGGAACAAGAAAGAAGATAAAAACTATATAAGAAGAGTAGAGGAGAAGAGTTAAAAACTAACTGAGAGGAGGGAGAGAACATGCGTATTTGATATGTCGTTTGAAATAAAATCTCATTTTATAGAATCTTGTTCTGTTATTGTTGATTTGGATAAATGTGAGTATAGTACTTGAATTGTATCATACAAACTGAGGTGATTACAATTTTGAGTATCTACACTTGTGAAGTTTGTGAGGACAACAAAAATTAGGGGAAACTAGGTATAGTGCTTATTAATGATAAAATTAGGAAAAATAGACTTAGGTGGTATGACTATCTTCAACGTAGACTCGATGGTGCACTTGTTAAAAAAGAAAAAGTTGTTGCCTAGAAGGTAAGGACAACCAAAGCTAATTTGGGATGAAGTAATTAAAAATGATTTAAAAAAATTAAATTTAAGTGAGGACGTGGTGTATAATAGAAAAGAATGGAAAAAGAGAATCCATATGGCTGACCCTATTCATATTGGACAAAGGCAAGTACGATGATAATGATGACTAGAAAGTTTCATAATTGTGAGGTGGCTCACTCATTCCTCATGGCTTATTCTCTGAAACATCTAATAACTTACTAGAATTCTTTGATTAATTTTATCTGATAACTACTTAAATTGCTAATAATTATTCTTTGGCTTTGTTTTTATAGGAGTGTTAGACAATTGTTCGTTGATAATTTGTGGAAAGTAATTTTTTGGGTGACATGAAGATTCAGTCTCTGTATATCTTCCTGCATTGGTCCGGTGTACTTCGTTGCACCTACCTTTGGTACTTTATGATATGACTTTTACCTCATTAGAAATCCAATGAAAGTGACGAATCCCTAGTAAATTTAGTGGCTAAAATCTTATAATTAGTTTATGTTATATGGACTCTTTAGATGTGTGATGTATCCATGTTGGACGCATGCATGACAAGGTATGCGATATATGTTTGATATGTTTGGTTGGTCAAGCACCTAACAAATATATACATTTTTTTTTAGAAGCAAGATTGTATTAGAAAGCGTTCAAACGGGGAATGCAGCCCGTAAAGCTACACAAGGACCAAATGAGGTCCCTAACCTCTCACTTTTTCCAAAAAATCAACTCTCTCTCCCAAATATTACTTTTCTCCCATGAACCCAAGAAAAAAGAGAACTAATAATAGAGAATTTCAGCGTCCCAATGTGGTTCCCCTCCCCATCGAAGGATTCCCTATTCCGTTCCTTCCACAAACACCACCAAATACGCAAGGGCGTCACCCTCCAAAAGTCGCGAGCTTGGGACCCATTGTCTCACCTCTCTAAGCCTCTATCGTGCCTCTAGAAGAGTGAGGCATAGCTAACTGAATCCCAAACAACCCCAAAAGCAAATAAATCCCAACAATCCCGAGCAATTGGGCAATGCTCATCTCTCTTACACATACAGCATCAGTTGATCATTACATGGCCCCTCCTCCTCAAGTTGATTTAATTGAAGTCAACTTTTTAATTGTGCATGAAACTTTTAATATGTTTTTTTCTTACATTATTATTTCATCATGATTGAGATGTATATCTATGTATCATGCACTTCCATATTCCCATTACTATCACTCTGTCAACCTCACACATATTGGTATTGGACTCAACGATCCTCCAACACGTGTGATGGAAGAAGAAGAAAAACTTCAAAATTGATGGTATGATTTTTTTTTTCTCAACACATTTTGTTTAAATCCAAATTTAATTGGGTGTATCCTTAAAGAGTAGTAACATTATACATCAATCGATTGTTTGACGTAAAATATATTTCAATATACAAGACATGTTTATGCACTTGCACTTAATATTTGCACAGATTTCAGGTTAGACCTCTGTCCTTGGATTTTGAACTTGATACTCATATTTGTGTCCATGTAACATAGGTGTTATATGGAACACTTCATGCTACATAAAACATTAATTTGTCTAAAAAAAGAAAATAATGTTCATGAAATGCGGATTTAGGCATATTTAAGTACCCTGTTGTCCCTTGATAAATTTGACATTTTAACACATACATATGTTGACTCATGTATCCAGGTCGACGTAATATAGCTTACATGAGATATTAGTCTGTGGCATTGTGGAGATGTGCTTATATCCCTTGAATCTTGATAAATTTAAGGGTTAAATACACTCACCTCCCTTGAGGTTTGACCTAATTACACACAAATGAAACTTTTCAAAAATCTTACACTATGTTCCCCTGAAGTTTAGTCACTTGTAACAAATACACCCTTTCGTCTAATTTTCAGTTTGTTCCGTCATAAAAATTGAGTGTGTAGACCAAAATGCCCTTCTACCCTTTTGAAATGACCTTATTACCCTTAAAATGTTATGAAATTATAAAAAAAAAAATCTTTGATAGACAATCATACCCTTAATCTCACAAAAAGATTTGTCATTACATAAATGTATTTTAAATACACATATTTTAATACTCTTGAAAAAAAAAAAACTCTTTCCCTGACGTCTCTGATTAATTCATTCTCAATCTATCAGTCAACTCTATCTTCAAAATCTACATAAATCCTAATCAAAGGTTAATTATTTTTTACTCTTCTTCTTTATCATAATCACAATAAGAGCTTTGATTCCCAAAATTGAAAACCGAGATTCCAAAAATTGGCAAACAATAGACACCCCAAAATAAAAAAATATGGCAAAAAATGATTTGTGTTTATGTATATGTATATATATGTAGGTGACGGAAGGTTGGAGAGTGGAGACCCTTATTTTTTAGTCTCTTTTTTCTGAAGAAAATTTCCGATGGGTTCTTAAATTTAAGAACAGTTTTGGAGAGGCTTTGGAGGTTGTGAAGACCCAGATCTCTTTAAAGAAACACTTTTTGTTTCTGGGTTGTTACGGTTTGAAGGGAAAGTTCATTTGAACATTGATTTTGGGCATTATGAAGGCTTTTGGGTTCTAGGTTTTGTTCTCTGTGATGTATATGCATATATATGTATTTGGTAAAGAACAGTTTGCGTTTACGTATATGTGTATATATGTAGATATACATATATATATGTATATGTAAGCATTTGTATCAAATCAAACCCTAATGACTTTAGAGTATTGTTTGGATTCGGTAGAGAAAGAGAGAGAGATGAGCTTTGAGAAAGAGAGAGAGTCAATCGCCGATTAAGAACCGACGGAGCCGATGCCGGGTCTCGTCGCCGAAGAATCACTGGATCCGATGGATTGCGTTAGTTTCCACCGAATTCACTTCCAATTTTTTTCTTTTATCAGCTTTTTTCACTTTCAGAATATATATATATGTGTGTGTGTGTCTATGTGTATAGGCATAGAGGGAGGAAGAAGAGGGTGTTGTGGTGGTGGCTGTGGGTGGGGATGGTGGCAGTATCGTGCAGTAGATGAGGGAGAGGAACAGAGAGAGAGAGACGAAGAAGAGAGAAGAGAGAGATTAAATAATTTTAATAATTCAATGGGCAAAAATGTCAATTCACAAGTTTAGAGTTTTTTTAATATATTTTATTATAAATAATCAGGGTAAAAGAGTAATTTCATTCCCATTTTTGACGTCTGTGAGTCTAAAATCGTTTGAGGGGAGGTGAGTGCAAAATTTTTGAAAAGTTTTATCTGTGTAATTAGGCTAAACCTCAACGGAGGTGATTGTATTTAACCCTAAATTTAAACCTCATTTGTTAAGTTTGTGGACATCTGCTTGATTTTGTTTCCTATTGAATTAGAGCCTCAAGTTTTGGAACAAAATTCATATGTTTTTTGAGTAACTTAGTGCAGAGCAGTTTCAAATTGGAAACTAACCTAAAAGAGTTCTACTCCTAGCACTCAGTTCAATCTCAAACTTGTTTGCATATCAAATTTGTAGTTCTATATGTGTGTAAATATGTATACACATTCAGGAAAATAAATATATGTACACTACATATTATATATCAACACTACGTACCTACTAATGATGCAATCTGAGTGAGATGAATCCGAGTGAGATGAGAGAGAGATCTGTTGTCGATGTTGTCAATAACAAACATTGTTGATGCCCAACACGATCAACACCAAACATGCAGATGAAAAAAATACTTGGATGGAGAGATACAGATGAGAAAGCATAATGGAGTGAAATAGTGAGATATGAGCTCATGAGATCTGGGAAGTGTTTGAATTGTAGAGGGAGATTGGGAGTGTTTGGATAAGGGAGAGAGATGGGTTTATTGGCCTTATGACAATTTTGATAGGCTAAGTTATATGGGCTCTGTGAGTCTGTACGAGTTGAGTTGGGCACCATTCGGGCTTGACTCATTTATTTAAGGAACCTTCAAAAAGAGCTTGGGCTTGGCTCATCTTCTAAATGAACAAGCCTTAAGCCGAGCTTAGCCTAAGAAAGGACAGTTCAGTTTGTTTACAGTCCTATTTGTTTTCTCCAAAGTAACCATCTTACCTTTTAAAACTGTACCTTGTTTGTTTTGGTGGAAAATTATGGGCTGATGGAAACCTGATGGTTGACTTCAGGATGATGATAAATGGAAGCAAGACATAGCATAATCCTATCACCGTATCTAGATCAATTTAGATTTAAGTACGTTAACCAGGAGGAGCAAGTCAATACCAAATTGATCATATATTGCCGCATGGATTCTTGATTTCTCCTGTTGCAATGGTAGCTACTGTATCTAAACTTTCTGTTTCCCTGTTTGAGAACTCATTGTCCTGAGCTCCCTAATGTGTTTTTCGCTATGCCCTTTATAAATTATAACATTACATTATCCAAATAGATCTGTAAAGTCTCCATTTTGGATAGTCAGTGAGAAACAATGATTAACAACTCTCTCTGTGGTAGGCTACACTTCAATTAGTGTTTGTCATGGAAGGCATCATTGTGCTGTTAATGATTTATGAAAGCACAAGTCATGGAGCTTTACTGTTAACTCTAGATTAATTCTACAAAATAATGACATTCTTTAATTTGCATGCATAAAAATGTTAAAATACAATATGAAGATATTATGGATTAAGTGGAGTTCGCTGCTTACTTGAAACTGGGTGGTACTGAGAAAGCCTACAAAGTTTTGAGTTATATTTTCTTGGAGATGGGCAATGGTAAATGGCAATGCATATAATTTGGGGCAAGGCAGTAAAAGATGCCCTTATGTTGACAGTCACAACTCACAAGATATGCTGGACTGCATGAGTGACTGGTCTGCTCTTTTCTTTTGTTCATGAATAGAAGCATACTTGCAGGTAATGCAAATCAGTGCAGAGTGAAAGTATAAGAATAACTCAGTTCAAAAGGTGTGATATATTTGCTGGAAGAGTTCAATGTTACCAAGTCATTTGATCAACTTAACTTGTTTTATATGTTTTGAAGCATTGAATTTTATTCATTACTCAGATAATATTTTGTGAACTGATGAGCGAATTTGTATGTTAATGCAGGGCCCACTATCAACGACATTTCCTGTTGAAAACAGGAATGCACCAGTGACAATGAAGGCGCTGAAAACCCATCTGGACCGAACAAAGAGTCTTCCATTTGTGAAGCGAATTTCTGATTTCCATCTCCTGCTCTTGCTTGCCAGGTTTTTAGATGTCAATGCTGATGTTCCTGCATTGGCAGAGTGTGTGCAGACACAGACATCAGTACCAGAAGGATACCAGCTCCTAATAGAGTCCATGGCCAGTGCTTGATGATGTGCCTCGCATTTCCTTTTGGTGAACCAAGACTTCTCATCAGGCCTTTTGCAGCAATAATGCTTCAGTTGAAGGGGGTCCAGTGAAGCATTCTCAAGAGCATTTGGACATCATGCATGCCCCTGAAAGCTGTCACTGCTTTGGCACTTTAATTATATATGTCCACACATTATAAATTGCTTCAATCTGGATATTTATGTTCACTTAAATGAGGCTGTGTGTTCACAAAGCAAGCTGACTTGCAAGCTGACTTGATTTTAAACAAGTAAAAATCAGATTTTATACTCTCTTTTTTTTTTTCCCTGATTTTTAATTGTCTTGCAAAAAACAGAGCAAGCCGACTTTGCAATAATTTCCGTAATATTTTTCTATTTTTGTTTCCATAATTTGATTACCTAAAATATGCTACTCATTTATTGTTTTTTTATATTATTGAAGTTGTAAAATTGTGTGTTAAAGTTTATTTTTCGAATTGTTGTATGGTTTAATTGTGTATTAAAGTTTATTTTTCGAATTGTTGTATGGTTTACGTTCAAGGATCAAAATGCTGTCCAATCGTGGTACTCCGCAGTGCAGATCTAATGTTGTACAACGTGTCACATCCCTCGATGATTCAAAAGAAATCTTTTTATATTGGGAATTTCCCCGCTGGAAGTGGTGAAAATTCATCATTTTAATAATTTCCGAAATTTCACTGTTACATTGGCATATTTTACCCAAGGAAGCAGGGATACGGACACGATATGGATACGGCGATACGGTAAATCTCAAAAAAATAATATACGGACAAGGTAAGGATACGTCAAATAAATAAATAAAAATATAATATTATACATAAAATATTAATTTTTATTCTTCAACCGTACAATAAATATAGTTAAAGTAATTATACAAAATATAAGAAGTTAAAATCTAGAAATTCACTATCTTTCTAATATTTTTTACAATGATTCACTTACTCGAGGGTTTTAAAAATATTTTTGTTTTATTATAAAATGAGTCTTATTTTCTTATCTATAAAGTTTTTAATATTACAATTTCAATCCCATTTTATAGAACAAAAAATTATAAATTTGTCCCAAAAAGTGTCTCAGTCGTATCCCAGACGTATCCTAAATGTATCCTGGCATATCCCACATATCCTAGCCGTATCCTCCCGTATCCTAGCCGTATCTTCACGTATCCTAGCCGTATCCGATATTAAAGAAAAAATAAAAAAAAATGGGATACTTCTTAGCCGTATCGGACACGTATCCTGGCCGTATACGTGTTCGATACGGCCACGACACTCTTTTTGGAGTATCCATGCTTTGTAAATTTTACCATTACAAGTAAATTTTCAAAGTAAATATGTGAACGGGTGCACCTCATAATATTGTGGAAAAGATAAAGAGTAATAAAAAAGATTCAAGTCCTTCCTTCCGTTGATTGATGGTGAGGTCCAAATGTTTGGGGCGATGACCATGATTGTAGGCATTATATCATAAATATTTGGAATTAATGTTACCAAGCACGTGGAATCAAATTATTCGTATTTGTTTAATAGAAGTCGCTTGACGAGTTTTGGTATTCTGTGGGAGCCAAAAATAATTTTTAATTTTTATTATTGTAGTATTGGGTAATAATTTTTAATTTTTATTATTGTAGTATTGGGTGTTTTAGAACACATCACAATATATATATATATATATATATATATATATATATATATTAATGTACTAAGCGTGCCGTTTTCCTTTTTCATTTTTTTTCTTCCAGATTATTCTTTTTCATTCGTCTTGTATTAATAATTTAATATTGCTCGCAGCGTTCTGTCAAGGAAAAAAAAGGGAAAGAATTGTGTGTCATTGCATAAAATGGTGGAACGCTGAAGAATCCTTCGACAATACTAATCAAAGTTGAATATTATTTGAAGAGTAATAGCAGGTACAATTAAGAAGCATGGGAAATAATATCCCTTACAGTTTCATGATCTATAGCGGTGCATCATTTCATGATTACAGTTTCAATTTTCAGTCTTTCCTATATGGTTTGAAATACATATTTATAATCCAAGTGACTATAAATAAATATTACAACCACCCCCATATTTATTTAGTTACATGAACACTGATGATATACACACATTTTGTGATCATGAAGATAAACACATATGGTGAACGTTTCAAATTGTCCCAAAGATTGTGCTGAAACAACATCGGATGGAAGAGATGAGGTTGTTCACAGAGTGGCAGAGTATCATTCTTGCATTTGATACGTGCAGTCACAAACAATTTAAATGAAGGATATTAAGACATTGAAATAGTTGCTAATTTTAGGAGATGTAGTTAACAGAATGGAGAGCAGAGCTTAAATACAAATCAGATTTGCTCAAACGCAAATATTACGTAATTATCTCTCTCTCTCTCCCTTTCTCTCTCATACTATTTTTTTTTTGTTCTCTCTCTCCCTCTTTTTAAGGATTGGACCGTTCTAATTAAGTGTCATTTAAATTTATGATTACAATTCAAAATCTCAATATGTAATTACTCGTAAACTATGAACGAATAATGATACGAATAGTGATAGTTATCACAAAATAAAAAATTGAATCATTCTCTATCTATCAGATAAGATATATATGTGAGACCCAAATATTCATTCCACTCTCATCATCTAATAGATGAAGATACATTTAGATAAATATGACTTAAACTAGAAGTCAGACTTGATATTTCAAAATAAAAATTGCAAATTAATTTATTTGTGGGCATACCTCAAATTTTGCTTGAACTTAAAAACTTGAACTTTATCATCTCAAAGTAGATGTGTATAGACCTGACCTGACTTGGACTTAGTTTATGAGTCTGTAAAACATATTATTTCAAAAATACAATAATGTAAAATCTATTAGGAATGTGATATGTTCACAAATTTACAGAGCCATAGGGGTACAGTCTATCATTGTTTGCGGATAATTAGAGTTTTATTCATATCCAATATAATAATAATATAGCGAAGTGGAGTTATTCTGGAAAAATAGCAGGGGCACAACGGTTCTTTCACTTCATGGATAGAATCTATTTATAAAATGTAACGCCCAAACAGATAAAGGCTTATTTATACACATGGACTTGGTCCCGTCAGAGTCTGAGGTTACTCTTATTGAGAAGACACTACAGCAGCGCACGTTAGCACCGCGCGTCACTGACAGAGACCAGTAAATTAAACACAAAAGCGTATGTATATTAACGTAGTCCTGAATCACACATTACCTTCCTCAAATCCCAACTCGACGTGAAACAAATCTGTTAATTTTTCTCCGATTTTTGGCGCTCAAATTTTCTTTTTCTCTGCGATTCTCATCAAGGTTTGCGAGGTCATATTCACTGTTCTGAATTTTATTTTCGTTTGATTATTTCGTTTGTTGTATCTGTTTCTTTACATTAATCTTTGGAATCTTTCACATTTTCTAGGGTTTTAACGTCTAATTTTTCACATATCTATAAATCTAGGGTTTTCTTTCATTTCTTTTGAAGGTTTTCAGAAATTATACGTTTATTATAAAGCATATTCACATACATATGTGTATTTATATATGTATATTTTATTTATATACTGTGGTCTTTTTGTCCTAGGTTCCAAGTCCAGAACAATGAGGCACGCCAAGGAAGAACCGTCAAGCAGCACTGAGAAACAAGTGAGTATTGCATGAACGACTTGATTTAAGTTTAGGACCTTCTAATACTTTGTTTTGAGGCTAGGTGATAAGATTAGTTTTATGAATTTTTATTTTCAACCTCATTGTTATAAGCTGGGTAATGTGACATAGCAGTTGAAGTTATAATTTTACTGCAGTGGGAAAAAAAAAGTTAATCATCCAAGTAAACTCAAGTTGTTGGGAGGAATTTTCATACGTGATTTATATTGCTTGGTTGTTATAAGACTGAGAATTAAATTAAAAAATCTAGTGTGAAACTGACTATTATGGAATCGGTCCTTTATAAAGGCCACTTTCAATAATCAAGATTCAAATAGTATGTCAGCGAAAAAAAAAAAAATTACAGTAAAAAAAAATTCAAAAATATAAAATATAGACAATAAGCTCATACAATTGTAGTAATAAATTCAAAGAAGAAGAAAATGGAGGAAAAAAAAATGGAAGAGAGAAAAAAAGGGTTACAACACACATCATGCATGAGCGAGAAGAAATTTTAAGAAGAGGAAAAGAAAAAAGACAAAAGAAAAAGAGGAAGAAAAAAAGAAAGAAAAGAAAAACGAGAGAACTTTGAAGGATAAAAAATTAGGGTTTGATTAAAGAAGAGGAATGCAATTTCTTTTGAAGGGAATCATAGGAATCTGAAGAAAAATAAGAAGAGTAAAAGTGAAAAGAAAGAAATAATTAGAGAGAAACTTTAGAAAAAAGGGAATTTTAGGGGGGACATTTCCTAAAATTTTACAAATAAACACGCATAATGGTAAATAAAAAAATTATAGAGCCCAGCTTGGGGGGAGCAGCTGCCCCCCCAGCTTATGGTGACTCCATCCTTGCTTGGTTAATTGAGAGTGCTTGAGGGACAGACTGGGTAGAGATCTAACCTTTTTGGGACACACACACACACACACACATATATATTATATTTTGCTCAATTAGCTGCCCTCTGACAGCCCGAGTTTTTATTGTTATACTAAGCAATAACCCCTAGAATGAGTTCCTTATATAACTAACATTAGTATATATCAGTATCAAGCAGAATTTTGAGTGGGAAGTGCATAATGGTTGATTGGAATGGTGTGTATGCACAAGAAGAGATGCATTTGGTTTGTATTGCCACTGGTCTTAATTCTTATGTTCCTTTATGTCAATTTATGAAGAGTTCTTTTACTGATACTTTGATATTTTTATTACCTGAAAATTGCTTGCTAGGTATGCATGTGGTTTTGTGCACTTTCGTTGTTCTTGTTGTTGATTTTTTTTTTAAAAACTAAAATTCATGCATACGAGTTCCTTTCACTAGTACATTTTAATTTTGATTGATTAACATGCATATACGAACTAGTTTTTCAGGGAACTACAGCCCCAGTGCCAAAACATTAGGTGAATCATGCATATATATTACCTTATTTGCTGTTCATGTTTCTCTATGCTTCAAAGATTTTACTAAAGCTTGAGATAACCAAATTCTTCTCTCTTAATAACTTTTATAACTGTGATGAGATTCTATTCTCCACATAACTTTTATAACATTAAGAAGAGAATGACATGGAAATAAGGATAAATAAGGGGGTTGCTTTTTCTTAGCTCATGTCATTTATTCTTGCATGTATAGTTCATATTGGACTGATATCTGAGTTATATATATATATATATATATATAGATAACAGGCCCTGTTGTTGCATGTTTGAATCTTGTTCTGTATTTCAATTGTATCTTGTCTCAGATATAAGTTGTTTTGACTTGATTATCTGGCTGACTCCAGTAGTTTCTGCTGGAATGGAGCCTATTAAATGATGCTCTGCACTGCTATACACACTGAGAAGTGCACTGACTGTTCAGCCACCCATGTTACTGCTTAATATATTTCAATGGAACTTGTAAAGCCTTCCTTTAATTAAGCAATTGCATTTGGTTTAGTACTCTTATGTTCATTTCTGTTTCTTTGAATTGAGGTTTGCTCCACTCACACTTTTTCTCACAAATTTTTTCTCTTTTTTTCTTTTGGATAGGCTATAGACTTAATCTCAGCAGTGAAAGAATTGCATGGACTTAGCTCACAGGAACTTAGTAAGCTAATCAAGGACTCTGAAAATAATACACTTCAGCACTTTACTGAAAATGGATCATCTATACGGGTTGGTACTTATTGATAGGAATTATAGTATACAACTCACCATTATACTCTATTATATCAGTTCTTTTTCCCTCAATGTGACATAATCTTAATGTTTCAGATCGATGTGGAAAAACTTGCAAGGTATCTTCCTTTGCATCTTATTGCACAGCTTATGTCATCTAAAAGAGATGAAGCCTTGTTCAGATACTTGTTATGCGGAATTCAGCTCTTGCATTCCTTGTGTGATCTAGCACCTCGGAACCCCAAACTTGAGCAGGTTAGCACACGTTTTGTTTATTGTATTAGTGTGTATCATATGTAGTCCTGACTTCAATGGGATAGATATTATAGTTATGCTTTAATGGAAGATAGAAGAATTAAAAGAAGATGAAAATCATCCTTTTTCCTTATGCTGCAATAATAATAATAAAATAAAATCTTCAATTGCATGTAGCACATGCAGCCAGCAGGGGGGGAGGGGAGGGGGGATCAGAGTTGCACCAAATGTGGGTCTATCACGTACATTGTTTCATTTCTTAGAGGGTGCATCAGCCTGACTAATTCAAATCTGCTGAGATTGCCTCATCATTGGTAGTGGCTCTGAGTGTGGTTCTCAGCATCTATTGAGATTATATTTTGGATGACCAGTTCCGAGTTTGATTCAATAGCTTGGTATTGCCTTGAAATGCGACCTGGAGCCCTTATTGGAACTCCAACTATCTCCAGCCTAGGAGCGGGGAGCCTGTTGCCTAAAGTTTTTCTCCACTAGTCTATCTTCTTTCTATAAGCAAGCTCACCTCTCTTGTTTTTCTCATAAAGCCATTGAGTCACTTGCTTCATCGCTTAACAGGCCATCGTACCTGCTTCTTTTGCCTTTGATACTCCCATTACTTTGGCCTAATTTTGCTATTTATTAGTGAATATCTTAGTTTGAAATGCTTGTTCATGTATAGATGACATATTAATCATTTTCTAAGGAGACATGAATTTTGGATGCATTCAGTTGTTCTGTGTGGTTCCATGAGTTTTATTCTTGAATATATGGCTTATCTTGGTTTGCTTTCTAGTGCTTTTGTACCTCAAAGTTTTCCAAAAATATTATGCCTTCATAGAACAGTTTTATTTAAGTCTGACCATGTGGAAGAAATTCATATTTGATTTCAGAAATATTTCTTCTCACAGATTTTGCTCGATGATGTAAAAGTATCAGAACAGCTTCTTGATCTGGTCTTTTATATGCTTATTGTTCTTGGCGGCTATAGACAGGTTGCTATCTATCCTCTCTTTCAAGATCTATCTTCCGTATTATTTATCTGTACTGAGGCTTACATTTCATGATGTAGGAACATCACACTTCAAGTCCTATCCCTCTTCTGCATTCAGCACTGGTGGCTTGCAGTCTATATCTATTAACAGGATGTATTTCTTCTCAGTGGCAAGACCTTGCTCATGTTTTAATTGCTCACCCTAAGGTAAAATTATCTCCACATGATTTTTTGAGTCCATGGAACATGGCGTCACTCTGAGCAATCTTATCTTCAAAGACACTCATTTGCATGTTTAAGACCCTTTCTAAAGAGTTTGGTTGCTATGATATAAGTTCTTTAATTAGTTAGACCTCATCTTCTTTCTGGATAAGTCTTGATATAAATTATCTTCTATTCTTAATTTTATGGTGGATACAGGTTTGGCACATGGCTGATCATGGTTTTTTCTGTTGTAGGTTGATATATTTATGGATGCTGCTTTTGCAGCAGTTCTTGTAGACATCAAGTTTCTCCAGATGAAGCTGTCAGTTCAATGCACTGATTTCTACATCAAGTCAAATACTACTGAAGAAACATTGAACCATCTCTTCCAGCAGTGCGAGGCTTCTTTACAATTTCTTCAGTCATTGTGCCAACAAAAATTGTTCAGAGAGCGCCTTGTTAAGAATAAGGTTTTTGGTTTAGAAAACTCGTAATCTATACTTCCGATATAAAAAGAATTGTTAAGAGAGTGTCTTTTATTTCTTCTATAATGCCTGCTTTTGTTATTATTTCAGGAACTATGTGGAAAAGGTGGTGTTCTTCTACTT
Source organism: Cornus controversa (assembly GCA_026545225.1). Lineage (NCBI taxonomy): Eukaryota > Viridiplantae > Streptophyta > Magnoliopsida > Cornales > Cornaceae > Cornus > Cornus controversa. Next base: position 64,552,676 of record CM048850.1, on the reverse strand, counting down.
GCTCGAGCCATTTTGAGCTTAAATGTTGCACCGTCGTTTAGGGAGTCCTCCTCAGTTGTGGCTGCTGTATGTAGGCTGAAGTCTAAAGATCTATCAATTGTAAGTCTCCAGTGATGGACCGTGGTCTTTTGCACATATTTTTGGAGGCTTAAATTGCTAGAGAATACACTACAGCTTATTACTGTATGATAATTTTGTAAATAAACTTCATTCACTTACTGAGCTAAAACTTCTCTTTCTGCAGCTGTTACATCTCTGTGAAGCAGAAAGCATATCTTACTTGGATGAGGTCGCCAGTACTCCTCAAAGCTTGGATTTGGCAAAGTCGGTTGCGTTAGAGGTTGGTCCTCAGAATATGATATAGATATTGTTACCTTTATAGATAGATATTTGTCTCTTAGATAAAGGTCATTTTCCTGGTAGATAAAGATCATTACCTAGTGTCATCATCAACATCCTTGCCTTGATACCAATCAAAATGGGATCAGCCCTATACTTATTTTGTTCCCTGCTAATTGAGAGTGTTGGGAGGACTTGCTATAGACTTAACTTTTGGCATTGTTTTTACAAAATGTGGCCCTCAGGCTTGGCCTTTTACCATTACACCAAGTAATGGCTCATTATTCTTCTCATAGATCGTGATTATCATTAGCATGGCTTGTTGACAAGCATTCTACAGGCAAAAATGTAAATTGTTTGCTCGTCGAAATATCTGCGGCACCAGAAGTGTCATGAGAATATCTTATCATCATTTGCTCGTCGAAAACTCTTGTGTGGTCTTGTCAAATCATGATCATCAAACTGCACGCATCTCATGGCAGTGTTTGACAACTCATGTATTGTATCATGAATAATATCTTGCTTTTGTTTCATGTATCATGATATACATTTACATTTTACACTTTGGTTGTAAGTAGCAATTAATGGGTGTACTTACGCATTGAATGGTAAGAATGAAGCACGTAACAAAGTGCAATCAGTTTTATGAGAAAGTATAAAAAATTGTTAAGGGGACAAAAACATGCATCTATCTTATATGTGACTTTAAAGTGTACTCCCTCCGTCCCATAATTCTAGTCCATTATTCCATTTTGGGATGTCCCAAAATACATGTCCATTCCGAAAATGGATGTACTATATTTTATATCATTCCTAAACTACCCTTTTCAAACTCCACTACCCTAAAAGTTGGCCCCACCATATAATACTAATACTAACCTTTAAACAAGGACTAATGTGTAAATTCATTCATTACCACTATAATAAAATACATTAAAACTCCACTACCATAAAAAGTTGGATTACCCAAACATCCCAAGAATTATGGGACGGAGGGAGTATTAGTTAGGCAATGCATTAGATCTATTCTAAACCATAGAATATTTGAAACTTTAACTGTAGTTCCTCTACTTCCCAAAAGAATCCAATAAGTGCACTATCTGAAAGTAAGCTACATAAGATCATTCCTTTTTTATTCTTCCTCTATTCAACCATCTTCTAATAAAAACAGAATGAGCCAAAATGTTAGGGACCTTATGGTCAATGAAATCCATTTTTAATAGTTAAATTATGTGATATTTTTTTAATCTCATTGAACTTGCATCCAATATGTCCTCTCCTGCAAAAATGCATGGAGAAAACTGAAGCCAAGTTCCAGCATTACTTGAGTTCTCATTAAGGAACTGAACAAGCCCAAGAACTCTTAAATAAATAAAGAGTGATGAAAGCCGAAATAATCCTATCTGGGTGTTAGAAATTCTTTAAAAATGTTCCTCTCTCTCTCTCTCTCTCTCTCTCTCTCTCTTATTATATATTTTTATCTTTTGATTGAAAGGGTATAATTGAAGTGAAAAAGATTGTTAAGAAGTTTTGAGTTGACTGTCCAAATAACTAACTTTCTGTTTGATAAAACTAAAAATAGTTGGCACTGAAAAAAAATCATTGCTAAATTGGTATCCTATGTAGCTGAATGGTTTAAGATTTAAATTTAAAGTCATCTTCCACTAAGCTTGTTGAGCATTTAGCCATTTAGCAAAAAGTCAGGTGTCTATGCTTTAAAAGTCCGGTTGTTTCTGAATGCATCTTTTTATATTCTTAAGTGATGGTTATTGTGTATTATCAGATGTTCTTAATTTAGGAATCTATGTTTTTTTTACATCTAGTTTTCTTCCTCAATAAGGTTATCCCAGTAAGTGAACTAGGTCTAACTACCTTGGGTTGTTTATTGTATTGCCTAATACACGGAATGTATTGTATGGTACTTGTTCACTTGTACGGTACATGTTCACTTGCGATATAATGGCATGATACGTAGATATGTGTGATGAATTTTGTGTATCGAAAAAATTTGACAACTATGCCAATGACTGTCCATCTCAGTTTCTTCTTCTTCTTTTTTTTTTTAAATCTTGTTTTTTTTTTTATTGTCAGTCAATTTATATTTAAGATTCTCTCTTTTATATGTTAAACGTTCTATAATTGATTAGCTGATTGTATCAGTACAATTGCCTGTAGGTTCTTGAACTGCTGAAGACTATGTTCAGTAGAAATCCCAAACAACTTGGTGTTTGCTCTGACAAAGCTCATCCAAGGGGGCTTTTGCAACTCAATGCAATGCGTCTAGCGGACATCTTCTCAGATGATTCGAATTTTCGGTCTTACATCACAATATACTTTGTAAGCTTTAACTTGTCATGATTCTCTTCATAATCCATACCCCTGCTTTGATTCCATTCTTCTTATTTATTTATTTTTCTTTTTGGGTATGTAAGCAACGCACATACACTTACACGCACACCACACTGACCCATGTGGGGGCTCGAACCGATCACCTCACCTCCCCTTTGTGGAGGAGAGCTCTCACCATTGGCGATGGTCTTTGATTCCATTCTTTCACTTCATGATAAATTACTAAAGCGCTTCCAAGGACACCTTAGCTCTTTTGGAACTAATGGAACAATCAAATATTTTACAAGAATATGAATTCTTGCATTTCTTGTTAAGAATTTCACCTTCGTTATGAGATTTGAATGTTATATTGACACCTATCATGTATGGCTTAATAAAGCATTTGGGATGACGAGGTTGGTGACTGTTATTGTATAATGTTCCTTCAGACAGAAGTTTTGACTGCAATTTTTTCACTCCCACATGGAGAATTCTTGTCGAGTTGGTGTTCATCTGATCTTCCAATATCAGAAGAAGAGGCTACTCTGGAGTATGATCCGTTTGCGGCAGCTGGCTGCGCTTTGGATTCATATTCAACATCAGACTTGCTGAATATGACAAATTCAGGATCCACTTTCACTTTCAGTAACATGCCCAGGGCTTCATATGCACATCAAAGAACGTCATTGTTAGTCAAAGTTATAGCAAATCTTCATTGTTTTGTTCCAGACATCTGTAAAGGTCAATGCCTTAGCTCTTTTTCAATGTACACAACAACTTTGACCAGTATCTTATCAGTGGTTATTCTTGGTTATTAATCATGCTCATTGTTTCAATCCACAGAAGAGAAGGACCTCTTTCTTAACAAGTTTCTCAAGTGCTTGCAGAAGGAGCTACCAAAAAAATCAGATGGGTTTTCCTTTGCTTCTGATGCTGAAAACGCTGCCATAGTTAGCAGGAACCTACGTAATTATCAGACTAAACTGCTTGAATTAATGGATAAAATCGCATGTCTTTTTTGCATTCATGATGACTGACTTGCATGTGTAGGTTCCTTGTTAAGTCATGCAGAATCTTTAATTCCTACCTTTCTGAACGAGGAGGATGTACAGCTCTTGAGGTGGGTAAACTTTAGACGGTACATTCAGTAGTTTCTACTTTATATTTTCTCCTGAAAAAGATTTTTGAACTGCCCTGTAATGATTAATCACCTATAATAGTGCAACATGATTATATACTTCTAAAAACTGTAATATAAACTCTACCTCATGGTTATATATTACTCCCTCTGTCCCAAAACCCAAAATAAATTTCATGCTTTCCTTTTTGGGATGTCCCAAAATAAATGTGCACTTTTTTTTCCCTTTTGTTTTGGGGTGGGGGGGGGGGGGGGGATATTCCAAATTTTAACTTTAGTTAAATCAATAAAGTAAATTTTATACTTGATTAAGTTGGCGACATTTATTTTGGGATGGAGTGACTAAAATTAGATTTGTCTCCTAATATTATGTAGAGAGCCAATAACACACACCGCGGACCTTTAGTGATCCCTAAAAGTTAGCACTTCTTATACATGTCTTTCACTGGTTGTTATCTGTGTCTGTTAAAAACCTTCCTAATTATCTCACTAGTTAAAAGATAACTTATGATCCTTGAAATAGTCGATTGGTGCATGTGTCTCACAAGTGTGCTGGAGTTATTAAAGTGCTCATAGCAAGCACAGTGAGTGTGCCCTTTTATGGTCCTACTCAGTGATATATATGCTTTAATGGCAATAATTTGCTGACTCACTTATATGTAAAATAATTTGCTGACTCACTTGCAAGCTGTAACTATACATTGTTTACGAATAGTTGGACATCCTACTTAATATTGTTTATTCACTTTATATTCAATCAAAATATTATGCATTTACATTCACATCTATCCATGTTGTACTTTGCTTATCAATGCATGTGTCTTCACTTGACTCGTTTAGTGCTGCAGCTCAGTTTGTTACTTTCAGGAATTAAAAAAAAAAAAAATTGAAACTTTTTCCTTCAAATTTGTATTGCAGGGTGTTCTTTAGGCAATTAGAATCACTAATGACTCCTGCTGAATTTGAAGTAAATCGAGTTCAAGTAAAATCTTTCATCCTCTATATATTGTTATCTTTTTCCTCATTTTGATTACTCTATTCCTTTCTTGTGGAATATTTTCATTTTTCCTTATTATTAGTCATGGTAAACTGTCATTTTGTGTCCACTCAATGTGATCAAAGTATACCACCAAGTGCTTAGCTCTAGTGGTATCTCCTTTACTTTCCAAGTGGAAAGTTGTTGGGAAGTTGAGGTTTCAAGTCCCTAAGTCACATTTAGAACCAATATAGAATTTATATTTATTAAAACTTCAAACCACAATTAACAACTCTTTCGTGAATTGGGATGAAATGACATGTGAAAGTTGATATTCCGTTTTGTAGTAGTGTGTTTTCTTTTTCTCCTTTTTTTTCTATTTTTGGGTGGGGGAAGGGGGTGGTTGGTTAAGTTTGGTATAGTATTCTGAGGAACAAAATTTGATTCCCTTTAGGAGGTTCAAAGTACAGGGGGATGCTCATCACCTCTACTACGAAAAGTAGCTCCAGATCTTACTAACCGAATCAGTAACCTGAAAGAGGGCATGTCAGAAAATTCAGCTTTCCAAGAGGTGGACCAGTTCTATATCAGGAGCAACTCTATAGATCAATCTGATGATATAGTGAGGCAAGATAAGAGGGAAAATGAAGGTAAATTCGGTAGGGGTGCTGCTAGAGGTTTGAGAGAGTTTGACAGAGATGTTCAGAATGTTGAAACGAGTGCGTCAGATTCGAGCACTACGCGAGAAAAGAATTTTATGGATCCAATGGACAATGTCGAGTTTGCAAAGTCAAGTGCGCACGTCAAAGAAAGTGGGTTCGGTGGAGTTCAAGAGGAGGAAAAGATTGAAACTTTTCAGAGTGAAGAGAAGCAGCAAAGAAAAAGGAAGCGAAGTTTAATGACTGCTGAACAAATTACCTTAATCGAGAAGGCGCTCTTGGATGAACCTGACATGCAGCGTAATGCAGCTCTGATACAATCATGGTCTGATAAATTAAGTATTAATGTATGTAAATGCACCTTTTAATTAAATAGTTGTAAAATTTAATTTTGTTATCCTTTTAATGACAGTTAGATGTGTTTTCTTCCATAAAAAGTTCCTAATTCTTTTCCAGGGTCCTGAGATTTCAACTTCCCAGCTAAAGAACTGGTAAGAAAGCTTCTCCTTTCAACACCCCCCCCCCCCCAAAAAAAAAAAACATATTAGTATGCTTTTACTTATTTTTATTTTTTTTGTTTTGTTTAATGCCCTTTAATCATAGGCAAGACGTGTAAAAAAAACAGAACTTGGAATGTTATGATAGGTTAGTTAGGAGGGCTATCACAGAATTCCATGTTATTTTATTGTCTTCTTAATGGCTTTTTGGCAGTAAAATGGAGCATAGCTGATGCTGTTAGAGAAAATTATAGTGGGAAAAATATCAAGCTTGGTCTTAAATAACCTAGCTTGGCTCAATTTGCTCACAGAAAAGCTTGAAGGAGCTGCAAAACGAGCAGTCTGAGCTGCTCATGAGCATAGCTGATGCTCTTAGACAATATTATTTATTTTTTTCCTCTCTCTAACTGGGCTGGAGTGTCATCCCAAGAATCCTTTCACCACTTCTATGACTCGTGTCTCAGCTTACCAAGCCAAGCTGGCAAAAGATCAAGTTTGGCCTTTTTAAATAACTAAGCCTTGTAGCCGAGCCTGGCTCAATTAGCTCACAATCAAGCTTGAAGGAGCTGCGAAACGTGCAGAGTCTGAGGTGCTCATGAGCAGTCCTGATCATATTTCACCCTATTGTTAGGTTCCCCTCTAGGTCTTGATGGTGCTGCAAGCTTCTTGTACAAGATATCCTTCCTTAGGTATCAGGATTTTAAGGTTATTAACAAAGTTGAATGTGCATTGGTTCACTTGTTTGAAGCATAATTCATGCGTTGGACTTCAGGCCCTTTTTTTTAAAGGTTATCTTAGATCCTCCTCTTTTACTCTATACACTATAGCTATTTTCCCTGGTTCTTTGTGAACATCTTGTAGATCACTATAATTGAAACTTGATTACAAACCAAGTTGACCTATGTTGTGGACAGTTCTTCCCTGGTTCACTTTTGTTTGCTTTCTTGTGAGACAGACTTGTAGTAGGATTATAGGGGTAAAACTTGAAAAAGGATCTTCCTTGTGCAAAGTTCTTTTGGTGAATTTGCATAGCATGTAGGCCCAACATTACTCTTGGTATTCTTTGTGGAAAACATTCTCTCAATGTTTTTATTTATTTATTTAGTTTTTCCTTTTATTTTATTCTCAGGAGAACAGAAACAGAGAAGAAACATTTAAGTTATACTTGTTGAGTGGTGGCCTGGTGGGTCACAGTGAATCAGTGAACATGTTGGTGGCTTTTGTACAAACATTATTGCATCTGATTACTGTGCTTTTCTTGGAAATTTGGTTCAAGAATTGTGATGAATATGGATTTCTTTGACGATCCACACTGAACAGGCATAGGAGAACTTTTGTGTTTTTACTAATGCTTCAGAATGTGTACCTTATGTTGCCTTACTAAATGGGTGCTATTTACTCTCATCCTCTAATCTTCATCAAACCTCAGGTGCAATGGAGAATGCGTCATTGTGATTATTTTCTAACAATATAATAATCCGTGGCATTACTGGGAATTTTTGGGATGGGAGAACTGGAGGTCAGGAGGCCCCATATTTTCTCTTAGTATGGAGACTATTTTAATGGTGAAATTTGGTCGGAGTGAGGGTTTTGGCAGACGGGGACCAAGAGGGTAAGATGTGGCAATATTGGCACCTGAGGTTGTTGATTCAAAGTCAAGGGACACAAAAAGGGCATGAATTCCAAAGCTCTCACCTTTTTAGAAGGATGAAGGGTAATCCTCCAAATTGGCCAGTTGGAGAAAGTGCTAGCTTGAAATGGAGCATCTGCTAGCCTGGTGAAGTAGGCATTGGCCAATTCAGAAATTCTTTTTGGTTGAAATTGCGTATTTATTTATTTATTTATTTTTTGGGTGGGGGTACATTGACTTTGGAGTCCCAAGTTGTAGAATTATTATGCAACCGCCAGATTTTCACGAGGGGGAGAGGGTGGGGGTATGGCCCCTTTTTGCTTCTTTGGATTTTCCATTGTATAATAGGCTAACGTAGAGCTGATTTGGAGAGCACATTGAGCATGATACTTGCCCCATATGGTATGTGGCCTCCTTTTTTTAGCACCAGCTGAGACATAGTCTGCGACTGGGTTGTACCTTGGCTAGCTGTCGATGCTGCCAATCATGATATCCCCAGGGAGCCCTATAAGACAACGATGCGGCCTTAGCACCACTTAGTGTCTGCATAGGATTGTGACTTTAGGCTTAGTTCGGTTAGGAAGAAAGTAAAGTTCAAAAGTGAAATTGAGGAAATGAAAATAGATTTTCTTGCATTTATTTGGTTAGGATGAAAAGTTTAGAAGAAAGTTGTAGGACAATACTATTGTATAGCATGAAATTTTACAAGAAAATACCACTTTCATGTATCTTTGTGAGAAAGTTTTGGAAAAAATTAAGCAGTTTGTTTGTCACAAATTTTCCTTCTCTTCCTATCTAAACACTTAACGAAACCTTAAGGTTACACTATTGACACATTGAGTTTGAGGAGCTCCTTGGGCATTTTTCCAATTGTGATGTAGTGGCCGAATTTTGTTTCGGCTCGAATTGCGTTGCGACTTGGTTTGCCACACCCCTGAGAGAATTTTTTTGTCCCATTTTTTGCTTGCGGGGTCTTGGACCGTGTTTAGGACTCTCTTGTAGCCCCGCATACTATGGCATCTTGGGTTTGGAGTGAGATAAGAGAAAACATTGAAAATCACGAAAAAGAGAGTGAGAGTGAGAGCTAGGATTTGAGGTTAAAACTTATAATCTCCTTGTTTTTGCATAGTGACCGTGGATGTAGGCACATCGCCGAATCACGTAAATCGTTTTTTTTTTTTTTTTTTTTGTGTGGTGCATATTTATTGTTTTGTTAGTTTTTGATTTGTTCTTGGTTTGCATCGTTTGTTGTAACACCAACCTAGACAAGAAAACATGGTGGAGAAAAGAAATCAGAAGTACAAGCACCTTACAGTTGCTCCCAATTTTCGAGGTTTGAGTTCAGATATTGCTTTTATTGGCATCTAAAGGGCAAACTGATATGGCTCCCTTCAACTAGTATAGGTGACAGCCTTGTGTCGCAAGCTCAGCGGGCCATGTTATTATGAAGATGAGGCCATATTGAGCCATTGAGGTGACCCAATAAAGATTGTCAAGAAGTTTGTGAAGGTGCCAAATATTATTTGTTGGGTTGGCTCAAATTTCTATTGTGATTAGGTTTCTATTATAAAGTTGTATCTTATTAGATAATTTCTTAGTAGACATGTCTTGGTCTCAAGGAAGGAAAGTTCTTATTAGGCAAGTATAAATAGTTACCTATGTTATAGGTTGAGATGAGTGAGAAAATAAGAGACAATACTCTCATTGTTTTTGAGAAGACACTTGGTGAGAGAATTCTTGTTTATAATTTGTGATTTCCTTTTGAGTGAGATTGGGTGTATAAGGGTTAAGGGTTGAAAGTTGAGCGTACTCTTGATACAATCTTTCAACTTGTACTATTACAATCTATATAGTGAAATCAAGCTTTCCGTGGACATAGGCTTGTTTAGCCGAACCACGTATAATTCTTGGTGTGTTTTTGTAAATTTCTTTGTACTTGTTTACTTATCATCACATCGTAATATTTGGTGATATGTGATTGGAGGCTTGTTTCTCAACAATTTGGTATCAGAGTTTCAAGGTGCACACAAGGTGTTTGATAAAAGTTGTCTAGATTTTTCTTCATAATACGAGTGTTGTTCGTCTTGGGCACTTGTGACAATCATGGCCTGTAATATTGCCACACAGTACAAGGTGGAGAGATTTGATGGTAAGGGTAGCTTCACCCTATGACAAGGGAAGGTGAAGGACATCCTAATTCAACAAGGCTTAGCGTGGGCGTTGAAAGGGAAGGATGGAAAGCTAGAAAAAATGTAAGTTAATGATTGGCAAGATATAGAGTCAAGGTGTGTTAGCACTATTCGACTCTGTATTAGAGATAACATCATTAACAATGTTAATGGAGAGGATTCGGCGTCAAAATTGTGGGAGAAGGTAGAGAAGCTCTATCTAGCTAAAAGTTTCACAACTAAACTTAATCTAAAGCGGGATTTGTACCAGCTAAAGATGAAGGAAAACCTCTTGGGGCACGTGAATGGATTTCATGGAATTGTTGATCAACTTGAAAAGGTCGATGTGAAAATTGAAGAAGAAGACAGTCATATTACTTCTTACTTCACTTCCAAATTCCTATGAGAACATAGTGACTACCGTCTTGTATGGCAAAGATACCCTGAAGATGGAGGAAGTTGAGTCAACTCTCTTGTCCAACGACAAAAGGAAATCTCCTATTGATGAGAGTTCAAGTTCGGCTATGGTTGCTCATTGGCAGAATAAGGGAAGACAGGAATCTAGTGATAACAGGCAGATCTAGATCAAGGGGTGGAGAAAGGGTAAGCTGTGCCACAGATGTGATGAGTGGGGCCACATTAGGAAGAACTGTCCACTTGCAAAGCGGAAGGATGATGGCGGCTCTGAGAATGGATCTACCTCATATGTTTGTGATAATAACTTTGGGGATGTTCTCATAATTTTCAAAGGTGATACTCTTATTCAAAATAATTGGCTTTTAGATTCGGGTTCATTGAACCATATTTGCTTCGTGAAAGAATGTTTTAATTCATTTAAAGAACTTGATGGTAGTTTTTTTACATTGCCTAATGGTGACAAGTGTGCCGTTGAGGGCGTGGGAACGGTGAAATTCAAAATGTTTGATGGGGTGGAACGCACTTTGGGGGATGTTGCTTACGCACCCAAGTTGCAGTGTAATCTATTTTCCTTGAGCCGGTTGGACTCCATGGGCTGCAAGTGCTCCATTGTAGGGAGAGTCATGAAGATCACCAATGGCTGCATGGTATTAATGCAAGGAGAACAGAGTGGAGGTTTGTATCATCTAGTGGGGAGTGCCAATGGCACTTAGACTTTGATTGTGGATAGGAAACGGGGTGCACATGGTAACAAGATCTTGAGACGTGTTTCGTTTGATTTATCGAAGACACGGGTTGCACGTTTCCAGACAGACGTGGGTGAGATGAAATTTCCTACTTGGAGAAGGGTTGCATTGAAGCCCCCTTCCAAAGTCACTTGATAGTGTTGACTTGATACAGCTGCATGAATACATTGGTCGTGTGGATCAAGAGGAGTATTGTTTCATACTTGATTCGGGTTATGTAGTTAGAGTTTGAAAGGCCGATGGATCGTTTGTGGATTTGCAGACAGGAGTCTTGTGTATTGAAGACTTGTCAAAAATTTTACCGGGGGGGAGATTTGTTGGGTTGACTCAAATTCCTATTGTGATTAGGTTTCTATTATAGAGTTGTATCTTATTAGATAATTTCTTAGTAGACATGTCTTGGTCTCAAGGAAGGAAAGTTCTTGTTAGGCAAGTCTATGGCTGTAAGGAATTGTAATTCTTGTCCATCAAGGAATTGGGTTTTGGGCTCTATAAATAGTTACATATGTTATAGGTTGAGATGTGTGAGAAGAGAAGAGACAATACTCTCATTGTTTTTGAGAGGACACTCAGAGAGAGAATTCTTGTTTATAATTTGTGATTTCCTTTGGAGTGAGATTGGGTGTATAAGGGTGAAGGGTTGAGAGTTAAGCGTACTCTTGATACAATCTTTCAACTTGTACTGTTACAATCTATATAGTTAAATCAGGCTCTTCATGGACATAGGTTTGTTTAGCCGAACCATGTATAATTCTTGGTGTGTTTTTGTAAATTTCTTCGTGCTTGTTTACTTATCATTACATCGTAATATTTGGTGGTACGTGATTGGAGGTTTGTTTCTCAACATTATTCATCATGGCGAAACGTGACAGGTGGGAGTTTAGTTCCCACTAAGATGATCCCCGTGTTTTCATTAATTCTCTGTCTCTTCTGTATTAAACTATGTTCAAGATGTTTAATTCCTAGTTGTTTGTGCAATATGTTGATTATAAATTTGTTTGTCACAACAAATTGGCATGTCCATACATGGGCACAAAATTTGCACATATACATATCCATATAAACAGTTCTATATTCATGCAAAGAGAAGAACTGAAAACAGAAGCAAAGAAGATTTTTGTTAATTTTTAGTGTTCTTATTATGCTTGATAGATCAAATTAAAATCCTGAAGTTCAATATTTAATAAGCATTCTTGTTAGATGTTATAATGAGTCAAATTTATGAACAAACGTAAAATTTAGTGCAATGATCCCTGTCCTAGTACTTTCCAGTAAGTTTTGACAGGTTACTTTTGCAGTGGAAATGTAACATTTTCCTCTTTCTTTATATTGAACAGGCTGAATAATCGAAAAGCAAGGCTAGCCCGTGCAGCTAAGGATGTCCGTGCACCATCTGAAGGGGACAATGCTTTTCCTGACAAACAAGGGGGATCAGGTATTGCACACTGTGATTCACCTGCAAGTCCTGTTGAGGATGCTTATGGCCCATCGACTGCAAGAGGGACTCTTCAGACTGGAATTGCGGAAAGCACATTGAGAACCGCTATTAATGAAAAATCAGAAACAGTGCTTGCAGAGTTGATTGATATCCCTGCAGACTTTGTTCGATGTGAACCAGGTCAGTGTGCTGTGCTTGTAGATGGGCAAGGGGAAGAGATGGGTAAGGGAAAGGTGTATCAGGTGCAAGGGAAATGGTATGGAAGGAACTTGGAAGAATCGGAAGTGTGCGTTGTGGATGTGCTTGAGCTTAAGACTGAGAGGTGCATGAGGCTTCCACACCCATGTGAAGCTACGGGCAGCACATTTGATGAGGCTGAAACAAAACTTGGATTAATGAGAGTGTTGTGGGATTCAAACAAACTTTTCATGCTGCAACCTCGGTGAATACCTCGAGGTGTCTCTTGATTGAGGGGCTATGGTAAATTTTTCTTGCCTGCAGTATTTTTTTTGGGTAAGTAACGCCTGCAATCCATGAATTATAAGTTGTCTGTAGTTCTAACAGAACTTTTTGACAGAAAACCTTAGCATGTTTGGTTTAAGATTTCCTTTTTTTTCTCTCTCTGTAGCTATTAATTTTGTTATGCTGTAGTGTTTCCTCTCTTTTGTGAGAGCTTCCTTTATGTAGAATTTCTATATATAAAACTAAAACTATCACGCGATGCTTTCTGAATGGATCTGATGGCCCATTGTATGAGCTGTTTTTGCCTTTTGTTAGTCTGGATATTCAGTTTACAATTGCTGGTATTTTTGCAGGTTAAAGCTATAGCCCGAGGAGTGAGAGATACACTGGTTGAACAGTTCCAAGTTAGTACAATGCTGGGCCACTTGTGATATGCAACCACCTAGGAGGTGGCCACAGTTTTTATGGTTGTAAGTAATGGCAGGGAGAGCCTTCTTCTAAGTTGCTGGAAAAATCATCCAGTCGCCCAACCATAAACGACTCCGTCCAGTGGAATTCAGTGAGCTTCATAGGAATGGTCGGCGTTGATTCTATCACATGGCACTATAACAGAAAGAAAAAGGGAATTTGGCCCAGGTAGGCCTGTGTTGGCCCTCAGTCAATGAATCTCAGTATTCTTTCCTTGTGTATGTCGACTAAAGCCTTTCTTTTTATTTTTTCTCCATTTAATGGTTATGAATTTACATATATTGTTTTCCTTAGTGATATGAAGCTTCGGAAAACGATAGTTCTGACTCCATTTGATTACTCCTATTTCAACTTCATTTCCAACGTGCCACAAATGTATGCATGCATGCATGCTTGCATATGTGCCTAATGATGGTGTGTTTTTTACAACTATTGTCCACAGAATTCTTCCATTCTGTTTGTAGCAAAAAAAGGTACATGGAGGGTGAAAGACAGAGACCAACATAAAGAATTTGCTGAATTAAACCAAGAAGGTTGAAGATTGTTTATGGTTCTTCACATTGTTATTGTATGTAGGTAGATCTCCTTTGTTTGCTGAGGACCGACGACAGATGTTATGTGGTTCCTCTTCCAAAAGGATTGATGGTTTTGATAATATGTACCGTTATTTTTTAATCATCACCATCTTCCTGTGGAGGGCGAAACCCTGAAGGGGTTTTTTTTTCTTTTTCTTTTGTTTCTTTTTAAATATTGGATTTGGTGCTGGTTTGATAGAATGTGGCTTCAACTTGCAATGCCATTTCAACATAAGGTTTCCTAACTTCGGAAGATTAACACGTCCTCATTCCACAATAATCTCCTGTAAAAGATACGTTGCTCTCTCTCTCTCTCTCTCTCTCCCCTATGTGTGTGTGTGTGTTTGTCTAGGACAAGAGAATTCATTTGTGGTAAACATGTTGATCCATGGAGTAACATATCCCATTTACAGATTCATATTGCAAGTTGTTTCCTTGTATTGCAATTTGACCCGCAACTATTGAAATGTTGCAAGACACTACCTATGGAGGGGATTGGATCCTCTCTAGTACACTTTTGTGGACTGTACTTTCCTATACAGTTAAATGGAGGATGGAACACACCGCCATGTGTTTTTGATTTTAAATCTACATTAGTGCTGATGCTGATTCCTTACGGAGGGAGGCAAATTGCACATTTTTTATAGTTGATGAAACATTGTAATGTAGGGATGCAATTTGCAAAAAAATGTACTTTATTTTTATTTGTTTATTTTTTATATTTATTCATTCTTAACACTTGTTATGTGTCACTTCACTTGTCAGGTTTTTGGAACAAAATTTAGAAACTTTTTTTCCTTTTTTTTGTTTCTTTCCCTCCCCAAAATGGATAAAGAGAAATATTTAGGTTCACTAATATTTTACCCTTTCAATATAATTAAAGTGAATGAAAAGTCGTTTAGCTCATTTAGTTTATTTATTTATGGAAAAGGGCGGAACAGTTATCATGCATCTTTCTATCCCACATGCGGAACAGTTGTCATGCATCTTTCTATCCCTCGTACGGAACAACAAAGGCCAAGGAAAGTCACATAAGCATTTATTTATTATTTTGTATTAAATACCTGCAAAGTTTGTAAGATTTTGTAATTTTTCATAAGTTCAAATACAACAAATACCAAAAATTATGGGATGAAAATATTGTAATTATAAATTGGGTTAAATTTATTGACGCCCCCCATGTGGTTTGGTCACATTATATTCGGAGAGACCGTTGTGTGAAAAGACAATTTTGCTCTTGCATTATAGTATTACATTGTATTTTAAATAGGATAAAGTACAATGATATCTCTTGAAATTTGTTGTAATTGCACGAACTTTTCTTTAAAAAAAATTTATTTTTAAAATAACATTTTCGCCTACATGTTACACTACCACTATCACCACCCATGACCACTATTGATTTTTGATCTTGCTCCTAACATTTCTGATCAATTATTAAAAATTTTAACACATTATTTTCAAAGATCTTTGATAATGGTGATATATATACAAATACGTACATAGAATCGGATCTATGAATCGAGTTATTGAATGACAGTCTCGTGTGCATCAAAACGTACATATCATCCTAAAAATGAATAAATTTAGGTCTAGCAGTTCCTTCAAATGTCAGACCATTTCTTTGAGTGAATTTGACCAAATGCAAGTGAATTTAACCCTTATAAATAACATAAATATACATTTTTGTTCCAAAATGCCCTCACCACCCGCCAAACAATATTCTTTCCCCGTCCCAATCTTCTGTTTCTCTCCCTCTGCAAATCCACCCTCTGTTGAAGTCCTTTATTAGGTCTAAATTATTCACATTCATACTATTTCTCTCACAAGTCTCGCCATTTCTGCAAGAGCTGCCGGAGTTACTGGACCAAGGGCGTTGTCCTCCGCAACATCCCCATCGGCGGCGGCTGGCGGGAAACCAAGCACTCCAAGCCGGAGGTATCCTCAGAAACCGCGCAAAATCGCAAGTCGTCACTCCAAGCCACCACCGCCGAGGTAGCGTCTGCAAACACCTCTACTTATGCGTCTACACTACTCAGCAGTCTTCTTGTTTGGCTACGCACTCCTGGTTATCATCGATCCAACCATGGCCACATCTGTGAATCTCAAATACTCTCTCTCTCTCTCTCTCTCTGAATGTGGGTTTAGGTGAATGTTGAGGGTATGGGTATAGGGTTTGTTTTGGTTGTTTTTCGGGTGATGGAATTTCGTATATAAGGGTGTCACTGGGTAATTCTGTCGAACAGTTTGTATGTAGTCTGAAAAAGAGGATACATATTATATATTCGTCTTCACATATGATATATCAAAATAATCACCCTTCACCGCTGCAAGTCAAACTCCTTTGGGTCTCTTGTTGGACACAGTCTCACGAGCACTATGAACGCACATATTTTCTTTTTCTATACAATACTAGGGAAGAGGGGTTCTTGTTCTACCTTACCTATTTTTTTCCAGTATATCCTCAATATAAACGTCTTTGGCAAGACACACAGTAATCACAAGCTAATGAAAAATATCTTGCCTTTTTGTAAAATTGAAGTTTTGCATTCCTTTTTAATTCTTCTAGTACTTTTTCCAGTGACCAAATGGTGATTTTTTATTTATTATTATTATTATTATTATTATTTTGTGTATTTGTTAATTTGGGGTTTCGATTATGAACTTAAAAGGGAAAAAAATTGAGGGCTTACAAGAAAGTAACTATACAGGAACTGATTGAGTTGTTGCGTCCATTTTTTTTTTCTTTTTCATTTTTCTACGAGTAGCTTTCATTTTTCTTGTTATTAAAGACCTGTCTCACATTATTTTCTGACTCCGTCACTGCATGTATCCTTATAATTGCAGTCTTTAGATCTGCTCTAAAATACTGATTCCATATGTATCAATTAAGCTGTAGCTAGGTGTTCGTTCAAATGATTGAATGGGAATGGTGGCTCTAGTCTAGATGCTGTTGGCTTCTCATGTTCATGTTAATGTCACGTGATCGGTTGAGTTCACTTATTTTGTTTTAGGTGTCTTGTAGCTTTTCTTTTTAATTAGGTTGGTTTTTGGTAGTTGCTGATCAAGTGCTAGGTGCTAATCACGGGTCTTATAAGCAAGTGCTAATGCACAGAAGCTAATCTTAAGATCCCAACAAATCTGCTGGAAACCATAATTTAACCGGTGTTTGAGTGACAACCCTCATAAATGAACCAACGTTAACATCTTTTCTTTTTAACGTGTTCTTATCATCCCTGGATCATTTTTTTTAAATAAAAATCTTGCCTGTGAGTGCAGAGAAAGGCTTAATTTAATCGGTTAGGGATGTTAAAGAACCTTCGAAACTGAAATTGTATGGAGTCAAGAATCAAACCAAACTGCCACTACATTTTCTATTCCAGAATCATTAGAACCGAACTGTAGTTAACGATTTCAAGGAACCGAAACCGGTTATTATATATATATATATTAAAATATAAATAACTCATACCCCATAAACCCTAAATCCTAATTTCTCATTCTCTTCACTCTCGACTCTCACACTTCAGTAGATCCCTCATCCCTCCTCATCCCTCACTTTGCTCCAACTCCTCCTCATCTCTATTCTTTTGCCACACCTCATCACCACTGCCACGACACTCAACCTCAGCCACTTCCTCCACTGTCCCTTCATTGGCAGATCCCTCTCTCTCAACCATCCAGTGATCATAGGCCAAGGTATCTCCGGCGCGACACAAGGACACCACATCGGTTCAACCGTTTAGCTTCATCCTCTACAAATTCATCCTATGCAGAAATGAGGTCAGTCTTTTGAATTGAGATAGTGAAGGTCTGGAAGATCGCTGGTTCGAATTGGAGATATTGTGTTCTCGGCCATAGCTATTTCTCTTTAATTTGTTATCGGTACCTTCTCCCGCAGTTTCTTGGTAATTAACCAATCTCTCTCTCTACACGATCATATATACTTGGTGTGTTGGTGTGATCTTGTGTGTAGTTTGGTTCTTATCCAATCGGAGATAAATTCTTGAGGTTGATCCCACCAATTTCTTTCTTATGAGCTTTTGCAGTGTAATTTCATATATTAATTGAAAATATTAATTTATCATTTAATTAAAATTACAAACCTGAATTTTTCTTTGAATCTATCTCTCTGTTTCTACATATATATCAATATATGTTTGTACTTGTATATAAAAAAACCACATATGCATGTATAATTGTATATGTGCACTATACATCGTCGCTGTCTATTTCTTTCCTTGTTATTATTATGTCTTGCACTCAAAAGAACCGTGGGTAGGAACTGATTCCAAATTTCAGGAACCGTTACTAATGGTTCCGGTTCTTGGTGGGACCGTAAGGAACCGATCCGTGTACACCCTAGTTATAGGTCCCACTTGGATGTTTAGTTGATCAAATGTGTTGTTTATTGGTGGGGAGGATTGCATTTTATTTTTGCGGCTTGTGCCTGTAGAGTATTTGATAGCAGTGTCATGAATCATGATGTAGCTCTGGGGTCCTTGTTTATTCCTCTGTTGCATGATGTGGGTTATGCTCCCTTTTCTGGTGCTCTGTTAGGGAGTTGGAATGAGTGGTTAGGCGTCAATTACTAACAAGTTGTAGGTCTAGGAAGGTGTGGGATGTGGTGCCACTTTGCTTCAGGTGGTGAATATGGAACAAAATAATAGGACTTTGAAGATTTGGAGATTTCAATGAACAGATTGGAAGATCTTTTGGATTGTAGGCTCTGATCCAATGTTGATATGTGTATGTTTGTGTGACATGCGTATTTGTTCTTGAGCTTTTTTGGTGTTTTTGTATAGTTCATACTTAATGATGCTATGTTGGCCTCTCCATTAGTCTGTCTTTGTGGCTTTTAATGTTTAATTCAACATAAATGGTATAAGATTAAAAACAATCAAGAACTCTTGCTTGTTTTTCAGGTTTTAGCAATTACTAGCGAGACGATGCTCTCTTTAAAAGACATTGTACCTGCAGCTCAGAATAACATAAACACGCGATTCATAGTTTTGGATAAAGGAATGATAACTTTAGAAGGTCAACATAAGACATGCTTGGCAGTTGTGGCCGATGAAACTGCTGCAGTTCATTTTCAGCTCTGGGGGGATGAATGCGATGCCTTTCATCCGGGTGACATTATAAGATTGGCTAATGGCATTTTCTCTTACAACCGGAACAATCTTGTGCTTAGGGCAGGCAAAGAGGGAAGGCAGAAAAGGTGGGAGAATTCACCATGGCATTTGTCGAGACACCAAACATGAGTGAGATCCGTTGGATTCCTGATCCAAATAACTCCAGGAAATATGTGCAGGAGGCTATTATTTCTCCCCACTCACCTATTTTTCCACCAATTCTCTAACTTCTACACTTCTTTGCATTTGTTGAATAGCTGTTGTTATTACAAAGGAAAGACCATAGATTGTGAGGCTCAAGGTTTGCCTAGTATGGTACGCCTTCGACTCAGCTTTGTGTCTGTTTGATTGAATTTATCTACTTTTCATCATCTTATAAAGTTTTGTTATATCTTAGTTTTTCAAGACATGGAGATCTACCTTTCGTAGTAGATAATTGTCTATATGCAGATCTTCCCCTTCCTCCCTCTCCATGTATAATGGGCCACAAACATAGTTGAAGTTGTGGTTCAAGGAAAAACCATTAGCACCAATTATTAGCTTGGGTAATGACATGCTATTCAATTTCATGTTTTGCTAGTTAGTATCAGATGTTGGATGAGTCAAACATGAATGACTTGAATTTTCCTTTTGTAGTACTTTCAGGTAAATCTGTATCAACACAACACATATCAGCTTGTATTCTTTTTATAATTACTACGTAGACAACAAGTCAAAAGAAATGCGGAAAATAGAGCAAAGCTTGTGGTTCTGCATTGTGCCGGTGTTGATGTTGATGTTGATTCTCAAATGTGGGGATCCCAGTTGCCAAAATTGAGTGTTTGTGTTGTCTCAAAATCTTTCTTTTAGAAAAGAGGCAGCAAATTAATTTATTGGTTATCAATTTGAGCCACACTTGTTTTAGTTGAACAACTAACAATCCTTCTCTTTTTGTTTTGATTTGTTCATGGAATAGTAATTAACAGTATAAAGAACAAAATTATCCATATATTTACTTACCAAACTAAAAGTAATATATAACACGAACCATTGTCTAATTGAAAATTTCAGAACTGATAACTTGTTAAGCGCCTTAAAATCATGAAAAGGAATTATATAGCTGCACTTTCACTGTTCAAAAGGAATTTCTCCCCTTTTATGTACATGATTGTGTGTGTTTCAAAGAAACCGATAAGGTGGTACAAGTGTGATGAACTAGGAATTGACCGTCAAAATTTATCTTTTTTGCCTTGTTTTGGTCCCTTTCAGATTATGTAGTAATCTTGGGTTTATCTGTTTGGCTCAAGGTTAAGTTGTCTCCCATTAGAAATGTGTTTTCAATTCATATGAAGAATGCTTTGCATATTAAAAGTAATGGACCGCCTAAACGACCAATCATTTCTTAGTGGCCTTTGGAGGTTTTTACTATTTTGCTCACACTTTTACATACTTCAACTTCAATGATGGCATCTTGCTTGCTATACTCTAAGCTGGCCTTATTATGCAGTTAGTTATATAATGAGATGGAGGAGGAAATCTCGAAAATGCAGGAGTTGATCAATGAAATGAACTCAAACATGGGGAGGTGGTGGTATTGTTGAATTTAATTTAAAGACAATTTGCTTCTCTTTGAATGTACTTAAGACAATTGGTATTGTCTTATATATATATATATATATATATACATTTTCTTTTTAGTACACCGTTTAAACAATTATTATAGTTACTTGAGATGTTTAATACAATGTTTGGTGTCAATAAATTTGAGTCAAACTTCGTTATTTCATAATTACTAAATTTTGGTTTTGTGATTGATTTTCAACTTTTGTCTTGTTTGTTGTGTGTTGCATGGACTTAAAAAGGGAATTGATGTCTCTACATTTAGCAACTAATGGTGACAAGTCATTAATTAATTCCTTTTGCAATTGTTTATTTAACTGTTGCAAAAAATAAATGACGTCGGCAAGTGCAAAAAGCATGCATACTTTTAAAACAACATATAAATAAACAAGTCTGCCTTAAAAGATTCTGAATATAAAATGCAGGTCCACATGCAGAATCTGTTTTTGTTTTTATGTTTTCCATTTATAAATTGTGCTTTCTTTCAGGACCTTTACATTTCCTACATTTACCTTATGCGTCCCCCTTCTACAAATATAGGAGAAGAGAGTTAACAAATCTGGACACAAATTGAAACATTGAAACTACATATGCACAAACATTTTTTTGAGAGAAAAAAAGAAAAGAAAAGAAAAGAAAGGAAAAGAATAGAAAAAAAGAACAGAAGCAGCAGAACACAAAACCAGTTAATAAAAAAATGAAGAATAATTTATCTATAATTTATATTACAATACACAACCTATATGACCCATTTCTCTTGTTAAAACTTAAAAGTTCCACTGGCTTAATTGTACAGATAAAACAGAACATTGGGAAAGGATGATCATCACATATCCGCAAACAGCCAAGTCTTCTACCATTCTCAAGCTGTGTACACAAGACGAGCCGCCTCTCATGAAATTCTCTTAAAATACAACAATGTACTGTTTATTGTGACAGGTTGCAGATTTTCTGCTTGCTACTGAACGGGACAACCATCATCTTGCCATAGGAACTTGGATTTCCACATTGGAACATGGTAAATATAGAAATCAATCAGAAAACCTCAAATATATGCAAGTGAGCTACGGTCGAGGTCTGGCTGTGGGCGACCTCTAGTAGGTGTTGGTGGCCTTTGAATGTTAAGCTCCTGCAAGACCAAGCCCAAAAAATTTATTATTCTATAGGCAAACCCAAATTTTTTTAGCTATTTATGGAATTCAGCACATAAAAGGGCCTTGCTGCACCATAGAAAATGCAAAATTCTTGGCAAATCTCACCTGCATCCAAGTGTCTTCTAAACCACGTTCAGGAGATGTCTCTGGTGACTGAAGAGGAGGTGGCAAAGGATGAATCAATTTTGGAACCACAACTAACCCCCTGCCAACTACCAGTATTGCTCCAGCATTGTTGGCAGTCCCTGAAATCAATATCTCAATTAGATGCAGATGCTAGAACTGGAAAAGGCGAAAACTCAAAAGTAATTAATGCTTACCACAATAGTTGGTTGCAGAAAAAAGTGTGATCAATTGTCCCTGAGCAAACCGTTCAAACCCATCCATAACGCATTCATGGGCTCTTATGATGAGCTGTAATTTGTTTCTCTTACAGAAATCCGTGACTCGATCAGGCTGCAAGTAAATAATACCAGTAGGACTATAAGCATATGCACATAGCGAAATTTGCTCAAAGATGATTAGCAAACAGTGTCAATGCTCATGTCCAAATTATTATCATTATAAATTTGACAGCGATTACCAAATCATTATTAGTTTGACGATGATATAAGTATTTCAATTGGAATACTACAACAACAATCATCAAAGCCGTTTTCCCAACTACAAGTAGTAGAATTGGAATAGGTTGGACAAAAAGTGGTATCTAATGCAATAAACGAATATCAAATAAGTTAAAAGGGTAAATTACACTCACACCCCCTAAGGTTGCCGACGATGGTCGAAAATAGCCCTAATTACGCCGACCTCCCTTATTAATGTTAGGTGTTAAATTTGAGGGTGAAATGTCATGTTCGCCCTTCATTTTCAATAATTTTTTAATGGGTTAATCGCACTAAACAACATCCCCCCCCCCCCCCCCAAACTACTATTTAGACAGTCAGTTAACCCCCTAAACTATTTCGTTCTTTTAAAAAAAATCCAACATCAAAGGAAAGCACGTGACAAGGCAAAAATTTAGAAAGAGAAAACGAACCCTTATAACAGTTATATGGACTATATATACCAATACATGTTATATGTATAAAGGTTTAAAATAAGAAACCCCAATTTGTGTTCTGCAACAAACCCTAACCATCATTTGCATCATTCATCTCTCTGTGTGTTGGTGTGTGTGTGTATGTACAACGCATGCAAGTTCTCTCTACCTTCTCCACATAGTGGGTCTCTGAATCATGAGGGAGCTCAATTTTCAATTCATTTATAGAATGAGGCATACAGACCTAGAACCCGAATTCATTCCGGTGAACAAGTATCACCAAAAGGCCGTAGGGAAAAGAGGTAAGAAGGAGGAGAAGAAAAAGAGAGGAGAGTTTTTCTCAGAACCCAATGAAAGAACTCCGAATGGAAGGTGAGCAGAAAGGATCTAATGAGCCATGGAGTAGGGATCCAATGCTGATCGCAAACACAATCGGGATTGACATACAGCTACAGCAGCAATGAAGACATCGAGATTCAAGGAGCTCGATGATGATGAGGATGGCATGACCTGTAACCCAACTTTCCATATGTTACTAATTACTTCATAATATTATATCAATCAATCCCAAAACCATTCGAGACTCTTTGACACCATTATCTTTTTTAAGTTTGTTGTTTTTGTCCCCCTGTATCCATCCAAAACCCAAAAAGATAAATTGTTGAAGAACAACTCTGCAATAGCTCATGAACCCAACTAAACTGCTCAATAAAGGCACTTCTATGTCATCACCATCCAAACTCTCCGACCCAATCTCTTCATCTAAGAATTCAATCTCCTTGTGACAATCACTTCAACTTTGGATAAACAACTCTTTAAGGTTTGTACAATTGCTATCTTCAAAGGAGAGTGAGAGCTTAGGTTTGGAGTCTTAGCTTTGAGTGGGTTTAGAGAGTGAGACCTGGTACATACACTTGAAGGGAGGAATTGTCTGGCGCGAGAAATCGATATAACCAAAACAATTGTGATAAAGTTATGAGGTGTTGTCACTTTTCTATTGGACATTGGGATTACATTTGCCATGTCAACAACTGAAGTTTGATAGAACCACAAACGATGTCGTTCAATGTAAGGGCAAAGAGGTAATTTTAATTTTTATTTAATAGCTGGTTAACACTGCGTTCTTGAGTGTGTATTTCTATTAATTTAGGGAGGCAGTTTGTAGTTTGGGGGGTTACTAGAATCTGGTTATAGTTCAGGCGGATTTAATGCAATTAACCGTTTTTTAATAAACAAAATCTGAATATGAAATGACCATATTACTCTTACCAACTTAAAAAATAAAAAATAAAAATAAATAAAAAAACTCTATCTTCTCCATCGTTGCCCAACTTCACCCACCACAACCTGCACACAATGACCACCAAAACAATAAATCCACCCACATAAAAAAACTGTTTGAGGTTCTTGATAAGTTTTGCCAGATGAAAGGCTTCGCTACTTTCTCTAGGAACCTTTACAATTCTTCCTCCTCCGACACTCTTTGTTACTCTCACTCTTAACCTCTTTTTCTAGAGGCTTTGCATCCGATTTGACGACAACAACGTCGTGTTGATTGGCAGTGGCCCAAAAGGCTAGGTTGCAGCTCTTAACGCCGCTCAGCTTGGATTGTATTCCTTCTACTCAACCCAATCTTCTTCTTCTTCATCATTGGATTTTAGGATTTCTCATATATCTCTATATGTTGTTAATACTTGTCATAATTTCCAATTTGTTTATTTTTGTTGTTTAACTGATATCACAATTGACAGTGTTAGGTTGGCTCAAATTCCTATTATGATTAGGTTTCCATTATAGAATTATGTCTTATTAAGTAATTTCTTAGTAGGTAAATCTTGGTCTCGAGAAAGGAAAGTTCTTGGTAGGCAAGTCTTGGGCTCTAAGGAGTAATCCTTGTCCACCAAAGAATTGGGTTTTGGACTCTATAAATAATTACCTATGTTATAGGTTGAAACGAGTGAGAAGAAAAGAGGCAATACTCTTATTGTATTTGAGAGGTCACTCTCATTGTTTTGAGAGGGCAACTCTTGCGTAGAAGTAATACTCTTATTGTTTTTGAGAGGACACTTAGAGAGAGAATTATTGTTTTGAATTTGTGATTTCCTTGAGTGAGATTGGGTGTATAAGGGTTAAGGGTTAAGAGTTGAGTGTACTCTTGATACAATTTTTCAACTTGTACTGTTATAATTTATATAGTAAAATCGGGCTCTCCATGGACGTAGGCTTGTTTAGCCGAACCACGTATTATTCTTGGTGTGTTCTTGCAAATTTTTTCCTGCTTGTTTACTTATCATCACATCATAATATTTGGTGGTACGTGATTGGAGGCTTTTTTTCTCAACAAATTGGTATCAGAGCTTCAAGGTACACACAATGTGTTTAAAAAAAATCTTGTATAGATTTTTTTTCACAATACTGGTGTTGTTCGTCTTGGGCACTTGTGACAATCATAACCGGTAATATTGCCACATAATACAAAGTGGAGAGATTTGATGGTAAAGATAGCTTCATCCTATGGCAAGAGAGGGTGAAAGACATCTTAGTTCAACAAGGCTCAGCGCGGGCATTGAAAGGGAAGGATGCAAAGCCAGAAAAAATGTCAGTTGATGATTGGCATGATATAGAGTCAAGGTGTGTTAGCACTATTCGACTCTGTATTGGAGATAACATCATTAACAATGTTAATGAAGAGGACTCGGCGCCGAAATTGTGGGAGAAGCTTAGAGAAGCTCTATCTAGCGAAAAGTCTCACAAATAAACTTAATCTAAAGCGGGAATTGTACAAGCTAAAGATGAAGGAAGGCGGAAACCTCTTGGAGCACATGAATGAATTTCATGAAATTGTTGATCAACTTGAAAAGGTCGATGTGAAAATTGAAAAAGAAGACAAAGCCATATTACTTCTTACTTCACTTCCAGATTCCTATGAGAACATAGTGACTACCGTCTTGCATGGCAAGGATACGCTGAAGATGGAGGAAGTTGAGTCGACTCTCTTGTCCGATGACAAAAGGAAATCTCTCATTGATGAGAGTTCAAGTTTGACTATGGTTGCTCATTGGCAGAATAGGGGAAGACAGACTAACCAAGGATCTAGTGATAACAGCAGGTCTAGATCACGAGGGGGAGAAAAGGGTAAGCAGTGCCACAGATGTAATGAGTGGGGCCACATTAGAAAGAACTATCCACTTGCAAAGCAAAAGGATGATGACGGCTCTAAGAATGGATCTACCGCATATGCTTGTGATAATAACTTTGGATCTGTTCTCACAATTTTCAAAGGTAACACTCTTACTCAACATGAGTGGTTTTTAGATTCGAGTTCATCGAACCATATTTGCTCCGTGAAAGAATGTTTTGATTCATTTAAAGAACTTGATGGTAGCTCTTTGTCATTGCCTAATGGTGACAAGTGTGCCGTTGAGGACATGGGAACGGTGAAGTTCAAAATGTTTTATGGGGTGGAACGCACTTTGGGGGATGTGCTTGGGTATACATATATCTGTGTAGATTGAAAAAAAAGGATTTACCAGTAGAAGTTGTGATGAGATGATGAACGTTGCGATAAGATGAAATTTCCCGAGAGGATTCACCAAACGTCATGGTTCTACGATCCCATCTGGTGGCACATTGAACCTTACGAAAGAAACGATGACATTATTTGAGATCACCGTCGGATGATTGTTAACCATAGATAATGAAGGAGATTGTTGGAGAGAGAGAGAGAGAAACTGACCAAAGATAATAGAAGACCCTCGTATCGCCAAAGAAGATGACCAAAACTAACATGAAATGAAATGATAAGAATGGTTTGAAAAAAATAACAAATGACTTGTGATAGAAAAGAATGGAAAAAGAGAATCCATGAAGTTGGTCCCGTTCATATAGGATAAAGGCAAGGATGATAATGACGATTATTTATTAGTTTGATACGATCCCCAAATCCTGTGCCCTGACCAATATAAAATTTAAAAGCCAACGATCACTAAATTTTTTAAGTGGTCAAGTTTGCTCCATAACTACATATCTTCTAGATTAAGATTAATAATCAACGTGTAAGGGAGCAATTAGGAGTAGCACCACTTAGTGAAAAAATAAGAAAAGTAGGCTTAGGTGCTATAGACATATATTTAATGCAAACCTTTAGATGTACCAATGAGAAAGAGAAGATTAGTTTGTGTTGAAGGTAAGAGACAGAGGATGACCAAAACTAACATGAAATGGAATGATAAGAATGATTTGAAAAAATTAATTCTAATAAGTGAAATGACTTGTGATAGAAAAGAATGGAAAAAAGAATCCATGTAGTCAGTCCCGTTTCTATGGAATAAAGGCAAGGATGATAATGATAATTATTTATTAATTTAAAAACAATCCCCAAATCATGTGCCTTGACCAATATAAATTTAAAAAGGCAACGATTGCAAAAAAAAAAATTTTAGTTGTCAAGTTTGCTCCATAACTACATATCTTCTAGTTTAATTGGGATGTTGAATATGAAAAAAAATGCGGCTTCTAGGGCATAGGTCAGGAATAAATCTTCATTTTACATCCCTTGGTCTTACGCTGGTTGGGTTCAACTTAGAAGGAGACTGGTAATAAGGTAATCAAGTCTTGAAGCAACAATACACACCAAACTACTATTGTCACCAGAGAAATTTGCAAATGAAAATCTGTGGATGACAATACTTAGAATACATGCATACACCAATATTTCGGAATCTTTAAACAAGGAAATATATTTAACAACAGTCATAAACTTAAGTCAGAGAATCAAGGTTTTTTTAAGAGTGAAGATCAAGCCAATAAGAAGAGGCATTCTGCTTTCAATCCATATTTACAAAACACAAGAACTAATAATGGATCAAATAAAATCACAAATCCATTCCAAGAACATTCAGTGAATTATATAACATACATACCCCAAAAGTGACGAGACCAGGCCCTCGAGCATTTGGTCTCAAGCCCTCTACGCTATCATTCTCTGTGGGATCAGACCTGTACAAAACATGAGATGATGTACACAACACAGGATGGAAACTTAAAGATCCGAATGAGCTACAAGCCTACAACTTACCATAGAAGATCCATCAAAATAATAGATCCAGCATCCATTGTTATGGGCCTTTGTAGTTTCTCTATCTGTTCAACCGAGTTTATTGATCTCCCTATGCCACCATGCATACAGATAATTTTTTTCTCAATAAGAGCAGCAAGTGGAAGATAGTTGAAAAGTTGATTGAACCGCGTCCATGCCCAAATACCATCATTCTCTCCCTAAATACACACCTGTTAATAGAAAATTCAAACCTTCAAAGGAGAAATGTTTAAACATAAATCTGTACCATTCTCTCAATGCATTCAATACGAAAACCAAAGAGTGCATTTATGTCTGCAGCCTCATGATTTCCACGTATCAAGTGAACATTCTCGGGATACTCAATCTGAAAATCACAACAATGGCCAACAAGGTCGGATAAAAGAATTGGCTAAACAGAACTAAGTACTAAAATAGTCAAGGCAGAAGCTTGCCTTCAGAGCAAGGAGCAAGGTGATGGTCTCCAAGCTGTGCTGTCCTCGATCAACATAATCACCGAGAAACAAATAGTCAATGTACCTGAAACATAGAAAACAGTGGCTGTAAAACAAGTCACGAAAAACTGTTTACAGGACTTGTTATTCAGATTTTTAATTTATAATGAGAAATAAAGTTAATAGATATAAGCATTCAACCAGTTGGGCCAATTCAAGCAAGAATAATAATAAGAATATTAAATTGTGCAAGAGCAACATTTGGCAGACACATAAGCAGAGTGGTCTATGAAGAACTCCAGAGGCAATAACCTACCCCTTTGATTGCCTCTACATCATGCATCATTGCTTCGAGTTAAGAGGTCTTACTTCCATGTCAAATTGTGTAGAGCCTCAGTGACCTGAGCATGAAGCTGTCTGAAATCTGAATCAACAGCAGCAGTACACACTGCACAGATTGACTAGAATTCATGCATGGGTGAAAGGCATGGACTACCCTGCACAAAATAGGGGTTCCAAATCACTAAACACAAATTCCACTATTAGAATGTATATTGTTAGGGCATTTGTGTAATTACACCCTATAAGAGTATTATTGTCATTGTATTCCTTGTACAGATATATGGGACTAAGTTCCTTATTTTTCAGAGAGAAATATACAATAGCAACTATTCAATCTCTCCTCCGCATTTCTACATGGTATCAGAGCGTCGGTCCATTGCCGTCGAGTGTGTTTTGAGATCGTAGAGAGTGTTCTCCGATCACTGTCGTCTTTGTGTTCGCCTTGTCGATTGGTCGGCATCAATATCCAACTAATTTTCGTCAGTCCATCTTCACTGAATCTGGGCATTTAATTCCCATCGCAAACAATCGTCGTCTCACCATCAGAAATGGTGCCGCTGTCATCCCGTCTGTGTATTCTGTCCACTGCGTCACTGCCAAACTCCACCATCTGGTCTTCTCCGACGAAATACCTACCACCGCGAAGCTCCATTGAAGCCACCATCTGCCAAGAACCACCGGGCAACCTCAAGAGAAAGAAAAAGGCGAGAGGGAGAGAGAGAAGCAGAGAGGAAGAAGGCAGCTGTCGGCCATCCAATTCTGCCGCCTCAAAAGCCCTTCACAGTACTTAGGGCTTGAAGAGAAGAGGGGTGTTTGGTTACATGGATAAGCAACCCAAGTTTGGGACAACTTCGGTACGCGGATAGTTAATCCAAAGCTGGGATAGGCCAGCAACCAAACCCAAACCCATCTTCAGCACCCGATTCAGTCCATCCCCGACCCGACCCACTAGGAACTATTCGGGCCAACCCATTTAAAAAAAAAAAAACAGGTTCTGTTTCTGCAACCTCTCTGTCCAGCTCCATTTCAGGCCCTTTTTTTTTCCTGCCAAATTTTCTTTTCTTCTGCAAATTTTTTTTTTTTCTGCAAATTTTCTGTTAGCTTGTCATGGCTGAGCTACCTGTGACTGTGCCTCCTTCTGAACTCAAAACCTCTGCTGCCATTAGTAATCCTATTGGGCTGCAAATTACCACCGTCAAACTCACTAATACCAACTATCTATTATGGGCCAAGCGGTGAAGATTTCACTTGGGGCTCGACCTAAATTAAATTTCATCTTTAATGATCCTCCATCTACCACAGATCAAGGATATGCTGATTGGGAAGCTAACAACTATCTGGTCATGTCTTGGTTGTGGCATAGTATGGAATCCTCCATTTCAGCCAACTTTATGTTTGTTAATACTGCAAAGGAAATTTGGGATGCAATTAAAGAACCTATTTGATGGACAAGAATGTTTCTCGCATCTACTATTTGTATGAGAAGATGTTTCTTTTCCGTCAATCAAGCCAAGGCATAGGTGAGTATTACAGTGCCTTTGGACTGTTGGATGAATTGAATCAATACCATCCACTGACTAGGTTCAAAAACGACAACGCCAGGAATTCCATGTCTCCATTTTTCTCGCTGGTTTGGATCATACTCTTCAGACTATCCGAGATCAAATTCTTGCCGGTGATGAAGGACTCCCATCTTTGGGTAACATCTATGCTCGATTACTTCGAGTTGTTGAATCATCCCTAGCATCATCCGTTGGAAAAGAACATTCAGCTTTGCTACTTCCATCTCCTTAGCATTTTCCCCGAGGTCGTGGTATTTCGGGTAGCAACCGTGGCTATGGAAGCAATATGGGTGGTCCTCGTGGAAATGGTGGTCGCGATAGCGGTCGTGGTCGGCATAGTCGTGGTCATGTCAATACTCGTCATTGTGGTCACTGTCATGGTACCAATCATACTATTGAGTACTGTTGGGATCTTCATGGAAACCAGCATGGGCAAATCAAGTAGTCATTTCCTCTTCCACGACTAATTCTCATCCCTCTATTGGATATAATCCTTCAGCCTCTATTGCCTCTGCCTCGCGACCCAGTTCATCTTCTACTAGTGATCTTGTCACATTATCACGTGCCGAGTTCAGTGCCTTGGTCAACCAGGCACACCACAAGCCCCCCGATGGTGTTGCTACATTTGCCCAGTCAAGTAATATTGCATGTTTTTCGGACTTACAAGTGTCATCCTCTCCTTGGGTTCTCGACTCTGGGGCATCTACCCATTTGACTGGTAATGAATCTTTATTTTCTACCCTCCAGAAGTCTACTTGCACACCTTCTGTTACTCTAGTGGATGGTAGAACTCACCTATTATTGGTCGGGGTATAATTAAACCCACCTCTTCTATTTCGTTATCCTCTGTACAATTGGTTCCTCAGTTTTCTTTTAATTTGTTATCGGTGAGTAAACTGACTCAAGCACTCAACTGTTCTGTGACCTTTTATCCTTCTTTTTGTGTTTTTCAGGACCTCAAAATGAAGAGGACGATTGATGGCAGTCTTGAACAAAATGGCCTCTATTACTTAGATTGTGAATCGTCTACTAGTGGTATGGCTCTCCATTCTCGGGTTTCTGCCAATCAGTGGAATTATCGATTGGGTCATCCCTCATTGAAGTATTTGAAGTCGGCACTTCCTTTTCTTGAGTTGGTAACTACTTTGGACTGTGAGTCATGTCAATTAGGACAGCATCATAAAGTTTCTTTTCCTCCCCGCATCAATAATCGTCGGTCCTCTCTTTTTGAATTAGTGCAAACTAATATTTGGGGTCCTACTCGTCATACCAGTACCTTGGGTTTTTCCTATTTTGTTACTTTTGTTGATCACTATTCAAGGATGACTTGGCTACTTGGCTATATTTAAGGAAAGATCGTTCTGAACTCCTTGCTATATTTCAATTATTTTATAAAGAAATTGAGGTCCGATTTAATTGTGTTATTTGTATTTTACAATCTGATAATGCTATGGAATTTGTCAAAGGTATTATTTCTGAATTATGTGATTCTCGTGGTATTTTGCATCAGACTTCATGTTCTTATACTCCCCAACAAAATAGAGTAGCTGAACGGAAAAATAGGCACTTAATTGAAATCGCTCGAACTCTAATGATCCATATGAATCTTCCCAAACCATTTTGGGGAGATGCTGTTTTAACTGCATGTTATTTAATTAATCGTATGCCATCTTCTGTTCTTAACAAGACGTATCCTTACTCTATTGTTTTTCCTAATCATCCTCTATTTGTGGTGTTTCCTCGTGTTTTTGGTTGCATATGCTTTGCTCATGTGTTACATCCCGGCACAGATAAACTGTGCAATTAAGTGTGCCTTTGTTGGTTACTCTCGAACTAAAAAGGGCTTTAAATATTGGGATCCTAGCACTCGTCGTTATTTTGTGTGTAGGAATGTGACCTTTGAAGACACTTCTTTCTTCTATTCCTGTGGTTTGTCTTTACATACTGATTTATTGCTTCCCTTACCTGTTATCTCTGCTTCTACTGCGTCGGTCCCACCAAAACCCCTTCAAGTGTATATTTGACGACCACAAGAGGCATTCCACCAATTGTCTACTTCTCTTGAGGTTCCTCCTGCTACTGCTCCTGACCTTCCTATTGCTTTGCACAATGGTACTCGTTTACCGCACATCTGATTTCTAATGTTTTTTATCCCAATTGTCTACCACTCTTGTTCCCAAGACTTTGTCAATCGTCACTAGCCGTTGTTTCAGTTAGATGTCAAAAATGTCTTCTTACATGGTGACTTAGCAGAAGAAGTCTATATGGAGCAACCACCTGGGTTTGTTGCTCAAGGGGAGTATCGTCACACTGTTTGTCGCCTTAAGAAGGCCCTCTATGGATTGAAACAATCTTCAAGAGCTTGGTTTGAAAAATTCTCCGAGACAGCATTAGAATTTGGTCCTAGCAGATGCCAGACAGATCATTCGGTATTTCTCCAGCACACTAAAGCTGGTTTCATTTTTCTTGTTGTGCATGTAGATGATATTGTTATCACAGGTGACAATTATGAAGGCATTGCTAAGTTGAAGCTGTTTCTACAGAACAGGTTTCACACTAAAGACTTGGGTGAGCTAAGATATTTCCTGGGTATTGAAGTTGCTAGATCTAAGGATGGAATCAATTTATCCCAAAGAAAATATGTGTTGTACTTATTCTCCAGCTTGAGGGGGAGTGTTAGAATGTATATTGTTAGGGCATTTGTGTAATTACACCCTATAAGGGTATTATTGTCATTGTATTCCTTGTACAGATATATGGGACTAAGTTCCTTATTTTTTGGAGAGAAATATACAACAGCAACTATTCAATCTCTCCTCTGCATTTCTACATCCACAACAGAAACTCAGAAAATAATTTAACGGCACAGTTGCCTATGCATCAAGCATTTGAAACCTTTTCCCACATATTGATGATTCTATGCTTGCATCAGACATGCGCTATTGGGTACTTCTGAAAGACCCCCATTAAAAAAAAATTAGCATGCTCAACTCTTTTTATTGCCAATTTGAGAACCTTCACAAGATATATACTTTTGATTCTGATATTAAATTAGGTCAAATTGTTTTCTGTTATAAATTCCCACAGAAGGTTTTCATAATTAATTTGCTTCATCAGTTGTTCAAACGATGGTCCCTGGCCTACTTACTTGGTTCATGACAGAAGCACGAACCAGGCTCAATACCAGCACATTAATAATCATATTTCAATCGAGCATTGGGATTTTAGATCTCCCTCCACCAATTCTATGCATGTCCTCTTTCCCTTTCCCCTATACATTTTTCGAACGTTATCAATTTTCGATCTTCTAATTCTGCCGTCAAATAAAGAATGGGACTGAGGACCAAAAAGAATATCCCCATGTGTGTTTGAGATGTGTGTGTGGAGGGGGAGGGGGGAACCTCAACCAATCTCAATCCAATGTCCCAGGATTTGCACCTACTGGAGCCACACTAGCGTTTCTTAGAGAGCACTTTTTCAAATCTAGCCTTTCCATGTCCATTCACATTGATTGAATTCACTATACATCCTCACTTGAACCTAATTCTATGTGCAACTAATCTTCAAGCTCTCCCACTGACAACTATATAAGCCAAGATTGTCAAAATAGTAATTGTGAGGATCCGCAGTTATTGCGCTTGCCTGGCACTTAGTTTAATTAGCATATTAAAGTGGGATTTAGTATATCATAAAATCATTAATTCCAAGTCAGAAATATAATTCTGGTCATGTATCTAATTAGTCTCATCTACCAGAACGAAGTTACTTCGATGAAAAATGACAACAAAACAGTGTACATCTAAGGTCAATCAAATTACATGAAAAGCGAAAATTTGCGAGTCAAAAGTTATATTCACAAAGGCCTATCTTTTATGAGGTTATGTTAGGCCTCTGTAACTGTTGAATATACATGTTAAAAGCACCATGACATACATCAAACAACACAGATTCTAAAAGTAAAGCAGCTTGCATGAGAATGAGAAAATAGAACAATAAAAACAATATTAGAAATTCGAGGCCTCTTTGAGACTTAACAGAACTGTTTGCAGTTATACACTTTACCTCTAAAGGTGCATGAACTCATGTGCTGCTATTTATCATTTCCCAAAATTGGCTCGCTTTAATTTTTAGAAGTGAAATATGAGTCAAATGTCGAATATTTGCATAAACATCAATATCAAGCTTACGTTATGTCTCCTGCTGTGGAAGGAAATCCATATTCATCAAATAGCCGCATTAAATCACCAAATTGTCCATGAAGATCACCAAATATTTTGACAGGAGCTTTCAATTGAAGAACTGTGGGCTCATGCATAAAGATCTGTTCAGCAGCATAGCAAAGCTCACCCACTTCATAAGAATCCAGAAAGAACCTCCTATTAGCAGGAGGTTTCCAGTTTCGAGGTCTAAGCAAAGTAGAAATAATCTGCAAGAAAGCAAATGATAATGAAGAATATGCAAACATTATATTTTTCTTATAAGAGAAAAGAACACTAGAAGTGTGTTAATGTTTGCCTTCTTATGCAAGCCTTGAGGAGATTTCTGCCTGATGAACCTTTTGGTAGGATATGACAGGTCATTATGCAAGGGAAGCATCCGTCTACTCTCATTTTCAAAATGATCCAAGGATAACTGCCTGACCATCCCACCAAGACTCCCTACAGCTTCTTTAGCAATTACAACCTGTAGCATCAGAAACAGCATGATTTCGCAGCTTGAAGATTAATGAAACACGATATATACAATGTAAGACCGGAGGACATACAGCTCTAGGGTGAAGGCGGACATCTGCCTCTGTGTCACTACCCTCTGAAGTAGTTTCTGCAGCTTGTGAGTTGTCATCTGATACAGATGTTTCTTCTGCAGGATTGGCCGATGCAGCCTGCACAGCTTGCCACACGGCACTAGCAGCCTCAGCTTCAGCAGCAGAAGCCTCAGCCAGTTTCTCCATTGAATTTTTGTCCATGCTGTAAAAATGAAAATGTGTCGCAATGTTTTAAAGAAGTTCAGCAGAAATTTCCATAAATAAATAAAATGCGGACTACAGAACGAAACCTCATGCCAGCAGAAGAGAGGATTTCAGGTTTCCCATCCGAAGTTGGTGTTGAAGTGTATGAATTCAAATTGGAATGGTTTACTCTGGGGCTTGTCATATTTGAGGCCCTCTCAGATGTTAATAAAGGAGAATTAAGATCAGATTGAAGCGGAGAATTTTCCGCAATCAAAAAATCATCTAACAAAATATCTGCACCAGGTAACATAAAGAAATATTACTATGCAACAAAACAAGGTAGAGAACAAAGAAGAACACTGAAATTACAAAACAAAGCTTAAACAGTTACTATAATACAGAAGAGATAAACAATTACTTAGATACAGAAAATTGAAGAAAATAAAACATGCCACGATTACAATTTGAGAGAGAAGCTTATGTATCTATATTTCAGGAAAATTTTATTTCTTTATTAAACGAATCTACTCCAAATACTGTTTTGAAAGTGCAAACATAAGTACCAATTCAAAATAAAGGTAAAATTTTCACTATTATTTGTATCAGTGGAAGACAATAGCCGACAGCAATTAATGCTCATTTTCCAGTTTAAACTTCGCATAAATGGAAGCTGATAAGCAGGGTAGTTAAACCATATGTCATTTTATTTTTATTTTATTTTATAAGTAAATTTTTATAGAAAAAGCGCTCAAAAGTTAAACCAGATGTCATTGTGAAGTATATCTGCACCACAAACAATTATGATACCTTATCTGGATTTTCAGACAAATTCTTCCCCATGGGAAGGAATATGGTAGGGCTAAGCTCCCAAGGTGGCATTATTTTGGGTGTTGGTGGCTCATGGGAAGATCTTGACACTTGACAATTTGATGTTATGGTTTCATTCCCAAATGGTGTTGCAAGTGCAAGAACAACAGAGAGTCAGTCAGCCGTTTTATATCCATTATGATGTGGCTGGGCAGTTAAGGTTGGCTATTTTTGGGTTATGAGGGTCTTCCCCCGATTGATGGCTCAGCTATTTCATGGTAGAAGAGGAAGTAGAGGAAGCCATCGAGTGTGGCCCCAATATGCATAATTTGGTTTCTTTGGGGAGAGAAGCATCAGTATTCCTGTGAAGGAATTGAAGAGCGGGTCCACAAGTTGAACAACAATTTTCAGGTTTGTTTTACAGTTTGATGACAGGAAGGATGAACCCCTAGATAATCAGTATTTGGATTTTGTATCTGTTAAGGATTCTTTTGCTGATCTGAGAGAAGTAAAGTTAGGTTGTAATGGCACTTGTTCATGGGTTGCGCATCTCAATAGGCAATTTTCAGCGAACACTTTTGCTTGTCAAAAGCGGAGGTTGAATGGTTAAGACTCAATTGGGACAGGGTGCGTCTTACCTATCAAAATACATACATACATATATATATTTATAAATACAAACTCCTTGGCAGTAAAAAGCTTAAAAGTAGTATCCCCAACATAACAACTATTCTGTGTGGCATTCACACGATATAGTCCTACAGAAGATGTGTTCCTCTCAGGTCTTTAGAACAAAAAGACACTCTAAGTTCTGCATCTACCAAATTACAGTTCTTACCTCCTTTAAGACCACCATGAATATATATCCGAACACCAACAGATGCAGCCGCATGGCGACAACGACGCATAAGCTCCAAAGAAGGATCATGCTCAGTTTGTCCCTTGCTCATGCGTGAGGAAGTCACCAGCCCATTTCTATCTAACCAAACTCCAGCAGCAGTGTCCAATACTTCCAAAACAGAAATGCCACCAAAAAGACAACGATTGAGATTTTCGCCATTGAACGTATTATAATTATCCTTCTATTAATGAAAAGGACAACAAAACCCAAAATACCTGCGATAGCTGCTTCTCCTTCTACCCCCCGACCACCTCTAAGAGCACCTCCAGTAACATGCAATCGAGCACCAACAAATACCTGATAACCAGCAATGTCAAGATCGTCGGGAGTTTTTTTTTTTTTTTTGGGGGGGGGGGGGGGGGGGGGGGGGAGTGGAGGGGTGTGGAAGATAAAAATAAACAGGTCTACAAATTATTCCATTACCAATCCCATAACCGAAGACCACCAGATCTTTTCAAAAATAAATGTGAACTTAAAAAATTAATAGAAAATTCTGACGCACACAAAAAGAGAGGGAAGGGTTGGGGGTGAAGTTGAGTAATTAAAGGTTCATTAAACATGGGCTCCTGTTCTACAGCTACCACTTACCGCAGCATGTTGATACCTTGGAGAAGGAGATACCCCGGGTGCAAGAGTCCACTCCCACTGACCATTTCTATGCATGAGCAGCCCATAAGCATCTGCCAATGGCTGGAGATGCAAACATACAGCCAATAATAGTGTCAGACAGCTAAAAAATACTGAATGTGCCCCAATATAAGATTCAAACCAGAGGACAAAAGTATCTAGAAATAGTTTCAGCTCAAGAAAGATAAGGTGTTTGAACAGTATTTGATTGCTTTAAGGAATGATTATTATTAATCATTAGCTTGGACCATTCTATTATTCATTTTTTAATAGCTAGTGATACTCGAAGTTGATTGTAGATATACAAATATACTGGAAACTAATTGTCAATTTGCATGGGCTTTATAGTTGAACCTTTTAGTCATAAGAAATTAATAACTAAAACCTAACTAAAATCAATCTTGAAAGATTTAAATCGAGCACCAAGAAATACCTGATAACCAGCAATGCTAAGATCATCACAATAGAGGGGGAAAAAGGGATAAAAGTAAAAAGGTCTATAAATGATTCCATTAGCAATACCATAACCTAAGACCACCGAATCATTTCAAACTTCAAAAATTAATAGAAATTTTTGAGACACCATAGAGAGGATTGGGGGATCGATTGTAGATATACCTATGCCTAATTGTCAATTTAAATGGCTTTATAGTTAAAACTCATAACAATGTAATAACTAAAACCTAACTAAAATCAATCTTTTCTTTTTCTTTTTTCTTTTTTGATAACTGACCCAACTAAAATCAATCTTGCAACGATTTAAATCCCAACAACTTCGTGTTGGTCACAGAAAATTCTTCTTTGCCATTCAAATCTATCAAGATCCATAACCTCCATTTATTCATATGCCATAAAGTCTTCACTCAGACCCTCCTTTTTTTTTCTTCCTCTTGTACTCACAGTACCCTCCACTTGAAATCCAGTCACTTCTTGCCAGTGCATTAAAAGGCGTTCTTCACAAATGACTACACTGACTTAGGCATCTCCTCTCATTTTTTCCTCAATTCATTTCTTAAATAATCTATTCCTACGTCGCCACTCATCCATTTCTACATCCACAATTAAACTGCACTAATTTTTGTACATTCTGTTTCTTGTTCAAAAGACTTAAATAGGTACCTATTATCACACAATTCTACAAAATCACAAGGTCATTACTTTTGGTAAATTATGGCCATCAAGTTCACACCATTCCTTTTTTGCACTCATAGTTCTTCTAACTTTGAGTTTCATAAATAGGCTCACTCTAGTTTAGGGGACAACGCCTTCTCTAACCTCACCCTTCCTTATGGATGATAAATTAAAGGTAACAAAATTGTCACTTTTGGAATTATGGCCATTAATTTCACTATTTCTGCTTTTTATAATCTTAGTTCTAAAGTTGCACTTCCTATATCTTATTTTTGCACATTTAAATCCTTTAGGTCTTGATTTAACTCTCCACAGTTGGAGCACAAATTGAAGCCCTCCTTGAGTTGCCATAGGACTGCTTCCTAACCATGCTAACAAGTTAATCCATTCCTTGAGAAAAAAAACAAGTAAAATAAAACAGGGAGAAGATTTGTCAATGTACAATGTTCAGATTTCAGATAGATAATTAATCAAAAACAATCTTGATAGACTTCTTGTTAATGGCAAACCTGTAGAAGATAAGTCTGCACTAAATTATGGTAGTACCTCACATGCTAAGGTTATTCCTTCCCCGTCAAGCCATAAATTGAGCTTACTCATAATAACAGCTCCTCGAAAATTTGAAATGATGAATCCTTTGTGAATGGACATGTTTGAAAAGGGATTTGCATCTTTGGGAAAGTCCAAAAATAAGCTTTTACAAATTTTGAGCATAAGAGAGACATGAAAAGGGTTCATCTAACTTTGAACAAGAAAAAATTGAATCTCAAAACTATTTGGATGATGAAAAAAGATTTTAAATTTTTGGGCTGTTTGATTCCTCAGGATTTTATCCTAAGAAGTCAAAAGGTAGTGATAGTGACTCTACCACTACCTAATCTTTTTCTTTGTCAACTAAGGTCCCTTCATCTCAAATTCAAGGGCTTTATAATGGTTTTAAATTAACTAGTTACAAGCCCTTCTCCTTTTATAGGACATATTATCCAATGAAGTCAGGTTGACAGGTACCACATTACATTTAACCTTCAATGAATTCGGCCAAAAAAAAAAGTGGCTTTGTATAGCTCACCTACAGAGCCATGATAACAGAATATTAAAGTATGGTGACTCAATGAGAAGTGAGAACATAACAACAAAAAGCGCCTTTACATTTTAGCCAAAAGCAAGCAAAGGAAATAGATATAACATTATTATACAGTAAGCATCCATGTCATGCAATATATTAACTAATTGATAGTTTAAGCCTCCACAAGTATGATAGACTATACCGTGCCTGAGGAGTCTCTTCCACCGCAAAGCAAAAACATGCCATCTGAACGGGCACTAGCTGTTGCATACCTACAACAGAAGATGTAAAATTAGAAATGTGCATTGTTTAAAGGACACAAATATTCATTATTTTGCATTAAGATGAAAAACTGCAACCATATGCAGATGTTGATTTTAGATTGAAGTGCCACCAATCAGGGGTTTTGTTAAGTATATCCAGTTATCAAATTATAAGTAGTTTATTACCACCAGCTGTTTAAATCAATTGGTAACTCTTGCCATCCGCATAAAAGTACGGTGCAAGATTAAAGTCATAATTGGAACATGAGTGTGCGTGTTGCCTTATCAAAAAGAAAAAAAAATGTAAATTTAATAATGGATCAGTTGTATATTTTTCTTATACAACAACAACTAAGCCTTTTCCCAATTACTTGGGGTCGGCTACATGAATCTGATGTTTCCATTCCGCTTTATTTAAGGTCATCTCCTCAGTTAATCCACATGTTATCATATCTTTTTTTATTACTTCTACCCATGTTAGCTTTGGTCTTCCTCTTCCCCTAGCATTGCCCTCAATTTGGACTATGTCACTTTTCCTAACGGGCGCAATTAAAGGTCTTCTTTGCACATGTCCAAACTATCTTAACCGATTTTCCCTCACTTTATCTCCAATTGGTGCTACACCAACCATCTCCCGAATGTGTTCATTTCTAATTCTATCATTTCTAGTCTTCCCACACATCCATTTCAACATTCGCATTTCTGCGACACTCACTTTATGCAAATTGCCTAGCTGCCCAACATTCTGTACCATAAAGTATGGCTGGTCTAATAACTGTTCGATAAAACTCTCCTCAATCGTAAGGGGATACACCTATCACACAATATACTAGATGCACCCCTCCATTTAACCCATCATGCCTTGATTCTATGATTAACGTCATCTCCAATTTCTCCCTCATTTTGAATAATTGAGCCTAAATAACGAAAATGTTCACTTTTTTGTACCCCTTGATTCTCAATCCTCACTACATCCTCATTTGTCCTTCTAGATTTACTAAAGTTACACTCCATGTATTCAGTTTTATTTCAACTTATCTTAAACCCTTTTAGTTCTAAAGCTTCTCTCCAAACCTCCAATTTGGCATTAACTCCTCTAGTCTCATCAACTAAAACAATATCGTCGACAAACAAAATACACCACGGAATATCATTTTGGATGTGTCTTGTCAGCTTATCCATCACTAAAGCAAAGAGGTATGGACTTAATGCTGACCCTTGGTGTAAGCCTACAGTGATTGGGAATTCGCTTGTTTCCCCTACAGGCGTTCTCACTATAGTTACACACCCATCATACATGTCCTTAATTGTGTCGATGTATCTCTTTGTGACTCCTTTCTTTTCTAAAACCCTCCATATTAGGTCTCTAGGTACCTTGTCATAGGCTTTCTCCAAATCAATAAAAATAATATGGAGATCTCTCTTCTTCTCTCTATATCTTTCCATTAGTCTCTTCAACAAGTGAATAGCCTCCATCGTTGACCTACCCGGCATGAATCCAAATTGATTCTCCGACACTTCTGTCTCTCGTCTTAGGCGTTGTTCAATCACTCTCTCCCAGAGTTTCATAGTGACTCGTTAATTTAATACCACGATAATTATCACAACTTTGTACGTCCCCTTTATTTTTCTTATCATGTATCATATTCTATTATGTATCGTAAGATACAATCAGTTTTAAAAATAATTTATAACATAATATGGGTGAGTGTGTTTGCTTTACCACTCAAAAAAATTTAATTTATAAAAATTAAAAGCAAAAATATCAAATAGGTAGGAATTAGTGCCATAAGAAGTGCAAATCATTTACATGATAACTAAAGGTTCTGCATATTCATGTCGTAATTCATGAGCTCTTTTTTTTCTCGTGTTTTTCTTTTTAGGTGGAAAGGGGGGGAGGGATGGACCATGTCATAACTCATCAGATCAAAATAATAAATTAGGGAATGTAAATATATAATTTTGGAACTTGAAATTCCATTCAATTGCATTGATCGAAAAAGGTGGACAAAATATAATTCAAACTTTAATTGTTCCCAATGGTTCACTGATAAAACCCAAAAATGAAAGTTACAGACTACAGTTGCACAACTTATGTGGCGCACTACTCAAATAACAATACAACATATTGTGTATGATGTGTTACCACAATATTCACTCCCTAACTTACAAATTCCCAGTATGTGAAATTTTGCCTACAAGCGCAGAACTCCCATATCCTTTCAAGACTTTGAAAAGTAATTAATAATTATATTCCAACTAACCTTTAGGCCAAAGACATATGGCTTTAAGTAATAAAAATCAAAGACAGATTTTTGTAAAGAGGCAAAAGAAAGCAAAATTAAATGCCATCTTTAATCTTAATGCACATTTAAAACAATATTTTGATTTTTAACAAAGTCTACATAATTTCTTTAAAAGAAAGCCAAGAGCAATCCAAGTTCGCACATACATGTATCACGAATAGTCTGTCGCACATGCATCATAAAGAACAGTTAGGATGAGGTATGCATTAGGGATACATATCAATTTACCTCTAGAACATATTGAGTCGTGCTTATCATATTCTGTATTGTAATAAACGCCAACAACTATGAGTAGAAATCCAACACAAATCACACCAATCTGCAACTGAGTGATTGTGTACTATATTTCTAAAGATGAGGCTTGGGCTAGTGACTGCATAATACATGAGCAACAACCAATGTCCACAAGGAAATAAGCAGAAGTTGAGAAAAAGGAAGATAATGAGGAAAGCAAGTGAAGAGAGAAAAAAAGACAGGTGAGTCAGTGGCCACGATAATTGGGCAGAAGATTGACATAGCTTAAATGCTGAGAAAAAACTCAGATGTTGGCACAAACAGGTGCAATTTGAATAGAATGCTAACAGTTTGAACTGGAACAAAGAGATGAAGGACGTTATGCAAGGAAAAACTCAAAAATCCAAAAATATAAAACTACAAGTACATTCCTCATCTACTGGTTTGGAAGAAAAATGTCATTCTCTACAATAAAATCATAAGGAAACAGCAAGTTGGTGACTCAACTCAAAGTAGCCATTTTGGCCATTGATTTTGTTGGGA
The DNA here is from genome assembly GCA_026545225.1 of Cornus controversa. Classification (NCBI taxonomy): domain Eukaryota; kingdom Viridiplantae; phylum Streptophyta; class Magnoliopsida; order Cornales; family Cornaceae; genus Cornus; species Cornus controversa. The sequence goes on along the minus strand of CM048850.1, from coordinate 64,509,643 downwards.
ATTGTGTCTCAAATTCCAAATCTAATTAAGTTTCTATTTTAGAGTTGTATTCTGTTAGGGAATTTCTTGTTAGACAAGTTTTGGATTTCAATGAATTGTAATCCTAATGTAGCAAGGAATTGGGTTTGGAACTCTATAAATAGATACCTACGTTAGGCTGAGATTTGTGAGATTGAGAGAAGTAGTCTCATGACGGAGTTCATTGGTAAAGGTAGTTTGTGTGTTGGAAGAGTAGGAAAAACACTGGTGGCACTGGTCGTTTATGTGTTGGAAGAGTAGGAAAAACATTGGAGGCACTAGTAGCGATGAGACAGATTCGTGGAGTGGTACATGGTGAGAAGGCATGTACACGATGTTGGTATTGTACAGTTGTAATATCTCTATAAAATCATAGTGGAATCTCTCCTGATCCGTGGATGTAGGCTAGTTTTAGCCGAACCACATTATATCTTGTGATTGTGTGTGATTGCTTTATTCTTTCATTAGATCTAGATGTTCGTGCATTTCCGTTGTCCCAACAGATTTCTTGTTGAAATGATGTCCCGTATATAACTTAGCTACCACAAAATTACTCATTCCCAAGAATGCCTTCTCAAATAATAAAGGTCGTACCCAGTACACAAGGCTCCTGCTTGAGCGGGGTCTGGAAGAGGTAGATGTCGACTAGCCTTACCCCCATTTTTGGAGAGGCTGCTTCCAAGTCTTGAACTCGAGACCTATCGCTTTTAGGCGAAGGCACTTGCCATCGCACCAAGGAAGTTTTCTATTGTAGTCATCAGCATGTGTATAAATACTACTAAAATATAGATATTTAACATTGTATAGTAGAAAAGTTCCAAAAGCAGTAGACCTATTTCCATTAAATTGCAAAACAAAGTTGAATGCTAAAATTGAAATGACACAATACCCACAATATTCACAAGTCACCAAAGACCAACTTTTTACAATTACGAAAAAAATAATATTTACTCACATTCTAGCAGAAGGTCTATCACCCTCTGGATTAAGCCTCTGCCATACATATGGCTTTTGAGCAGTATCCAAAACCCAAGCATCTGACAGCACCCTTTTCCCTACAGAAGAAAATATATTTCTGTTAGGTGTTAAAATATCACAGAAAACACATGAACAAAATTTTCTTTTTCAGGACAATAAACACTTCTTTTGCAAGACAATAAACACGCGCAGGCACGCGCACACACACTCTATCAACAATGCTAGACCAATAGAAATGGACAAATAACTATCATAAGCTTCAATCTAGGAACTACAGATACTTCCCCAAGGTCGTCGTGGCCATATCGGATACATATCCGACACAGATGGATATACGTTGGATTCGTCTAGATACATGTCCGATACGACTGAAAAGTATCCGAAATTTTAAAATATATATTTTTAAAATCAGATACAGCTAGGATATAACAGGATACGGCTTCATAAAAACGTATATATTTTTATAAAAAATGAGGGTGTAATTGCAATAATAATAATAATAATAAAATCATTGTTTAAAAGAAAATAAAAAAAAAGGACCTAAAAGTCCAAATCGATATTAATCAACAACACTCATCAACAAAAAGGTGGAGAGAAGAAGAAGAAGAAGGGAGATCTTGTGTTTACTAAGGGATGTATTAATTTGAGTCATTCAAGTTCTAGGGTTAGGGTTTTTCTTTTTGTCTTTCATCTAATTACTTCTTTATATATGAACATATTGGGGATTACATTTACATTCATGAATCATAATGTTATGGAAAACTAATCAGAATTTATTTTTTCATATATAAAGGTATAATATATTAATATTTTATTGTCTAATCTTGTCGTACCCATATCCTGATTTTTGAAGATTTGTTGTATCGCCGTACCCATGTTGTGTCATATCCATATCATGCACCATAGGGTTTAATTTACTCGAGTTACCTTCAGGTCACAAACATGTATTGGGAATAAATGTAATAAGACAAAAATGCAAACCCCAATCATATGACCTTCCTAGCTTCTTTCTCTTCTCTTCCCTAAAATAGCAGATTTGTGTACTGTTACTCTTGGGCCAAACTTCACGAGAGGATCCTCTCCTGCTAACAATTGTCCTCCAAGGAGTTTGTTACTTAAATCTTAAAAAGTTGGTTAGTTGAAGTAGTAATATAATCTAAACTAGAGGAGTCATCAACTTATTTATAAGATCACATGTGGCTATAGTAGGTGAATCTTGTACAAGAAAAATATAGAATCCTATAGAAAAATTGGCCTCCTTTCCTCTTTGTCTGAGCTCCTCCATATCTAGCTAGGGTAATTGTGCAAGTTCACTCTTCCTTTGGAGTTGAACCACATAGTGTAGGTCTTGAAGTCAGCAATTCATGTCAATAGTTTATTACAGGCACCACTTCAAACAGCAACAGGCTTTTGGAATTATGATCAATTTACAGAAAATTGGTGTCAGGCAGAGGGCTGGTCATAAAATAATCCCAGACCTTGATGGATCATGAATTGATCCATAAATTTGACCCCCCAAATTATCCAAAATCAAGGCTTGGTGGATCTGGCAATATATATAAGTTGAAATATTTTCTTCCAGTATATTCATTACTAAGAGCTACTAATAATTTCATATGCAATTAACTAATATGATGATGATTCATGCTATCATTTCACATTCTCTTTGCAAACTATGAATATGTCATATCAAGCCTAAGTTGTCCTGTAATGCTTTTAGCTGGAACATAATACATATAAACTAGAAAGACACCCAAGTATGGGCATTGGGGTTTCTGGAGGACTATAAAAGTATTACTGTTGTACAACATTATCAAACGACTCATACACCTGAAGTTTCTGCCTGCACAATTACTCACTTTTCTGACAGCATCACTGATAGCATCTTTCACTTAAGAAAACAGCAAATAATAAATACATCCAAGTGATAAATTTAATTTAAACACATAAATTGTCTTACCATCGTAGCCACTGACAGTAACAAGGTATCTTTGGGCAACCAAATCCATTACATGGCCATATCGAGGCCCAGGACCTTGTCCCTGAACGACAACTCTACACCACAAAATACACTAACCATGTCAAAGTTTAAGAAACCAAATGGGAGAAAAACATATCAACTTTATTTCAAGAGGGGCTTACCTGTGCCACTTGAATTTGTCATTTGTCAAGTCAAGAACGTAAAGATCATCAGTTGAATGCCCAGCAGGACCTATGCCACCCTAACAATGTCACATCAATCATCAAAATTAAATTATAATATAGAAAAATAAAAAATTAAGAGATCAATCTTTCCTCATAATCACCTGAAAGACAACCATTGTGCCAACTGCAGCTGCCGCATGGGCAGCCCTAGGAGAAGGCGGGTCGCCGGCTGGTCGGATTCTAATTAAAGAAATAAAGAAAATTCAAAAAATATCTATAATTAACATTCAATATATATATATATCAAGCAAAACAAGTCGTATGATACACATACCTGGTCCATTTCCTTGTGAGGATATCATAAAAATGAACAGAATTCGTCACTCCCGCTAACCCTAAGACCAAATCAACAAATAATTCAGCAACTCCAAGTTGAAGTAACCACACAAACAGGAGAAAAAAGAAGAATTAGATAAGACGACGAAATGTACTGATTCCGGATGCGCCTCCCTCAATGGCGGTGGCGCCGCCGAAGAGGATGAGGCGGGGGCCGTGAGTTTTAGTGGCGGCGACGGCGGTGAGGGTGTGACCGCAACGGGGACCAGGGGCGTCTTCATCGGTGTCCCAGTAGGTCTCCAAGGAGGTATAGTTCGGAGCCGGATGCAACCACGGCTTCGAACCCATCAAGACACACAATTGAGATCGAACCAGTACACAACAGAAGAAAAAACAATGCTGCTGTCAGTGTACCAGAAGAAGAAGAAGAAGATGACGAAAATGGAAGAACCCTGAAAGGCAGGTGAGGTGGATCCGAGCCCCCCCGAGTGGTGGTGGTGGTGGTGGTGGTGGTGGTGGTGGGGCCTGGGCTCGCCCGTCGGGTGCGACGGTCCCCGTCTCTCTTTAGCCACTTTTACTTGGCTGGGTTGCTCTTTTTGTTTGTTTTTTTACTAATAAAAGGATATTTTCCGAGGGAACATGATGAATAGAGAGAGTGGTGAGGAAAAGGTAATGATGAGATTTTCTTTTCTTTAAATTACCCAAAAAAACATAGTAGTAATTTTCTTTTCTTTTCTTTTCTTTTCTTTTCATATGGCTAAGCCCACAGAGAGTCAACTATCATTACACGGGTTACGGACTTCGATAGAAAGAAGCAACCACTGAGAGACGCCATTGACATGCAGACTTTTTCCTGTCAAACTTGAGAAGCATCTGAAATTGGTCTCTACATGATATTTACCGTATTTTTTTGTTGCATGTCATGTCACATATCCATATGGTCTTTTTTAACTTTGTTAACATCTAGCGGCTTGCACAAGTTATGGGCCTGTAATAGTCACAAGAAAGAGAGAAAAGAAAAGCCTCTTTTTCCCGTCAATTTCTTCTTTTCCATTAAATTTCTTCTTTAAACAGCTGGCACTCTAAAAAGAGTTCTCCTTCATCATTAAAAAGAAAAGAAAAAAAAAATTAACTTACCTTCTTTTTAAATTAACTTTATTACAGTTACTTCTCGTCTAATTTGACATATTACACTTAGGGGTGCACACGGTACGGTTCCTTACGGATCTTGATGGAACCGGAACCGGAACCGTTACCAACGGTTCCTGATTTTCAGAACCGGAACCGGAACCGTTAAGGGTTGAAACCGTGAGGAACCGTACCGCGGTTCTCGGTACGGTTCCGGTTCCGAACCGCGGTTCCTTAGGATTTTTTTTTTTTTTTTTTTAATGAAGCTTGAAAATACAAAATATATATATATATATATATATATATTCATTAAATAAATGTGAGACCTACAATCTAAAAATGACACCCTATATATATATAATTATTATATTATATTATAGATATATATACATTACATATAATGTATATATATTATGTATAGTAATTATATTATAATATAATTATTATATATAATATATGATAATATAATTATTATACATAATATATATACATTATATATAATTATTATATGTAATGTATATATATATATATATATATATATATATATATATATATTATATATAGTTATTATATTATATATATATATATACACATATTTAATATAAAACGGTTCCGGTTCCGGTTCCAAGGAACCGTTACCCCCAACGGTTCCGGTTCCGGTACGGTTCTACTAGTCCTGGAACCGGAACCGGAACCGTTGGTAACAGTTCCTAATTTTAGGAACCGGAACCGGAACCGTAGCCACGGTTCGGTACGGTTCCCCTCGGTTCCGGTTCCGGTTTCGACGGTTCTTTATGCACCCCTAATTACACTTATCTCTTTTTACTAACAGATTTTAACAGTTATTAATAAAATAAAATAAAATTTAACGGTTATTAATAAAATAAAATAAAATAAAATAAAATTACTCTTATGCCATTTACACTTACCTTCTTTCTAGATTAATTTATTACACTCATCACCCCTGTGTTTTGAAATATTATACTTACCCTCATTTAATTTGAAAATTTGTAACAAATATTCTTTTATCGTCAACAACACTAACTATCAGAGATGATCAATGTTGGCGTGACCAATTTGAAGATTTATATGACAAAAATGTGAAATTATAACTGTGCCCTTAGTATTATATAAATAATTTTAACTAAAAATTATGTTACTACAATTACATTATACGTACAATCGCACATATTTTCGTAAATCCTAAAGGCTAAAATGTTTCAAATGATTAAAATTCATTACATTTTGATCGAAATGTCTGTCAAACACTTAGAACAAAGGTAAACTCCAAAATCTATTAGTTTTCATCATTCATCATTATGATGTCATTATTTAAATCGATAATTGATATAATCGAAAGCGAAAAAGGACTAAAACTAAAAGATATATTAACGAGTATATATATAAAAAATTAGTAATAGATTTAGAATGAAAATGAGAAAATGAAAGGCGAATATATAAAAGAAAATAATCTATGTATTTTTTTAGTTGGGGTTAGATTTGTCTTTTTCACAAAAAACATAGGACAAAAACTTTCCTACAAATATTTGAAAAGTATTTTTGTTATATAAATCTTCAAATTTGACTACACCAGTATAGATCATCGCTGACAGTTAGTGTTACTGACGATAAGAGAATATTTGTTACAAACATTCAAATTAGAAGAGATCAGTGTAATATTCTAAAACACAAGGGTAGTGAGTGTAATAAGCCAATTTAGAGGAGAGATAAGTGTAAATGATACAAGGGTAATTTTACATTTTTTATTAACAATAGTTAAAATCTGTTAGTGAAAAGAGGTAAGTATAATATTTTAAATTAGAGAAGAAATAACTCTACTAAAACTAATCTAGAGGAGAGGTAAGTATAATTTGTCCAAAAAAAAAAAAGCAAGTACTCCTGGTCTTGGGATACATAAGAACCATTTGAGAATTGTTAAATATTAAGATAAATTATTAAGATAAAATCATAAGATTTCGAAAATCAAATAAAACTTAAAGCTGTTTATGATTTGCAGCAAAACCTTAACATTGTAGCTCTTCGGTTCTGGTTCTGTCGGAATAATGCCAAAAAATAATACCCTAGTCACGTACAGTTGTTGTCTGGACTCTGGGGCCCAGATGTACGTACATCTTCCAGTTAGTGTTAGTGTTAGTGTTGATTAACGAGTGCCAAACAATGCTGAAAAGACCTGTAGATTGTGGCAATAACATAACATATTACCCACGGGCAAAAATCGCACTATCATTATTGTTACTGTATTTCGTAAGAGATCACGCTATATTATTACAAAATTGTGTACACTCATACTTACCATATTCATATATTATTATGTTCCTCAGATGCTTTCAGATTTAACTAATTTGATATTCTTAATATGCCCACTTCCAAAATTCAGGGCTAACTCAGTCAGCTCCACTGCATTGTCATTACAAGGATAATATTAGATGACAAAAGGAAATCCATCTTAGCCCTATCTATCTGTTATTTTTTAAATTAGGAAGAATCTAACCGCTTTGACACTTTATCAGGGGCAAGGATTTGGAAACCTCAAATGAACCTTGTCAACATCCCCCATTATTTCAGGATTGAGTTTAACTTTGCATGCATCCATAACCTGTTGGAGCTGCCACAACTTCGTTGCCCCAAAAACAGCACTGGCGACAAGAGGGTGTCTTAAAACAAATGCTGCCCAAAAGGAACCAAGAGTAAGAATGGAAGGTAGAACTAGTAGAGATGGTATAAATATACAGAATAACTTATTACTTGTTGATAGCCTAGAACAAGTCATGGAGCACATAACAGAGAATCAAATATCCAACACATTATGAAAGCTACATGTAGATTAAAAAGCATTCCTACCTCAGCTCATTCATCATTCAAAAACAAGCAATCAAAGCAAATTTTGTGATTTGGTCTCCTTTTCAATTCATGGGTGGAGCGTTTCAATTGTAAATATAAGAACATATAGAGAAGCATATTTTACCAGCACAATTTGGAACATATATTTGCGAGAGGATACTTGCCCAAAAATAATGAGATTCTAGTGCAGTGGAAAAGGTAAATCAGCTATCAGTTTGACCAAATCACCTTTGCAAAATTTCTAAACCACAAGTTGTCCATCTATGGATCAATAACAGAAGAAACCCAAAAATTAAACAGAAGGAAGAGCCAAAAAAGGGCAAGACAAGTTACCCATGGAGATCTGGGACCAAAGTGATTGCCACACAGATTCAGCTGTATAGAGAGGATAAAGTCTAGTGTTGAGGCATAACCAAACACGTAGGTCTGCTTTTGAAGCAATATTGAGACCCTAATTTATCCTATAAATTTGTGCTAAAATCACAAAATACTCCATATGTAGAGTTCTCTTCACCACTAAGGTGTCCAACAGTTGTTACTCTCCAAAATGTACCCCTCCAAGAGCTCAAACCTTCTAAAGGTGACCAGCTATATTATAATAAACAATTATTCTTTTTTGGTCATAGATAATGTTTCCATTCTCTTAATCACCATCTACTCTAAAATTTTAAGCTATTAGAGATGGTGTAACTTTCATATTTATATCCTCTAACACAACCCTCGCATGTGACCCTCTTCTAGTCCAACACATGTTTCAAACTTTAATTGTAACTTTATAAGGGTTTTGGTGTGAACTCGAGACCTTTTTGGTTCTGATACCATGCTAACTACCATCTACTCCAAAAGCTTGCATTGTTAGAGAGGGTGTAACTTTATATTTATATCCTCTAACACACTCCATTGCTTTTGGATCTATAAAGTCCAAGGGCACTAAATGTTTGCCAATAAGTTAAATGCTCACCAAATGATTTCAAGAACTGTTGTGCAACGCAATTTATAAATTTTACATTGAATTAAAACTAACTAAAACAATAATCAGAGAGAAAATTTCAAGAGCTACATGATTGACCAATACTTAGGTAGGCGTGTGGCCTTGCATGTCCATAGAAAGTGAGCAAGAGAGACATAGTTACCATACCAATTGCAATTGATACAGGATGAACACCATATTTTCCTGCGATGTCAAGGTATGCCTGCAAAAGATTAGGTTAAGCATGCATCAGTACCAAAAGGAAATAAAAGAGTCCTGGGCATGATGAAAATTACAAGTAAGAGCCTAAAGATTTCCTTAACAACATACCTCCTTGTTAGTCCAATTGTTAGCTTTTGTAACCCTCTCCAATCAACTAAACTCAACAATGAGATCACGGTATATTCATGTGCGTGTGTGTGTGTGTGTGAGAGAGAGAGAGAAGTGCCTAAGGGCGAGTTTGGTTTTGTTATCGGAAAACAGCTTCCAAGAACTCTAATACCAGCAAACAGCTTTCAGATAACTACAGAAGACCCTTCTCTGAGTGTGTAATTTATTTTTATTTTTTTAAAACTCTGTTTAAGAAAACTGTACACCAAATAAAATTTCAAATTGATAACTAAAAATTACTCATAAGACTGAACCATGCAGGCCCTAAATAATTTGTTACTTTCAAATAACAGGCTAAGCGGTATACCATTATATTATACCATTAAAAGATTCAGGTTATACACATCCAAGAAAGACCATAGTTCTAACACTCGGGGAAGCACCAACAGGAGTAAGCATTTTTCCCACTAAAACTAACTCAAAACCTTCAACCTACATTTTTCCAGTGTTAATGAACATCGAAAACTAAAAAAGTCTTTCAAGACTATAAATATTTATATTGAATAAGTGACAACAAATTGCATACTTTGGCAGCTTCTCTAATAGTGGTGCTGGACATGTTGTATCTTGAATCCCCTTCCGAATACCTCCCTGGGCAAAAGAAATGAAGCAAATGCCTTTGTTAAAGAGATTCACCAGTACTTGCAGATTTTTGAAGGATAGATTTACCAGCAGATTGTATGATTTAAGCAAGTTAATGATTTAACCTTTAAAAAGATTTAAACGAGCATCTACTGGACCCCCATCAGGTGAAAAATACTTTCCAGAAAGTATGCCCATTGCCAGAGGACTGTAGGCCAATAAGCTGACTCTAAAAGATGTTCGAAAATGAGAGAGCAAACATCACCAAGTTGAAGTTAAAATCAAGATAGATCTTCTCGATAAAGAAATCCAGTAGATAAAATTAAGTATACATTAACACAGCAAGACCAATCAAGCAAACGCCTCGCATTTAAAGGGCAATCTTGTCTTGAAACACAGTAAATTTGTATCAACAACAGAACCTTCCTCCACATATGCCTCTACTAATTTCTCAGTTGGAAGTACAATCCCATTCCCTAACTTCTCCTTGCTCCAACCACTAATTTCCATAGAAAATTAGAACTCCAATTCATTGACATTTTTGTTACGTAAATTAAGTGCCAGTTCAGGAAGCAAACTTAAAACTTCTTGGCAATGATTTTGTACGTAAAGGTGTACTTAAAATAAAAATGAAATCATGTAATCATGTTATATTGCAATCAAAGCCACTAAAGCCAGACAGTTCAAATCCTGTTGCAGGAATTCAAACAACTAAAATCTAAGACTTGTTTCACTTCTAAGTTCCAACAATAAAGGATTACCAAAACATTGGAAAAATAAGGAGATTGAGAAAAAGGTTATATTTTCCCCTTTCCTTGTATCATTATGTTTCTTGTTTGTTCTTTCAGGAATGACAATGAAATTTCCCAATGCACAATTGGAAATTGTCAGAAATACACTTGATATACTTAGAACTTGTGGGCATACCCTAATTTATGTATAAACCCCAAATCTGTGAATAGTAATACCTTGTAAAGTGTGATTAAGATGCGTGAGAAAGTAAATTTGCTATCAAGAACATGAGATCATTGAACTAGCACACTGTTTAACCACATCCAATGCTAACACTTTTTTCAGAAGCCTACGAAACAACACTAGAGACAAAGAATGTCAAAAAGCACTGAAGGTGCAAGATTTTTATTTCAAGTCCACAATAGAAGGGTACATTTCTCATGTATGCAACCATCCAAAAAAGTACAGAATACAGAGGAACGCGTCATAGATGTTAAGAGGATATGATTATCTACTAATTGTGTTTGGAACTAAATCCATGAGAACCAATTCAGCTCCAGGGAAGCAAATATCGTAATAGACAAAATTTAAGGACTATGTGGTTCCAACAACAAATTACTGAATATTTGTATGTTACTGATTGCAGCTTTTTGACAATTGTAAATGATCAGCATGATATCATTCACTGTCGGTTGCCAATAGTAAATTGTCAGAAAGATATTGAGTAGCCTCAATAATTTTTTTAACTTCATCTTAAACAAATTTGTCAAGTGTAAAAAAAAAATGCATGATTCGTTCTGTCAAAAACCAAAAAACTATATAGCATAATGACCTATAGATGCCAGAATTTTTTTATACAACTAATTTCACAAAGTGGCAGTTAAGAAAAACTTTCTCGTCATTTTACAGAGATAAATTTGATGCACCATTGATGAGTACCTCTCATGGTGACAACACTCAGCCATCCCAGAATCAAAGTTTCGGCAAAGCAAGCTGTAGGAGTTCTAGACATTAAAAAAATGAGTAAGTTCTAGAACAAAGATAATGACTTGTAAATTAGCTTCAGCATGAGTAGATAAATATATATATATAGAGAGAGAGAGAGAGAGAGTATTTTGACCAGAATTGACACATAAATACCTGCACAGATACTATCTTTGGATATCCAGCACCACTTTCAGCAACCTGAAGAAACTTCATGACGCCATAAGGTGTTTCATTGCTGAGTCCAATGTATCTGATCTAGATACAATATCCCCCCTTTTATAATCAGACAAATGTCACGTTAAAGAAAGATTGGCTACAGAAGCAAAACCCTTGACGTCATCACTAACCTTACCAGCATCAACAGCTCTGCCTAGAGCATGAAGTTGTTCCTCTATACGTACTGAACAAAACTGTCGGACTGGATAATATTCAGTTTCTCCAAACATGGGAACATAGCTACAAGAATACCCATTAACACTTCAGAAAAAAAAAGAGTGGCGGACAACAAATAAAATATCTGAAAAAATAAATGATAGGGTTAACATCCAAACCGGTCAGGCCAATGAATTTGATAAAGGTCAATGTAGTCAGTTCTCATTCGGGACAAACTGCATCAGTTTTACAAAACCCATTAGCAAATAATACGACTTCCAGAAACTGTCAAATGAAGTCTCATACATCTCCACCAACATCATAACTTCACATAATATAAATATAGCATCTCTAAATTCAGAACAAAGTATTAAGTGCCAAAGTATTTACCAATACAGAAATACAGTGGTTACTGTGTCATGGCACATGTAACAGAAAATGTGAAGACTGTGGATAAAAATTCAACGAGATTTAAAGGTTGGGGGTAGATAAAATAGCATTACTAGAAAGATCCATTAGAAGCCAATTAATCTTTAGCAATAACTAATAAAAACACATTTGCAAGCGACTGCACAATGTCAAATGGTTGGCTACTCATCATGACTTTGTAAGGCTTAGACTCCTCAAAAAGACCACAAAAAGATGTGAACATAACAAACTCGAGGCTGACATCTTCAATCAATCATAATCAACTGAACTGCGGATGCAGCTAATAAGCAGAATTTTTCATCAGAAAACATATTAAGTAAATTGTCCCAGAGCACCTGCATCAAATCCACACTAGGCTAATCAAATGAGTATGCAAATAAAAATAGATGAACTTACTAAAATACAATGAATTAAGAGGGAAAATGTAGTTGATAGTTCTGGTTTAGTAATTATTAACAAAAAAAATAATGCAAGAAACATGTTTTGAAATATAAAAGCTAGCTAAAAGAACTCAGTTCTTGCAAAAAGTTGGCTTAAATAATTAGAATTACTTAGATCTCTATTTCACTGTGAAAGACAGATATGTCTATCAATTTTCTTAAGCTTGTGCAAATGGCTTGAACTGCCCCTAGAAAGAGTCTAAAGACTCCAATCCACAAGATTAACAACTGAACTGTGAATGTGAGGTGTTAATGGGAGCAAACTATGAAGTTCAAATGACAAAATATAGTTTCAAAAGTGATGCAATCTTTTCATAAATTTGGGATTTCTTTTTATTCATTTAAAGTTTGAGTGAAGATTGAAAAGAAAAAAGAAAAGCATCAAGATCTTATATGCCAAAATTTCAATAATCATCTCAAGACTTGTAATTTGGCATTAGGGTCAAACCTCGAACCAACTACAATGCCATAAATCTCAACCATAATGTGAATCCAGGATTCTAAAAATTAGAATTGAAAATCATGTATCAAAATTTTACAATTTAAATCTGATGATTCTGATGAAACCAAACTGAAACCAAGTTGTTGGAAAAAGAATTTGAGAGGGTTTAGTTAGTGAGTGCCTAATGCATTAATTTCTAGTAATCTAGTCATGAAGGGTTTTGGCGCTCCTGATCTGCCAAGGTTGTTTTTCCACAAATATTTTGCGACAGTTTGGACCTTGCACTCCTGTAGCCAGTCTCCTTTCCACAATAATATAAAGAATTTCCAAACTGATTTAGTTAGTTTTAGGGCGAAAAAAACTGAATATGGAACATCATTTGTTTTTCATTATGTTAATGTTCAGAAGAAAGGGGAGGAAAATAAAATAAAATTTTCATTCAGGCACTTACAAAACTTCGATTATGCAACAAAGTGTTATAGGTTTGTGAACTTTGTGTACGAGAGAGTTCCGTGCCTCAGTACCATGATTTCACTTTTCTAACTTGCTGGTTCGGCACAGTATATTATAATAGACACGTTAGCATAAGTAATAAACATTTAATGCTGGTGTCTCACTCTCACAAAAGTGAAACTTCTAGCCTTGTGCTTCACGGCTTCGCCCCAAACCATAATTGTTTAAGGCGCACCTAGGTTCCAAAAAAGCCCCAAGCTCATCAAGGGTCAGATAGAGTGCCTCGACCTACTACACGCCAAGCCCATTCAATCAGGCTCACAAAAAGCTCTTTGGCTCGAACTTTTTGTCAGGCTCCAGGCACAAAAGAATAAGCCTTTTATTTTTCACTCCATCATGTATTAATATAATTTTTTTAATGGCCATTAAATTAAAATGTTCTATATCATATCATGATCGGATTTAACGGATCAATTTTTTTATTTAATGACCACTAAATTAAAATGTCCTATATATACACTTTTTAGCAGGCTCCAAGCACAAAAGAACAAGCCTTTTATTTTTCACTCCATCATGTATTAATATCATTTTTTTTGAATGGCCATTAAATTAAAATGTTCTATATCATATCATGATTGTATTTAAGTATTTAAAGGATCATTTTTTTTATTTAATGACCATTAAATTAAAATGTCCTATATCATATCATGATCGTATTTAACAGATCAAATTGCTTAACCTTATGAATTATTTGAAAAAATTCACAAATTTATAGTTAATTACTTACATTTACTGTTTGCTTCCAAATATTTATGATAATATGTGTTTAAAGTTTACATGATTATAGTTTTTTATTGTTTCACAATTATAGTCACATTTAATTTGGTTAATGCATATACATGTGAAAGGATTAATGCGGATTAATTTACCATATCCTAATAACTGATACATCAAAAATTCCACTTTTAGAGAATTTTTTATTAGTTGTGTTGCATATCTTGAATTGTTGTGATTGTACATTGATTTAATTGAAATCATAGGCATATTGAAAATACATATGTGTGTTGATTTAGCTAATCCATTGAATTGATATGTTGAAAAAAATCCTTTATTTTAATATTGACTAAGTTTTGTTGCATAATTTAATTATTTTTTATATACTTATATTTGATATGAATTATTATCATGTACGCATCTTGCTTCGATCGGGCACGTGCCTTGTATTGCGCCTTGCGTTTAAGCTTCAGAAGACCTTTGGCGCCTTAGTGTGCCTTGAGCCTTTAACAACTATGCCTCAAACACATAATGATATTTCTTGTACCCACGTATCCAATACAACAAATAATGTGGAAGGCTTCAGAATTTTATGCTGAAGAAGTGACTGTGAAATGTATTAATGTAGAAATAAAATCTGCATAAGCTAGACAATTAATAATACTATCAATAGCCTATAATGCTATGAAAGTGAAAGTTCTACTATTTTGCTTCATAGTATCTATTCTGAAACTGTATGATTCTACTTATGCCCATAAAGCCAATGCAACATATAATGTAGAAGGCTTCAATATCTTGTGCTGAAGAAGAGATTGTCAAATGAAATAAAACAGGAATAAGTTCTCAAATGAAATAAAACAGGAATAAGTTCTCCATAGATTGTACAACTAATCAATTGTTAAAGACAACCCCTGTACTTTCAGTAACTTCACAGTTCAATATAAGAAGTCAAGGGGCAGAAAACTGTCCCTAAAATATATGGATGATATTTCACTTGATAAAGTAAGTTATCAAGCAACTATGCAATCCCATTTGCATATAATATCATTATTCTTACCAAACACAAGCTTATTAGAAATTGCAACAACAAAATATACATGAGTAGTGACTAGTGAACCAACCTACTGTCAATGGCCTCAGTGATATTCCTAGCATCCAAACACTTCGGCCCACCTCGAATCCAAGTCATCTGTCCAGATGGCCCTGTCACCTGCATCAAGCCATTTAAGATGATGTTTCTTGTTTTAGATAGATAAAAGTCAAAAGTCTAGAGTCATTACAACGTTTTGGCCCTGTGACCTAAACCATTTAAGATAATGTTTCTTGTTTTAGATAGATAAAAGTCTAGGGACATTACAATGTTTGCTAATGACATAAACACCAAGGAGTACACATTTAGTGGTAACATAACCACCATTTTATCATGGATTTGATGAATTGAGGGTATGATAGACAGAATTGGCATAATTTTAATGGTATTGAAAATGTTAAAAAGCCATAAACATCTCTCCTTATCCTGTACAACTAAGGCATGTTCTGTACATATACCTAAACAGCTTTTCTGTTTCCACACTTTGTTACAATCAACAAAACATTGCCATACAAATTCCTTCATGCATATTAGACCACCACACCATGGAATTTGAAGCTAAATTTGTACAGTGCGACTCAATTAGGGTCCAAGTAATTTGTTCTGGCACGTGTACTGAAAACGACTCCAAAAATAATCAGATTAAGGAGATGGAGGCCATGGCAAGAATTCAAGGAAACCTCTCAGAGTCCTAAATCAAGAAAGACTAAGGTGTTGTTTGATAACTCAATTTAGCGCATAATTTTGTTTAGCGCCTATCCATGTTTAGCGCCTATCCAGTTAAGTGCATTTGATAATGCAATTTGAATATGCCTGAAAACGGTAAGCACCACTTAAAATGGAATAAAATTTTAAATGAAGAGACACTCAAAATTCAAAAAGATATAATAAAAAAATTATTTTTTAATTACCACTTAAGAAGTTCAGCTCTTAAAATTTTCAGTTATATCAAAGAGCACCTAAGCCAATAACGTAGAGAGAGATTCACCTTTGTGCCTAAGACGACACAATCCCTGTGTACTTTTCTCTGAGCCATGGCAAGCATTCAAGAACACCTCTCTAACCCATGGCAAGAATTCAAGAACACCTCTCTGATACATGGCAAAATTTCAAGAACGCCTCTTTGAGTCCTAACTGAACCAAAGCGTCCTAACTCAACCAAAGAGGAAACAAATAACTAATAGTGTACAGAGAGATTGATTTTTGTGGCCAAGACAACGCAATCCCTGTAGTTTTTTCTTCGGAGCCATGCAAGAATTCAAAGACACCTCTCCTAGTCCCAATTCAACAAAAGAGTAATGAAATAACAGATAATGTAGAGAGAGATTGACCTTTGTGGCTAAGACTACACGATCCCTGGGAATTTTTCTCTCTCTAACCCAACAGCCCAAGTACTCCTCACTCCTTCCTTGGGTTTCCGCAAGCTGAGGCACTGGATACCTGAGTTTTACAAGAAAATTAACGAAAGGGTTTATAGAGTCAGAAGAAGTTGAATTCGAAAGAAAAACAGAACCGAAGGATTTGAAAGGGAAAAGAAAAAGATAGACAGAGAAGACGATGTGAATAATACATTTCTGCGGAATCAAAGAAGTTTATTCCAGCATCGAAGGCTTTGTCGAGAAGTTGAAAGGACTGGACCATAGAGTTCTGCTCACCAAAAGTCATGGTTCCTGTGAAAGAAATCATAAAAGAAGGTTCGAAGTTCTAATTCTTGGACGAAAATGTGAGTATTATTCCTATATGGATATACAAAATATATGTGTGTGTGTGTGTGTGAAACTATGAATTAAAGAGCAAAGAATATAGAGATGAAACCGAGACAGAGTCTTGAGACAGTTAAATCAGGAGCGAGATTGGACAGGGGAACGGCCATTGAAAAACAATGAAAAGAGAGAGGTTCTTGTTCTTGATCGAAGAACAGACTGCGATTTCAAGATTTTGTATCACCACGAGAGCGGGAGACAAACGAGAGAGACAGAAAATAGAAACACACCTACACATATTGGGGATAAGATGGTTTAAATAGGTTGAACGAAAAATTA
The DNA here is from genome assembly GCA_026545225.1 of Cornus controversa. NCBI lineage: Eukaryota > Viridiplantae > Streptophyta > Magnoliopsida > Cornales > Cornaceae > Cornus > Cornus controversa. The sequence goes on along the minus strand of CM048850.1, from coordinate 64,492,473 downwards.
AAAAGACGGTTACCTTATTAAAGAAAAAAATAATACTCGTAATTAAAAACCCTAAAAAGAGTTATATATAATTTATGGAGATGCAGGGTATCGAACCCTGTACCTCTCGCATGCAAAGCGAGCGCTCTACCATTTGAGCTACATCCCCAACTGACGTAAACTCTTTTTATTTAATTATAAAGACTTTTTCTCGTATATTTCGATCGTTACCATTTCAAACCAGCATGTGAATTTAATCAATTCAAGATGAAACCACCCTCATAACTCGTAAGATAATAGTGTTAATATTATTTCCATTGTAACATTTATACTAATAATCACATCATAAACGATGAAATTTATACAATTCCTTAATGTTAAAATCCGTCCTTTTATAATGGAAGTTAAGAAAATACTTTTCATATTAATAATGTCAGCAGATTTTTTCTTTTCTTGAGTAATTAATTTAGAGTAAAATGCAAAAAAACTCTCCTAAACTATCACATTTTGTTACTTATTTTTCATTAAATGATCATAATGTCCTTTCTTATTGAATTATACTTAATCAATTTTTCTTATTAAAATAAATTGTGAAAAAATTTCATACTATTTTGATAACATATTCTCCATCAAATTTGCATAAATTACCTTTAATTCATAAAATTAATTTTTTAATAAAAAAATTTAATTAGTTTTTTAAACAATTTAAGTAACTCCTTAAATTTTCATGAATATACTACGTAAAAAAAAAGGTACTTTTTTTATTTAAGTAATTTCTTAATTTTTCATTAATATATTGTATAAAAAAAAGGTATTTGTTTTACAGTAAAAAACTTTAAATGGAGTGTAATAAGCTTTATTATAAATAGTAAAGTTTCAAGTTAACCATTTTATAAAATAGCTAATTTTGATAGTAATTACAAGTTCATGTATTTTTTTCATTATTATGATAAATTGATAACAATAAAAAAATTAGGTAACTGGTATAATTCATATTTATATAAGAGAAAATATAATTTAATAAAAAAAGATATAAGTTATCCGTATGTAAGTTCAAGGATTTTTTTTTTTTTTTTAGCCGGAGAGTATCTTGCAACTAAGGTAAAGTACAGGGTTTTTTATCAATACAACGTGGCACTTGAATTTGGAGCTTAACACTCCGGCACTCAAATATATCCACTTGAATTGCAATATTCATTCTCCTAAAAGATAAAAAATAAAAACCATGGCCTCAAAATCCAATTAGAAGATATGGAAACAGGTAAGTTTGAGATGAAGTTGATATATTATAATTTTCACGAAAAAAGTGCAGATATAGAAACAAGCAAGCTTCAAGGCAGTGCCTTGATTATTAAAAGTCATCATAGTGGAGGATATTAATAGCAATATTTCAACATTGATTGTCTGCCACATTTGATTTTCACATGGCATTTTTGAATCAATATAAAGTAAATCTAGATGAACCTCTTATTGTCTGCTTCTATGTAGAGTACGTTTCTGAACTTTATAATGGTCATTTGTGAACACGATAAAGTCGGCGATCAAACTATCAAAAACTCTCAGCAGACAATACCTAAACAAGGGGATCATCACCCATCCTTTATGCAACACTCTTAACAGAATCATAAGCAAATTCACATATCAAATACAAATTAACAGAATAAAAGTTGTCAAGGTTTAAATTGCAAGTTTAAGTGTCTGGTTGACATATCATCAATAACAGCCACTACCAAAGAGAAGTGAATTGCAGTGCCTTACAATGATCTGCTAAGAAGAGATTTTAAAAAAACCCATCCAACCTACTGACCAACTCTTTCTAACACATTGAAATTTGCCATCTGTAAGGCTAACATAATAATTAGGGTGGGAGAAACCCCACCAATGACAGAAAACAAAACAAAACAAAACAAAATTAGTCACAATTCACATACACTCAGAACAGCTTCTTTTAAAAGACAACATTCAACACCTAACGTGTGATTCCCACTCAATCTGTAAAACCAAATAGCATAAAAATCCACTAATGGGCATCTCTAAAACCAAATAGCATTCTTTGGAATAAGATTTTTAAAAACAAAACTCCGTAAAATTGATAACAGAAATTAACAAACACAAAAGATGTAAATCAAGCATCTTAGAAGCACCCTGAATTAATGGAGACAAACAGATCAAACAGGAACTTTAAAAAGTGAAATGCATTGGGACAAGCCAAATATTCCATCAAAGAGTGACAAGTCCATGCCATCAATCTCCCACAAATAATTCATAATTTGACTCATAACATGAACCAAAAACCATATCACAAAAAAAAATTATTATTTTCATTCCTCTATATCCAATCAAAATTACCCAAAATCAGGGTTTACAGGGATCTACCTCCATAAATAAAATGAAACCTTCAAGCACTAGAGTCTCCCACAACAACAGAAATCCTAAAACTCTTGCGACGCAGATCCAATGTCACCCTTTCCTTTGCCAGGCTTGTGTGGCAAAAGATTCTGATGAATATTAGGCAAAACACCACCATTCGCGATGGTAACAGTCCCCAAGAGCTTGCTCAACTCCTCGTCATTTCTCACCGCAAGCTGTATGTGCCTCGGAACAATCCGATTCTTCTTGTTGTCCCTTGCAGCATTCCCCGCAAGTTCAAGAACCTATAAGAAAAAACACCAACATAAATCAGATCCAAAAGAACATAAAACAATTTTAAAGAAAAAAACCATTTTTGTAACATATATATATATATAGAACTTTCATTCTATCAAAACATTTCATCAAAAATACGTTTCTAGGGATTTATTTTTTAGTTGAATAACATTTGGGATCCTTCAAAGATTAGAGATTCCAGTTTCTTCCACTTTGTTAAATTTTCTTCCCAACCAAACGGAAAACCATATTTGAGAAAAGAGAACAGATATATCACCTCAGCGGCAAGGTATTCAAGAACGGCGGAGAGGTAGACGGGAGCACCAGCACCGACTCGTTCGGCGTACTTGCCGGCTTTGAGGAACCGGGCGATTCTGCCAACCGGGAATTGAAGACCGGCCTTATGAGATCTGGAGACTGATTTGGTGGATTTGGGCTTGCCTCTGCCTCCTTTGGTTGAACCTGCAGAACTCATCGTGTGTTTGTATACGAAATAGATATATTTGCGATGTAAAAACCCTACAGAACAATGCAACAAATCAGGAACGAATCAAAGAGGGGTGCGATGAGGGAGAGGCGATGAGGAATGGAAAGTATATATAGGGGTTGCGAGTGGAGTGCGGTGAAAAGGATTGTTCTCATTGGCAGATGAGGAAGGACACGGATTGCCAGCGTGGCGCCTAAATAAAAGTGAAGCGCATCGAGGGTTTAGGGTACGAAATACGGTAAACCTGGTAGCACTAGGAGTCTAGGACGTGAGGGTGTAGAAATGACTTGGAAGTAATAAAAGACGAGGGAAGCCTGGGAAGGAGGAGGCTCTTGAATGTGAATGACAAGGTCCAAGCCCGTCTAGAGAGTAGAGACCACTAACCTTTTTGTGAGGCCCAGGTTTAGCCCATACGGTCTTAATGTTGAGAGCTACAAATCAATTTCTTTATAGATTAATAATAGACCTGCCAACCAGATAAATGGATTACGAATTTAAGACAATCACTTTTTCAATCATTAATTAATTTAGCTCCATTTGGTTAAATGGAAATACCATAAATGACGTTGTCTCAAATGTTAGTTTTCCAGCCCCATCAATTTTACCTCAATCCTATTTTTTTTGAAAGCATATATTATCATTGTATAAACACCATATCTAAGAACAACATAATTTGAAGCAATAATTTTATGGCTACGCGTTCGATCTCTAAAAACTTTAATTTTTAGTGATAATGTAGTGCCGGATGTTAGCTTTCCAACCTCACAAATTTCATCTCAATTTGATTTTTTTTGCAAAGAGATATGACTGTTTTACTGACAGAATTTTTAGAACAACAGAATCTGATCAAATTGAAGTTAACTAGCTCAACTTATAGGATGTTGGTACAGACCAACTATGTTGTATGGAGTAGAGTGTTTAGCCCTAAAAATGAACAAGAATAACTCATTCATGTAACAAAAATGAGAAATATGAAATGGATAAATGGAGTGATTAGGAAATATAAGATTACAAATGAGAATGTGAGAAAAATTAGGTGTAATACTCATCGGGGAGAAAATTATATAGAGTAGACTTAAATAGTTTGGACATGTATATTGGATATCTAGAGACGCGCCAGTGAGTAGAGGTGCACATGGTTTGGTTCCTAGCAAACCGTAACTGATTTCAACGGTTCTTTAATTTTAGAACCAAAACCGTTGAATTCAATTCAATTCAATTCGATTATGATTCTTTACGATTCCAGTTCTATCAGTTATTTGTACATCCGTACAATATTGAAATATTGTTCTCCTTTCTGTTTCTCTTTCCTGTAATATAGATCATGGCATAGTTAATTAACAGAAATTGGAGTTCCTCTCAGCAAGGATTGACAATAATATCATATATATCAACAATAACTAGAACGTCATTTGTCAATTAGTTGGAAAAACAAAACGATACTTAGGCAGAATTGTTAGGCATAAACTTTCTCATCCATAGGATGAATGTAGTGAATGTATGTGGTGGGACCTGTCATATGCATCCAGTGGATGTAAAAGTTTTTGCATAACAATTCTGCCTAAGTAGCATAACTCGTTAGAAAAATTAGATGGACATTTGCAACATTACACAAATTTAATATCATTAGGAAATTCCACAAAGCTTTACAACAATGAAACAAACTTCATAAACTTTACTCAAATATCAGGCTAGGTAATTGCTAATTGGAAATTTTGAAAAAAAATTAACTTGTATGGATGACGTTAACAAATGAGGTGAGCTAATTAAGTTTTTGGATGAGGTGCTAAAATAAAAACATTTTCATGTAAAGAAAACCCAGTTAAACTCTTAGAATTCATTTATATTATTAGAATGAATTGAAGAAACTATGGTAGGAAAATTGGAGGTGGTTAGTTTAAAGTTCCAAGCTTGGGACAAATGTGAAGTGGAAAATGGATTTATATACTTTAATAATGGCCTTATATATATATATATATATTCCAACGGTTTCAGCTCTCATTCCAAGGAACTATTATATAACGATTTGATTCAATCCTAATAGACCTGGAACTAGAATTGCAAGTGCAGTAAACAGTTCCTAAATTTTGGAATTGTCCATAATGAACAGTTCAGTTCGGTTCGGTTAAGTTACAGTTCTTTGTGATTCCAGTTATTTCTGCATTCCTACCAGTGAGGCGAAAAAGACTAGTCCTAATAGAAAGTAAGAGACAAAAAGAACAACCAAAAATAAGATGGGTAGAAGTTATAAAAAATAATTTTAAAAAGTTAAACATGATATGAGAAATGGTTTTTAATAGAAAAGAATGGGGAGAGAGAATTCGTGTAATGTAACGACCCATTCATATAAAATTAAGGCAAGAATATGTTAGAGTAAAAATGTTTTAAATAAAGAAAAAATTGTATTCACATTCACATATGTATTAGGAATACCAGAAAGAAGAACTAATTATCAATGCTAAAACAAATAAATTAATTGCAGAAGAATAAAAAATATAAGAAAAATGAAAGTAATGTCTGCATGTTGACAGAAAGTATAATAACAAGTCTTTCACCGGTTATCCAAAATATTAAATATAAATGAAAGTAGAAGATACAATAGCAGATGAAAGATGAGAGAAAAAGAAGAAGGATGAAGGATATTTGTTCGTACTCTGCACTCATTTGGAGTGTTGTCTCCTAGTATTTATAGGCTAGGAGTATAACGATATAAAATAGATTATGAGAAATCACCTTTATAAAATCAGCCAAAATGTTGATAAAATCAACCAAAAAAACTAGTAAAGAATATTAGAAAAATCAGTTTCGCTATTGAATAGCCAAAGAGGTTGGGATACTTTATTATACGCTCAACAATCCCCCACAAGATTTTTGAACTTCTTAAAAATTATCAAACACGTATATATATAAAATCAAAATTGGACAACTTTATACCATGTAAAGTTTCCATTTGAGGGATCTAAGAGACGACCCTTGAGTCAAATTTTAGCATGTCACACATATAGTAGTTATGATTGACTTGGTTTTGCGGGTTAGCGCTATTAATGGCCATGCGCTTGTACTTTGATTCTTATGAGAATTTCTAAAGAACAGTCTAATTCTTATAGTCGCGGCCTCATAACAACTCTCACTTAGTTGAATCCTCCAAGGGTATATATAACCTATACCCTGCGAGAGTATAACCGTCTTGAATTCATTCAGGGCAATGCCCTTCCTAACGTCACATAACATAGCACTATGCCATAGGGATAAAAAGGATAATCTTTGTGAGAAACCTCTCAAATAAAAGAGTGTTGTAAATGAGTCACGCAATGTAGATTATTTTTACCCGTTAAACCTTCTTCATGGGATCTCCATTCACAAATGATGGGTTACCCCCTTATAGGCTTAGGCCCATCCCCCTCGACGTGTCTAAGACTCTACTCCTATATAGACCTGTGATCAATTGGTCAGTTATATTATTTTCTAACTTAATATATTCCAACGAGACAATGTCTCTACTCAATAAGCTTCTTACAGATTTGTATGTTACTTGAATATGTCTATTCATCTTTTTATTTGTATTAGATTGTTTCACTGGGTCTATAACAGTTTTACAATCACAATGTATGAATATAGTTGTTATTAGTTTGTCTACTATTGATATTTCTAATAATAAATTCTTAACTCAATCTCCTTCAGTACAGGTTGTGTCTAATGCTATAAGCTCAGACTCTATATTACTTCTAGATATTATAGTTTGTTTCTTTAAACTCCAAGATAAAAATATAAAAATATTAGGATAATTTTATTGATTTTTATCACATTCAATTTGAACAAGCCTTCACTGATATATCTTTTTCTAACAAAACATTATTTTTTGTAATAAAAACTATATTAAATTTCAAAACAACTTTGTATCCTTATTGAACTAAGGACGACCCACTAACTAAATTTCTCCTCAGTTCAGGAACATATCGCACTCCCTTTAAAGTTAAGATATTTTCAGATGTCATCTTCAAGTTCAAATCTCCAATACTGTGTACTTGTTTGACTGTATTATTTCCTAGAGTTACACTTCTTCCACCAGAATTCTGATATGATTTAAAACAACTATGGTTAAAACAAACATGCACACTAGCACCAGAATCTAACCATCAATCATTGTTATGATATGTGAAGTTTATATTTGGATATCTTGTGGAGGGTTCACATGAGTTTTCCTTATCTATCAACATATTTACATGATCTTCTGGACCTCTTTCGTTCAAATTTGTCTTGGGCTTGTAAGGCTCATTCCTTTTGTAATAGCAGTCATTCACCGCATGATTGGTCCTCCCACAAACATATCATGGTTTGTCACCTCTACCTTTATAATTTTTTTGTTTGTTATTATTATTATTATTATTATTATAATTGTGGCTAAAGTTTTGATTGGTACGATAATGGTTCTTTTTGTTATTATTTTTAAAGTGTTTCCCTCTAAGTTGGTAACGACCTCTATTGTTAGAAGTTAGTTAGAACTATTGTAATTTTCATTGTTTTCAACTAAGTCCGCCTTAGTTGATTTATCACTTTAGTTGATTCTTGACCTATGGCTTTCTTCAACTCTAATGAAATTAATAACTTGAGTCAAGGTCAACTCTCCTGGTTTATGTCTAAGAGATCTAGAAAACTCAAACCAACTAGAATGAAGTTTCTCTATTAGACATGACACTTTAAAATCATCACTAAGTTTGGTGCCATTTTTCTCTACTTTCCTCAAATGTTCTTGAAAATCATGGATTTGTTCACTTACAGTCATATTTTCTATCATTTTGTAATTATTGAAGTTAGAAATTACAAAAAACTTTATGCCAGCATCCTCAATACCATACTCAGCTTCTAGGGCATTTCATAATTTTTTAGCACTAGAAATATTGTCGTAGATATCATAGAGATGGTCGGATAATGCACAAAGTATTCTATTATGAGAGGGGTAGTCAATTTGTTCCTTAGTCATAGACAGAGTGGTGGACTCTTTTGAGGTTAAGGTTTCAGTAAATGATGTTATTAAGACAATTTGAGTTGAGCTGGTGGTTTGAATGTGAATACAATTTTTCTTTATTTAAAACGTTTTTACTTTAACATTCTAAAGCTGCTATTTGGTGTGTGTATATATATATATTTTAGAAAACAGTAGACTTCGGGGGTTAATTCGAATATGTATATATATATATATATGTGATATATTACTTTATTCTATATTTTTATTTTTTTATATGCTTCAGGAATATTATATTGCATCGATTTCATAACTTCTAAAAATATTTTTGTGTGTAGAAATTTCCTCACTTGCATAATTGTAACATATATATATATATATATATATATATATATAAAGTTTAGTATTTCACACTGCTTATACCATTATAATTGTTATTTTGGTCATATAAAATTGCATATAGTGTACCACAAAAAAAAAGTTTTGTTCTGAATTTTGTCATATTATTTACTGTTTATTCATTTAAATTTGTTGTATAAATTTATTTGTGTTTAAATTGTTGAATTTTATAGTGACATGTTTTATTAAAATTCTACAGAAAGTTAGATCCAACTTTGCCTTTAAGGATTTAACTTTAAAAAAATAAAAATTGTTGAACAAAGTTGATGAGGCCAATAGTGTTAAACCCGAAAAGTTTAGTTGAAAAAACTTTAGGCGTTGGCAGAAATAAACAAGGTATTGGCTAACCGTTTTAAGATTTATAGTAGCTTTAGAATGTTAGAGTAAAAACATTTTAAATAAAGAAAAAATTGTATTCACATTCAGATATGTATTAGGAATACTACAAAGAAAAACTAATTATCAATACTAAAACAAATGAATTAATTGCAGAATAATAAAAAGTATAAGGGGATATGGAGTGACCGGCATGTAAAGCGATGTCCTAAAGTTATTATTTCCTCCATACATGTAGTGGTGATGACAGCTAAAACAACTCCAAAATACAATACAATCCCTCTCATTCTTAGCCACGACTCCTCTATCAGCATGTTAACAATAATTATACTAACAAGTGAGTACAACAATATAAACATATTAGAAGAAAAATAAGAAATCACCTTCATAAAATTAGTCAAAACATTCATAAAATTGGCCAAAAAAGTAGCAACAAATATTAAAAAAATCAAAGTCGCTACTGAATAGCCAAAGAGCCTTATTATACGCTAAACAAAATAATGACTATGACAATGGTTCAATTTTGTAAAAAAAAAAAAATTCTATTTTTTAAGCACTTATAATTAGAAAACTGTAAAAAAGTTTGCCTATATTTTTTATCCATCCGTCTTCCATTTTAGAAGGTAGAAAAGTGCTATTAAAGTACAGCCTGCGGCAGTTATTACTAATTCATTGGAACAAATATATATATATATACACAAATTGCACCATGGCAATTCTGCTTGCCCAAATTTATTGTGGGTTTCAATATATATAACTTTTACCTTTAAATTCGTCACTTAATAAAATTTATAAGTTTTTCAATAAAAATTTTTTAGATTTTTTTTAAAATCCTAATTAAATACAACCATATTTGCATGAACTTTTTAAAAGTGTAAATTAAATAAATCCAAAAATTTAAAATCTTAATAAAATACACCCTCCTAAATTAACAAAAAACCAAAACAGTTGCACTGCATTTGAGATCATACTTCAAGAAAATTAAATTCAAACATCCAACAAAGAACATATGTACAGAATGCCAGCAAACAATTTCTAGTTATTCAAAATATCCATTAGTAGATAACTTGTTAAAGTGAAGAAGAGCACTTCATTACAAGATATTGACAAAAAAGACTAGTACAAACACAACTAAGTCATCCCTATTCCCAGATCCCAATTCTTTAAAGACCACAATAATCAACCTAAGATAAAACCCTAAAACTCCTGAGAAACAGCCCCAATCTCGCCCTTGCCTTTCCCAGCCTTCTTGGGCAACAGATTCTGATGAATGTTGGGCAGAACCCCTCCATTGGCAATCGTCACAGACCCCATCAGCTTGCTCAGCTCCTCATCATTCCTCACAGCCAACTGTATATGCCTCGGAATGATTCGATTCTTCTTATTGTCCCTGGCAGCATTCCCAGCAAGCTCCAAAACCTACAAAAACAAGCACAATAATGAAATGATCTATTATTAATAAACAACTTTCCGAGAAAGAAAATTAAAGAATGAATGTTACAAACCTCAGCGGCTAGGTATTCAAGGACAGCAGAGAGATAGACAGGAGAACCAGAACCAACGCGTTGGGCGTAACGGCCATTCTTGAGATAGCGAGCGACTCGGCCTACGGGGAATTGGAGGCCGGCCTTGTGAGATCGAGACACGGATTTGGAGGCTCTGGGCTTGCCTCGACCACTCAAACCCTTGGTTGAAGTTGTAACAGTACTCATGGCTAGGGTTTTGGATTTGAAATTTCAAAATTCACAAACAGTGCTTTAGGAGAATCAGAGAAGAAAACTTGGGCGGGTAGACAGTTTTTTGGAGTGCTGTGAATGAAGAGAAGAGAGGTGGATTAGTAATTTATATGGAGGAGAGAGATAAACAGTCTTCCTTCTGATTGGTTGTGTAATTTTTACCAGGATCGCCAGCGTGGTAAGAGTTGATCGCGCGGGAAATGTAATACCCCACTATTTTGATTTCCCTCTAATAATCCAATACCCTTCATGCGACGTCGTGCCTCGTTCATAAAGTTTGCAGATAAGGGACATTGTAGCGACTGATTGGGCCGGGCCTAGTAACTTGCACTAGCAGAGCTTAAATATATTAGCTTATGCAAATAACCCAGCAACCATTTGTTTTTAAATTCTGAAATCAAATATTTTAACGGTTGCAAAGCGACATTATATTATAGATATAGAAAGAGACATTATATTATACTACTCCTGTATACATTTGTCATTAAACCTTTGCGTTGTGCAGAGGAAGGACTTTCTCCATGAAGTTGATTCTTGATATATATATATATATAAGCGGATGATTACTTTTTTTTTTACGCTGTTGCAGAGCCATCATGATAGATTAAATATTATAGTGGTGAAAGAAATATGAAACATTTTTTTATTTCTGGTAAATGGAGTTTCGATGCATTGCATGCAGAGTCGGCCATGATTCGAATCTAGTTCAGTAATCAATTCTTATAGCAAATTTTAATTTTAAAACCAAATTTGAAGTTGGATTTAAAGGATATCAATAACACGTATATGCAAATATAACTATCGATCATTTTTCTTTGGCAGCTGAAAAAGAATCCATGGCATTCAGTAAATTTCATGGCCACACATTGACAAAGAAATATATATATATATATCCCTGTTTTGAAAACGTACAATTAATTAATTCTCATGAATTCAAAAAATAAAATACAGTTTGAAAACAAACATATATATTTTAAAATGAATTCTCAGAAAACGTACTACATGCAACTAATTAGCATACATAATAATATATATATAAGAATAAGAATAAGAATAAGAATAAGAATAGCTAGCTTCTCGATCAATAGTATTTGTCTAACTTTCCGATCTCCTCAAGAAATTTTAAATCCGTTGGGATCCACCTCATAGCCACATCTTTCTCAGCTGGTCGAAAGTCAGAGGCAATAATGATGGGGTCTCCGTCTCCGTCTCCGTCCTCTGCCGAAGGCACCATGTATTCGATCATTGCTTCATCATCATATGATGGCATCTCCGATCCATCGTCGCCTTCGTAGACCAGACTAACCCCACACTTCTTCACTTGCCAAATATAGTCTACTTGTATTGATATCTCCACTGCATCTCCCTTATCCAACCGATTATTTTCACGCTTCAACTTCGATTCGAGACACCGGTTGGGTATGTAAGTGAGCCACATCTGATCTTCACATCTTATAGGATAGAAATCAACTCTCGGTTGACGATTAAATCCCCAAGCGCGCTTGCTTATATTTTTAATGCTATATGAAACAGAAAACTTGTCATCATCTTCTTTGCGCCGCCCAAAAAAAATCACACACAGAATAAACCCTTGTATTTTCCGATCCACCAGCTCATCAAGATGATCAGCCACCCGAAAACGTAAAAAGTATCCCTCACTCTGGTAGTTGCACCACCTTGGAACCTCGCTCCCGGGAAGGAAAATATTAAACTCACCTTGTTCTTGCAGTCCCTGCAATTCATGCAGCTCCATCATATATGTATATATATATATATGCAATCACGTCTAATGCGGTGCAAATTAAACTCCCAATGCCAAATGATATGATTCTTTTTACTAAAAAAATTGTAATCAAAGCTCCAACATTAATTGATTTGTATTATAAGCGTTTATGCATACACACACACACATAAACGATGGAGAGGGATAGAGTGTTGCGTACCTGATATCCAAGGAGATTTCTCCTAAAATTATATGCAAAATTGCTGTGGACTAATTTGGAGCACCCGTAAAAAGTCATGAATGGCGCTTCTACTGCTTTTGATTCCATTGATATGTTTTCCAATGATGTGCAATAGTTTGCACTCAATCCCAATAAATTTAATGGAAGCGCCGGAAGTGATTGAAGCCGAGTACATTTGTTTAGATAGAGGGCCTTCAGTTGCGAAAGGCCCGTGATGGTAGCTGGTAGGTTACAAAATTTGTTTCTGCTAAGATTCAAAAATTGCAAGGAGACCAAACTACCAATTTCACTGGGCACATATGTTATATTACAGTTTTCCATATATAATTTCCTAATGCCACTTGATCTCTGTAATGACCAAAGCCTTGATTTAGGTGGCGATTGTTGAAAAAATGCTGGCCATTCTAATTTGGAACACCCAGAAAGATTGAAATAAATGAGAGGCTTCAACATGAAAATGCTCAGGGGAAGCTTCTGAAGATTATGGCAATTCTTCAAATCCAAGACAATTAGGTTTTTCAAACATCCAATAGATTGATGAACATCTACCAGTTTTGTACAATCATTAAGCAACAATATCTCAAGACTCATGAGTTGGGTGAAGTCCGGAGTTTTAGTCAAGAAATAGGAATGACTGAGATTGAGGTATTTCAATTTGTACAAAACCTGTCGAACAGAAAGAAGATCTATAATAAATTTACTCATACGTACATGATTATTAATTAATTAAGCTTGAAAGAGACCAAAACGCTAGTAGTGTACCTTAGCTCCTTTCCACACTTGTCTGAGCCTGCTATAGCTCAAGTCAATGGCAACCATTTTATCCATGATTAAGGTTGATGGTACACATTTTAAAGAAAATCCTTTCCAAGATAGCCATACTAGTCTTCCGGAGAGATGTTCATAGCTTCCATTTAGGTGGACATAATTGAGATGAAGCAGTCTCAACCTTTTCATCTTTGTAAATGCCTTTGCATTCACTTGTAGCTCCTCTGATTCTGACAAGTTCAGGACCATGCCTTGAATTGCTTTAGTTCCCTGATGATAACAAAAAGATGTATATATAAAAATATATATGTATACTGTTGTGCATGAAAATGTATGACTTTAGTGTGTGCTATGGCATTTTACAGTGAACAAGACCCCGATATTGACTAAATATGTAATAAATTCATGTGTTGGGCTCTTACAGTATTATTTCTTAGTACATCGAGAATGTCCTCGTGATACCACAATCTACTACGTTCGCCAGGCTCTTGAGGGGATTCTTTGCGAACGATCTCTCTAGCCATGTCTTGAATCCGATCATGCATCATCAGCCGATTATATGCATCAATGCTTAGAAGACAACGACGAGATAGAACCCCAATTCCAGATTCAGGGAAGAACTCACAACCTTCTAGTATTTTGATTGCCAAATCTTGGTCCATTCCAACAAAAAAACATGCAATATCTAAGAATAAACCCTTCTGTTCATCATCAAGCGAATCGAAACTCAGCCTAAGTTTTCTTTGAACATCATCATGAGGAATTTTTTTCAACTTCTTCAATTGACTTATCCATTCCGATATGGTTTTCTCTGACAAAAAGGAACCTAAAATCTCAAGAACTAAAGGAAGCCCTTGAGCATAATCCACTATTTTCTTTGAAAGATTATCATAATCTTCCACTGGATGGTCTTTCTTGAAGGCGTGCCAACTAAAGAGCTGAAGAGACTCCTTCTCATTCAACTCATGAGGTTTATACTCCTTATCCACCTGAAGCAAACTTACTGAAGACAAATCTCTAGTTGTTACGATGATTCTACTTCCAAAACAAAACAAATCACGATTTATGGCTAATGCCCTCAATTGGCAAATGTTATCCACATCATCGAGAACAAGAAGAACCTTTCGGTACCATGCTCGCCGTTTTATTTCCTCAATCCCATGATCCTCGCTTCTTATTTTCTGATTTTTATCCATTAGGATATCACGAAGAAGTTTTTCTTGTAATTCCACGATGCCATTGTGTTGCTTTGAAGTTCGTCCCACATTTGCAAGAAAGCTGCTGCTTTCAAACATACGATGTATGCGGTTATACATGGCTTTAGCAATTGTAGTCTTACCTATTCCACCCATCCCCCATACGGCAACAATCCTAACATCATTATTTGACTCCAAGTTTAGAAGCTCAGTCAATTGTTCAACACGACGCTCTAATCCAACTGTGTAGTCCGCAATACTTAAACAAGTAGGATTTAGTTTATCTGCAACGTCTCCAACAACAATCTCAATTAACTTGGACTCACACCTGCCAATTTTTTTTTGATATGGTTTAGGGAAAAAATAAACAAAAATGAAACCAATCAATCAAGTTAGATTTAGTTTATTGCGACATCTCCAACAACAATCTCAATTAACTTCGACTCAAACCTGCCAATATTTTTTCCATTTGGTTTAGAAAAATAAAAAATAAAAAATGAAACCAATCAATTCCGGTAGATCGAGTGTCTTTCTAACTGAAATAAATTAGAATTCTTTCTGCAATCTGAATTCTAAAAATCATCGAACTAGCTAAGTGAAAATTTGAAGATGCCCAAATTTGGAAAACTCAGATTGGTGGTCTGAGATACATACGTACCCGTTGGCCACATTTTGCAGGACGTAACCAGACAAATTGGCAGCAGCAGTTAGAGCCTCCCTCCACCTCTCCACCGATTCCAAATTGAAGCGGTTTTGGTGGCTGGCAAATGCTTCGGCGTAACAACCCCTCTGTGACCGAACATCGGAGGGTTGGACGTCGTAAAAGATGGGAAGAACAATCTGTTTGAGTGTCCTCTTGCAATCCATAATCTTGACAAGCTCGTCAAGGCACCATCTTGAAGACGCGTAGTTTTCCGAGAAAACGACGATGGAGAGCCTTGATTCCTGGATGGCCATGAGCAATCCGGGAGCGATTTCTTCTCCTCTTCTGAGTTTAGTGTCGTCTCTGAATGTGTAAAACCCATGACGCTCCAGAGCCTCCAAGAGCTGGCTCGTGAATTTGTGGCGAGTATCAATGCCGCTGAAAGACAAGAACACATCGTAAATCCAGGAAGCTGGTTGACGCCAGAAAGCTGCCATTTTCAAAGCTCCAACAACGTACAGATCAAATCAAAGGAATGGTTGTGAGTGAGAGAGGAACAGCCCAACAGGCAAAACCTTGACTTGTATACATGAAAAAATTACTTGGTCTCTTAATTTTTTTATTTTTTAAAACATTTTTTAATTGATGTGGTCGGTACTTGTTATAAAATAAGAGGAAAAAATTTTAAAAGAAAAAATAATTTTCAGAGAATTATAAAAATAAAAAAACTGTTGCTGTTAGACTGTTAATGAAAGTAAAGATTGCAACAGACAAGGACAAGCATGCAGTAGTAGGACATTTTTTCCTTACCTCTTCTGTCATTATTATTGATTCTTTGGATATCCTTTGTCCACGTTTCCCATTGGGAAGATGCTTTTCCGGATTGGGTGCTACTGTGCAAGAGATTATTATTATTATTATTATTATACATATATTTTTTCCTTATGGTTAAGAGGTCGTGCCAAACATCAGACATGAGTGCAAAAATGCGAAGAGAATCATATCCTTTCTATCATAGCAATGGAATAAACAGAGATTACACTACATTATAGAAAGAGAGTATCCTCGCGAAAAGGATGACATGGAAATGGAAAGGTATACAAAAGCTTATAATTTTATATTTTTAATAACTTTAGCGCAATGCTATACATCTCGAATAAATATTACGAATTTGAACTCCAATCTATGTAGCAGGAAATATAATCTATTATTTTAAGAGATAAAGTTAAATGGTAAGTTAGTATTGGTGAAATTTTCTCCATACATAGAGTTCCGGTGAAATTATCACCTACCACATAGATTCGAGTTAAAATTCGTGAAATAAAATTGTGAAATTTAGTATTTCTCATAACTTTATGACTAGTTAAAAAAGGAATTAAGGTTCTTGAGAACTATCTTAGGGTTTGAAAAATTACTAAAATAGGTTCTTACAACACTTTATCCTTTTTTTTTTTTTTTTTTTTTTAAGATTAAAAAGGTTTTGAGAATTTCAAGGAGAACGGTTTTATAATTACTAGATATATATTAGAAAATCAAAATAAGGAAGAAAAAAAATTGAATCAAAAAAATAATAAAATATGAATAATGATTTAGACTTGATCGGATTAGTCTAATTTTATTTTTATACGAGTAACCTTAGGAAGTATGGATACGAATACAGGTACGACACGATACAAATACGGTGATATGACAAATCAAAAAAATAAAAGGATACATGTACGGACAAAATACGACAATATAAAGATAATAAATTATATTTTTATATATGCAAAAAATAAGTTATTAACATTTTTTTATAAAATATTATCGTTAACAAACAAAATAAGAGTTAAGAATCATTGTATAATTAGCATAGATAAATTTTGTAATAAATCATGATATGTATCTAAACACTTCTGTTTTAAATGAATTGTAAACTTTTCTTAACAATTATAATATGATATTATTGTTGGAAAATTTACATTTTCATGTTCAAAACTTGTTAAAAATGTGTTTTAAAATATTGGATACGTGTTAGAAATAAAAAATATATACATATATTTTTAAATTATGAATACTTTAGAAAATATCGGAGGAGTGTCCGGGAGTATCTGAGGAGTATCGGTATTGGATAGGGTTCGTTACTCTTGTAAAGGTATATGTGCTTCCTAGTGAGTGGGTGGTGACCCAGAATGAATACCATGATATTGTTGAGAAAATTGCGCATAATTATAATACACTAAGAACATTATACATCATCTTTATTAGTTTAAAAATTCACTAACGAACATGAAACATAAATTGAGTATTAAACATACAACAATATAAATTTACAATAAATAAAATATAAGAATAAGAATCTTGACACTAGTAATTTAAAATAACATCAATCATATAAAATTGAAGTAAGACATGAATATAGAAAATAAACCACAGCAATAGAAATAAAGAAGAAAACAACAATAGTAAAATAAGTAGGAAATAAGTGGCTTGAATAATGGGAGACATGAATAATTGTTTTAAAATCGTGTGGTCTTCCTAAGTGCAGGTTACTAGCGGACCAATACGACTCTAAGATACAACTCATAGCCTCACAATCCATACATCATATATTTGTTACCTCAAATATAAGAAAATGTCTTTTTTATAGACTTATAAATTGTAACGGCTTTGTATTGTTAAAACAATACTTAAATATAATAATAATTATTATATTAAATAAATCAGTTATAATTTATTTTATTTATTTAAATATACCTAACAAATATAACTGTTGGCCCGCCTATAATTGAGAGATTTCAACAGGAACATGCTTCGCAAAAACATCAAACTCCAAAAAAACTTACCTGAAATGGATTTAATCGACACAAACCTGACATCTTATATTACTTGTATAAAATCATTGACTCATTTGGATGGGTCTTTTACAGTCCCCTTTCTTAGACTTTAACACTCGTAATGATTGAGAGTGAATCTCAAACAATGTTGTGAAGTAGAGATGACTTCTTCCTTAAACTTGCTAATATTAGCCTTAACGTCAAGGACTTGTAAATTGCTAAAATCAAGAATCAAGTTTTCTTAAGACCAGTGCTCAGATGGAATGCATATTACCTAAATGTTTAGGAACATGGACACATATAGAGATGTTATCATACCCAAAAGATTTTTGTCCTGCCATGACAGGTTTTTTTGAATGAACGAACCAAATCTCTCTTGACACTGATGTCAAGTAAATTGAATTAAAGTCTTGCTTTTTATTAGACTCCTGAGTTTGAACATTAAGACTATGTTGGTACAATGAAAAAAAAAAGAAAACATTAGTAACGAGAGAAAAGAAAAAAAAATGATAATATTAAATTTTTATCAAGTTTGTTTGATTAGTAAAGAAAAAGAAAAAAAAATAATAATCAACATGTTTGAGAAAAGAAAGGAAATGAAACTATTTAAAAAATTTACCGTTATACCCTTTTATATTTTAAAGAACAAATTTTAACTTTTATCAAAATAAGGGTAAAATTGGTATTAATAGAGTTTCATTAAAAAATACCACCCTTTCATTCCATTTTTTAAAGAATAACAAAAGTTACTATGCATCCTTAATTTAACCCTCCAAATCCTTTCATTTCCTTTCCATTCCATTAAAAAATATATATCAAACACAAAAAAACCATAACCCTCTATTTCCTTCCCTTTCTTTTCTTTTCATTTCTTTCTAACCAAACTAAGCCCAAGTTTAAACTTTACTTGTTAATAAACCAACACAAACCAAACATAACTGATGGTCTAATGTAATATACACACGCATTGCAGAACATAACCGGAGGGTTGGACATAGTAAAATATGGAAAGCACAATCTGTTTTGAGTCTCCTATGAGAGTCAGAACATAACCGTAGAGTTGGACATTGGAAAAGATGGAAAGCACAACCGGTTTTGAGTCTCCTATGAGAGTGTTTTTTTTGGCAAAAGGTTCTAGTTTGGGTGTAATCATATGCACGCACCTGATGCACAACGTATACGTTCTCTTAGTTGGGGCAACCTTCCAAGAATAATTCTTTGGCTTTAAATTTCTAGTCAGTGGTGCGCTCAATCCTTCTCACTCCTATGGCAGGTACTCCACAACAACAATGAAAACAAAGAGCAGCCACATGTATAAAAAAGAAAATTAGAGAACAGCCGTCTCCAAATTATACCATTCAAAGGTATAATTTACATGTGAACTAAATCAAGATAATTATTAGATGCTGGTACCAGATTTACATGTTAGCTCAAAACCCATCATACAGTCCATGCTCATCTAAACTACACTCTTTGCATTGCTCAAGCAGTCTTTCGTTTTCATAATTTTTACTGCTATAAACTTCTTAGTTTTCTTGCCCCCATGCTAAAAACAAACAAATAACTTCAAAAATGAACTTACAATTTCCATTATACTGCATTATACAATTCTGATATTCACCCGAAAAGCAACAATGTTACAGGAATTATTAAGCATGGTGAGGACCCAGCCTTAAAAAATTGAGAGCTTGAGAGAAGTAAAACAGAGAGATTAACCAAGAAAAATAAAGAAAAGACAGCCACATACCAACTCACTCCTGATATTTCCACCATTTTGTTGCATCTGATGGTTCTTGTCTTGTCGTTGGTTGGATTAACCATATTCTTTGTTGGGAACAGAAAATTTCCCAAAAAATGTTGAATATAAATTGAAGACAAAAAGAAGAATTCCCAGCTGAAATATTCTACAGAGCAACATCTAGAAAAGAGCATCGATGAATCAATCTGCAAACACCTGAATTCCAGGTGATAATCCTTCCTCTTGTTTCAGATGTGATCTGCATAACCACTCTGGTCCTTCGAGAAAGGATCTTGTACTTGACAGCCAGAAAACAACTCTTGCAAATGTTATTCACATCCCTAACTTTTCTTCACCTCCTGAAACACAGCTGTTGATTCATTCCATCTGCCTCGTACTCTACAATTTTTTTTAATATTTCGTGAAAAAAAGACACCACCTTCATGACCTTGGTGGATTTCATTTTAGTTTCCCACGAGCATTCAGCACATTGGTAGCAATGGTTCATTGGCAACTTATATAACCATGTCTGCAAACGTGATCAATCAAACATATGCACCAATGACAACATAAACCACAACAACATACAAAAGTTGTAACTAAACTACTATGGTGTAAAGAACAAATAACAATATCATTCTGCTACACTGTCGAGGCTTTGAAAGGAAAATTTGTAATTCGTAATATACTATATACCAGACATGCTCCACACAGACCATTTTATCCTGTTCTCAGGTTATATGTTTCAGAGTTAAGAAGGGTAATATTTAGTATTTACGGCCATTGCCAAGTGCCCTTTGAGCCTATGTTGCAAAGAGAACAAAATCATGGAAAGCGAATTAAGAAGGCAATAACTCAGAATAAAGTTGTGTCAAAATATATCAAGATATATAACCTTTTGTTATAAGCAACTCCGATATTTAAGAAGTGAAAGTGAAAGAACATGTCAAGTTATTGCCCATCAATGAAAGAAAGATTAAAACTTGTGATGTGATAAAGGACGTCTTTTAATGTGTGAAAATCATGGAGCTTTTTGGCATTGCACATCTGAAAGTGTTAATCATCATCGTCAACATCGTGCCTCTATCCCATATAGATGGTGTGGTGACCCTTGAGGGCGGGTGTGATGTGAACGACTGCAAGAGACATTGGGTGAGTTACCACACTGGCAAGCTACAAGGTGCTCAATCCCACATCGCCTAGATGTGGAGAAGGGAATGTGCTTATATGTAGTTTATTCTCTCTAAATGGTATGAGGCATTTTGTGATAAAACCCAATAGCAAAACCGTGCGGACTTAGGCTCAAAGTGAACAATATCATACTATCAGGTGGAGCGGAATGTTACAGATGGTATCAAAGCCGGACCGAGTCGGAAGTGTGCCGACACGTGGGGCCTCCTAGGGGGGTGGATTGTAGTAACCCTTGTGGGCAGGTGCGAGACACTAGGCGAGCTACTATACTGACAGGCTACAGGGTGCTCAATCCCACATCGACTGGGTGTGGAAAAGAGGATGTACTTCTATGTAGTGTGTTCTCTCCCGATGGAATGAGACATTTTGAGGTAAAACCCAAGAATAAAATCGTGCGGGCTTAGGCTCAAATCGGACAATATCATACCATAAGGTGGAGCAGGATTTTATAGATGGGGTCAGCCACATTAATTCTCTTTTTCCACTCGTTTCTATTGCAAGTCAGGTATCCTATTATATTTAGTTTTTAAAAATCATTTCTAATTACTTGATCTCATATGAGTTTTGGTTGGCTTCTTTGTCAATTACCTTCTATGCAAACAAATCTTCCTTTTCTAACTGGTGCATCTGTGAGTCCACCTTGTGTATGATCATACCATCTAAATCTATTCTCTTATTTTATCACTAATAGGCATCACTCCTACTTTCTTCTTCACATGACGATTATTTATTCTCTCTCTTCTAGTCATTCCTATCATCCATCTTAGCATTCTCAATTTAACTATATGAATGCGTTATTTTTGTTTTTTTAATGGCCAACATTCTACTCCATATAAGATAGCTGACCCAATAACTGTCCTATAGAATATTCCTTGTAACTTATTTGGTATTCATTTGTCACATAGAACGCAACTAGCTTGTCTTCATTTTGTCCACCCTACTCCAATCCTACTTATTACATCATATATCTCCATTTTTTATATTTTTTTGTATTATTAATCCTAAATATTGTAAGTCATTCTGATTAATCCTTTAGTATTGAATTGTAATAGTTATATTGTGATCCTCTAAACTTGCATTCCGTCTATTTTGTTTAGAACCTGCTGAGTTTTAGGCCTTTTGCTTCTAAAGCATTTCTCCATGTTTCTAATTTATTGCCAAGGCTCCAAGTTCAATCTGAAAGTGTTAATACCATTGGGATAATCCATGGCCAATTATTATTTGTGCATGTGTTCCCGAATGGATTTTTAAAGTGTGTGCAGTAAGTACATCTGACCCTCCGCAAAGGCGGGAGCCTCATGCACTAAGTTCATGAATCCACGTGTTACTTCAAAGCTGGACAGGATTTTCTTTTTCACACGTATCAAATGCATTAAAGATACAAGACTTCCACATACTTGCACCCTATATGATCAAACACTATAAAATTTAGATATCGCAAACGATGAATGGACATGAAAGTGCACACTACAATATCAAGCCTACTGCAGCCTACTGCAAACTATGTTACTATCACATCTATGACATTATCTAAGCGCAAATCAGAATATTGTGTGAGTTTTCAAACCAAAGCATGCCTCAACTATTGTGAGCAAAAAAAAATCAGCCACACAATTGACAGATTTCTTCAAACACCAGTATTATAAACCATTTCCGAAGAACCAATATAATGGAAAGAACTATACTAACAACACTCCTACAGCAGGAGTAAAAGAATGAAGACCTGATACAAACCCAAAAAAAAAGTGCCAATAATAAAAGAAAATTAGAAAAGCGTGATAAGATCAGAACTTTACCTATGAATTATACTGTAACCCATCTTACAGATACAATGAACCATCACAATCATTAGCTGAACACTCTGGAGTTGTTCTGCCACACATGCTGTCAGATTGAAAATTCACTATGAAGGGAATGCATCCAATGGAATTCCATACCCATGTTTGCACATCAATCCTAACACCTTCTCAACTTTATATCTTTGACCACATGTCAGATAGGCCTTGTACATTATTAAAAATGTCTTTTTTGTACGTTCCAAATTGAAGTTATCCATTTCATCAATGACCCCCTCCATTTCTGCAAGGCGCTTCTGGGAAGCTAACATGACCATCTTACAGTGGTAAAGAGACCGGGAGATTCTCCATCCAGCATATTCCGCACGCTTCACAAAAGTCACAAGCCGATCCACCGCATTGCTTCGGAAATAACTTGCAATGATACAACGCATCATACGCACTGTTGTTACAGAGGTTTTATGCTCAAATGCCTCATTTATTAAATTCTCCATCTCCTCTACCATATCCTCTTCTGCATAAACTCTAATCAATAGCACATTCAACCAAGGCCTGTACTCATTTTCTGGAATTACTGTCACTAATTCCTCAATCTTTTTAACTTTATTTTTGTCAGAACTCCTGCAGTATGCACATATCATAGCTCTGACCAATGGAATTTCATTGTGATTAACATAATGTTTAACCAGCTCATAAGTCTCTTCCATCTTTTCCAAATTACAAGAATGTGCATACCCTCGCAGCATGAGCAAATGGGTATTAATATCAGGCTTGACACCACCTGCCTTCATAATCCTAAAAGTCTTCTCCATACAATCCCACATCCAGGCTGTAACATATCCTGCAATTAGATTATTATATGTACTCAAAGTAGGAGAGAGATTTAAATCCTTTATTTCCTTAAAAGTTGCCTCCATGTGATCTACCAACATCAGTCGACCAAATACAGAAATAAGGATGTTATATGTCACAATTGTAGGGCTACAATTTGCTTCCCTCTTTAAATCCCGAAACAGTGACTGACACTTCTCAGCAAAGCCATTGCACATATAAGCACCCATGAGTGCATTATAGGTCGATGTTGTTTTAATTCGCTTGTTAGCAGCCTCTGTAAAAAGTTCAACTGCAAGATTAATATTCCTCATTCTACCAGCAATTGTAATACCCTTAGCATACTCCTCTGGTGTCATAGGAATACTAAAATCTGCCTGTCTCCTCCAATTAAAGACCTGCACGATAAATAAATAAATAAGATTTTCCAACATTAAGTTTGGATGATCTGGAATTGACGTATCTTCTGTCCTAATTATCCGAATCAGTCTATTGTCTGAATTGAGGTATCTTCTTTCCTAATTATCTGAATCAATAGATACATTGTCGTGGGTCAGAAAAGATATTGCAGATCAAAGGGGATCCTGAGCACATCTTGTGCATCGAAACTACGTCATTTCAGTGCATAAGCACAGAACCCCGCATTGGGGCCCAGGCTGCGCACTGTGGACTGGATCCCTCCACAGAGGAGGGGATCCGGGTTCATTGTATACTGCATGTAATTTGGACTCCCAAGTTAGTAGTGTAATATAAAAATATCATCGTGATGATTGAACTATGGAAGTGAGCTGTCCTCATTGGAAACCCTCTTTTGTAGAACTTTGGGATGACTGGGAGTTGAATACTGTTCTCCCCAGCAGTTTGAACTAATATGTTCGCTGATTTATTTAGAAATAATATTGCAAAGTAATCACTGTTTTTGACATTCCATGGCAACTGAATCAGTTCATTGCACTTGAAACATCCTCTGGGTGTCGAGAAACTAGCTTATCCATTGAAATTCCTAACTTCTACACGTTTCAAACAGTTTTCAAAGAAAAAAATATACAAATAAATGGCAATCATACGACCATCAGTGACAACTTTGAAACCAAAATCAAATTCGAAGTCATCCTCTGGATATCATTTGATAAATTTAGTAGGTTAAAAAGACTATTCCTTGGGATACCCCACCAGACCATAACGCACAAAAACAGAACAACAGTGACAAATAAATAATGTCTGCGCGCAAAAAAAGAAGGAAAAAAATCTTCATGCCCGAAAAAATTATATATTACATACATTTTTTTGACAAATAAAAAATTATATATTACATATATGAATGCATATCAACGCAAATAAATGCATCTATACGTAACTAGAAACATATCATAAATACGTAAAGATATAAAAGTGAATGTGAAACACCTCTAATGATAGGTTAGGCAAAGAACGCAACTGCTTCAACAGCTCATCCAAAGCAGATCCATCAGAGTAACTCCTGAACAAAGAATCCCCCTTCTCTTCCAGAATTCTGAAAATGCTGTCACTATCATCGACATTTCGAATCAATTCTTCTCTCAAATGGGATACCTTGCAGCTGAGATCTTCTCTGGCTCTGGTGTCTGCGTAGCTCCACTTATCGGAAAACAACCCCATGATGTTTGGGAACGTGGCCGAGCACGAACGCGTTCCGGCGAACAGTTCTCGAATGAATCTTTGGGTCGAAATTCTTGTGAGGCTCGCTATAGGGGTTGTTAGGCTATTGGGTTTTGCAGAGCATCTATAGAGTAAAAGCTCCGCTTGAGCTGCATCTGATATCTTCCACACGCGTTTCATAGTCTGATATCGACTGTACCATACATCCTATGAGGGGTTTTTGAAGGGTTTACCCGACCAAGATTGAATAGAGAGAAAATACAGAGATTTTTAGAGAGAGAAAGATGGATTGTAGAGAGATAGATAGACATGATAGGGAAAGTGCATGTTAAAGAATTTTAGGGATTCCTGGTATGTGAGAGAGAGAATGAATTTTTGGGGTGAGAATTTTAGGGATTGCGTGGTATGTAAGAGACTCCAGAAGAGCTGAGTACGGGAATCCAAAGTGGACTTCATAGACAAAAATGCTAAAACACTCGCATACCTAAAATTGCTGCGAGGTGGGCACTTTCGCATAAGAATGATTCACGGTGGACTGTGTGCGAGCGTGTGTGAGACGGGGAGAGAGAGATTTTAGATGTGGTGATTGTCCAGGGCATGTGAGAGATTGGAGAGAGAGATTTTACATGTGGTGGTTGTCCATGGAAGGCGACAAGTGACAGATTGGGGAGGGGGAGAGAGAGAACGAAGAAACCAGAAAATCAAAAACGAAAGAGGCGATAGAGCTCTTCAGATATCAGAGGATTAGGGATTGTGATGGGTTCTTGGATTTTGGGTCTGGATTATGGGCAATGGGTTGCGCACTTTTGGTGGCTTTAGTGGGTTGGCTAGCGCATCACTTAAGCCCAATTATTCTCTCATTTGCAAAAGACGGATACTTGTATTTTGGGTCCAAAATTTTAGGTATTTAAGGTAAGCGATCTCAATTCTTCCAAAAATTTTGGGTCTCCTTATTGGCCTTACAAGATCTCTTTAGTGAGCCTAGTCGGGTACCAGACACGGGCCCAAAGCTTTATGACATTCAACCAAAGTGCTCAGTATATTTTAGTGTAAAAGCTCTGGGGCAAATTATATTTTGACTCTATGAAGTTTGTCCATACGTCAACTTGACTCCTCCACGTTTGTGAATTTTCATTTTCACCCCCTGTCAGTAGTTTTTGGTTGACTTTGATCAACAATATGATAAAATGACTAAACTACCTTACTTACATTCACTAAATTACATACACTATATTTTTCTGTATCGTTTCTCTCTCTACATTTCCATCAGCCATGAGAAAAGGCAGAGGTTGACCAGTAGCGAGGTTCAGGCGACGAAAGCGGCAGCGTAAAGCCGTAGATCACGGCTACGGCGAGGTTCAAGAAGCAAAAGTTTACGACGATGACGATGTTTGTTGGTCCTATAATTTTTCGGTCGACGACGATGAAGAAGAAAATGAGAAATTAGGGTTTTGATGAAGTTTTCTGACCTCGATGAAGAAGAAAGTGAGAATTAGGTTTTTGATAAAAAATAAACGATTTGGCACAAGTGAGAAATTCGATGATTCGGACACGATTTTGGGTTTTTGGTAATGAATTCTAGGATGATTATGGTTGTTGAGGATTCGTTGTTGCTGCGGTGAGAAGTGGAAGTTAGTGACAATGGAGTTTTGATTTTGGGTTATGATGAGTATTTCTTGGGTTTGATTAGTGGTGGTTATGGTGTGGGCATGGTGGTGGTTGTGGTTGTGGGTATGGATATCGGTGGTGGTTATGGTTGTGGGTATGGATATCGGTGGTGGTTGTGGTTGTGGGGATGGTGGTTTACAGATTGTGGTATTTGGGTATAGTGGTCGTTGTGGTTGTGGATATGGATAGAGGTGGTGGTTGTGGAGGTGGGGATGGTGGTTTACAGATTGTGGTATTTGCGCATGGTGTATGAATAGCGATGGTGATTGTGGAGATGGGGATGGTGGTTTCATTTTGGGAGTGGGTGGTGAGAATGGTGGTTGCGATACAACAGATTGTGGTATTTAGGCATGGTGGTGGTGGTGGTTATGGGTATGGATGGCGGTGGTGGTTTTGGAGGTGGAGATGGTGGTTTCATTTTGGGGGTGGGGGTTGAGGATGGTGGTTATGAGTCTAGATTTCTAGCAACCACCATGGTTACGAGTTCATTCGTCGGAATACATAGTGGTGGTTGTGGTTTGGGTATGGATGACGGTGGGTTCATTCGTTGGAATACACAGTGGTGGTTGTGGTGTGGGTATGGATGGCAGTGGGTTCATTCGTCGGAATACGCAGTGGTGGCTGTAGTTTTGGGCATATTGGTGGTTGTGGGAATGGCGGTGGTGGTTGTGGAGGTGGGGATGAGGTGGTGGTGGTGGTGGTTATGGGAGTGGGGATGGATAGTGGTGGTGGTTGTGAAGCTGGGGATGGTTGCAGAGCTACCACAAGCCATTGTATACCTGTTTCATACTAAAATCGATGAAATGTAGAAGGGTAGTTTAGATATTTTTTATTACTGTTTGCATGATGTAAGCAATTTGAGCGTTGACAATGATTTTAGGGACTAAAGTGATGTATAATTTTAAACATCAAGGGTGTAAAAGTTGATACGCAAACATGGGGGGGGGGGGGGGTCAAGTTAACGTATGGACATACCTCAGGGGGTCAAAATATAATTTTTCCAATGCTCTAATACTTTAGAGGTTTTTCGTTTATTGTCATAGAAAATATTTGCTTTAAAATAAGCTCTGACACCACCTTTTAGAGATAACAGATGTTTGTTTTTAATGGTGCAAGTGTTTTTACTATTATACCCTCATATATTTATCCATATTGTAATGAAATTACTAGCATATACCACTCCAATTCTAAATGCCCTTGTCTCACCAAATCCAATACAGACCTACTTGCTCACACACACACACACACACACACACACACACACATATATATATATATTACAAATAGAAACATGTGTATCCTTCATCGCAACCAACAAGAAGAGTAAATCCTCAGTTTCTTGAACGACCCGGCACTCCAACCAAATTTCGGTGTCATAAACTCCGATGATGTCGTCAGATCTGTAATCAATCAACAACACTGAAATCGTCATCGCCTCTGAATAAAGCAATGCCAGTTATAGATAATAAACAGTATGAGGAAGAGGAATAGAGCAATGTAGACGGGTGACCCATTGACCCGATGGATGCTATTGGGCTTGCGGTGGAGAAGATGTCAGAGACAACGAAATCTTTGTCTAGTGAGAGGAACTGGATGAATTTAATTATAGATTCGCCTTTGAGCTCGACAGTGAAGGTGTGATCTGGGGTGTTAGGTTTGTGCTCTGATTTTTTTTTTTACCCAAATGGGTATTATATTTGTAGGACTTGTATGTTCTTTTGCTCTAAATAGAAGATCTGTAGTACAGCAATTTTCATGGCAATATATTATTCAATAAACCTAACCTCATGAATCTAAAGTCAAAAGCTTAAGCTATTGTTCAAATTTTAAATTATTATTATTATTTATTTTACACGACATCTTCGTCTAGATGGTTGTTGTTCCAGAAAGACGATTCCAATTGAGAATGGTCGGCTAGGTTGTGTGTATTATCGAATCGAGTTTTTTTCTTCCTAAATGAAATGATGCACTGGGTTTATCTGTTTTAAGAAAATAATAATATAAAATATTATTGTACTATTATTCTTGAAAAAAAATCAAAACTCCATAATTTTTTTTAGAATTTGTTATTGCACATTTCAAAAAGTTTTCCTTAACAAATTTTTTGGATTGTTTTGTTGGGTTTAAAGTAACATTAAACTAATAAATGAGAACATTATTTAGCAAAAATAATAAAAGAATTATAAAAAATTTTGAGATATGATAAAAGAATTAAGAGAGAGAGAAAGTAGAGAGAAAAAATGTGAGATATGAGAATCTCGAACGAGAGAGAAAGTAATTCAGTGAGGGTATAAATGTAAAACAATATTTGACGCTAAAATTGTAATTCAAAGAGTAAGGGTAGTATTGGCATTTTTGTTTTTCAAATTCGTTGTCTTCTGACGTGCATTACGGTCAACTAACAAAAAGGGGTCTTAGGGGCCAGTTTAACCAAACCCGTGGGAGATTGACTACAGTCAAAGACACAAATATTCTTCGTGGGTAATAAAGGAAAACCTGAGGAGGTGTTAGAGCATTTTACCTTATATTTTACTAATGACAGAAGTTTAGTAAAGTTACTTTTTTTTTCTTCCATTGAAATTATGTTGAAACAAAATGAGTGTCTGAAGTCATCAAAGTTTTTTAATAAATTTTTTTGAAATTTATTTAACATTTGATATCTTTTAAAGTGATTGTTATAATACTAATTACATCTCGCTCATTTAGAGTCTGTTTGACATGCGTTTTATTTTTTTTTTGTTTTTACACTGTAGAAACAAAACATGTTTGGTACCGTATGTTATGTTTTAAATAGTGTCAAAATATTTCTAAATTTTGAGTCAAAGTTGGAAATATCATTTTCGTATTTTTATTGTGTTTCGAATACTGTAGTAGCGAGAGAAAAAAATTTTAAAACACATTTTTGTTAGAAAACGTATTTTTGATTACTATTCAAAACACTTGTGACAAAAAACAGTTGTTTTGTTTTAGACAAAAAAAAACAAAACAAAAACGCATGTCAAATATGCAGTTATTAAACAGATTTGAACATCAAATTTAAATTTTACTTGTTAACAAACAAACACAAACCAAACATAAGTGTTGACCTCAAGATTCAACCTAAGGTTATTTGGGTGATTTTGATGATAACAACTTGTTATAGTGTAAAATTAATAAGTTTACTTGAGTGTGCAGTTTACAAGCAACTATCTCAAGTATCTTAAAAGTAAGAAGATATATGGAGTTACGTGATCATGAAACTCAAATATCAACTATCAAAATTAATGACAAAGTTTAAGTGAATCCAAAGTTCACATTGATCATGTCCATCTATGTCCAAAAGATCACATCAAGGACATCGCAAAGGATGAAGGCTATTGAATCAAAAGAATAAGACAACACCCATTGTGCATCAAGACATTGAAGATTTGGTAGTCTAGTCTTGGGTGAGTGCTAGTATTTAATGTAAAGTTATTTTTGAAGTAACTTTTTTTGAAAGTTCATATATTAGCCTAATGGACCATAGGACCAATGTATATTATTCATATCATATCATGGTTCATTGAACACTTAGAATTAGGCCATGAACTTCATTGAATAATTTTGAATGCCCTTATTGAGATTGAGTAAATTCAAGCTTATGATTAGCTTTAAAAAAACTCAATTATTGAGTAAACAAATTATAGAACTTACACTTGAATTATAATATATCATTTATGATTCTTGGATACATTGATTTATGATTTTCACTCAATTGACTCACTTTATATAGCCTTGTCATGCACAGTTGTTGTTTCGAAGATTTAACGTATAAATTTAACTAAGTGTTAGATTATATGGGCAAAAATGTAAATATGAGTTTTTCAATGAATCTTGACATAAAAAGTCCCAGTAATTGTACCCCATTATTTATCATGATCATATTAATTTTCTTAACCCCAAATAACTTGATTTTATCCTTCCTATTGCACGATGAATTTTTATGTCAAATATTTGAAAATCCGCTTTGTACTAAAATTGAAAAATCATATTTTGATTCACTTGAAATTTGATTTTGAAACTATTTTTATTGAATCCAAATGTGGGGTATTTTGTTTATTTATATTGAATAACTTAAAGTAAATCAAAATAATATTTTCAATATAAATAAGTAAGTAGTGTGCAGTGTACTGATGCACTATGCAGAGTATAAGAAAATGGCTGAGTCTAAAAATAGTTTTGACCTGGGAACTTTTGCCTGATGGAACCCATCAGTAGGCTGGTAGAGGACTTTCGATCGCCAGATGGAATCCATTGGCCAGTTGGTAGAAGTTATAATTCATTCCAATATGGTGTGCAAAATAGGGGAAGCTGAAACATTGTTTCAGCCGGCTGAAAAGTACCTTCAGCAGACCAAAACAGTGTCATCAGTCGGTAGATACATTCATCGGCCGGCCATACTGTCGAATTTTGTGCCCAACGGCTAATTTCTGCACTTAATATTTCCCAACCACTTCAAAACGGCCTGAATTCGTTCTTAGACTACAAATACACCTTGTATATGCACTATATAAGTGAGAAAAACTACCATAACCCTCCATGATCATGTATTATTGATAGATGCTACCTTAGAGCTTAAATCTTCATATCATTCATCTATTGGTAGCCACCATTATTAAACCAAACACTTGCATATCATTCAGCTTTCAATTGAGTATTTCATTGCTAACTCTAGATATGTGAGTTATAATTTGTGTATCTATCCATTGAAGAATATTCTCTATTAAGCTATCATTTATGTATCTATTCATTGAGAGATATTCTCTATTGTACCTGAACTCTTATCAAGTTATTTGAGAGGAAGACCAAATAGTGCACTTCGCAAGAGAAACCTAAATCATGAGCTTGACAAATAAGTCTTGGTGATGTTTTCATTGAGTAAGGAAGTTCAAGTCATGAGCTTGGCAATTGTAAATGTTTGTTTTCCACCCTTAAGGGAATCTCAATAGTGAAAACCTCAAGAGATGCTCTTGAGGTATGAACGTAGATAAGAGGGACTGAACTATGTAAAAATTATAGTGTCATTTGATTTGCATTTCTCTGTCCTTAAACTCCTTTATTTGATAGCATTTTATTTATTTTAATTTTATATGTTTTATATATAAATACTACAAGTTTATATGTTTTAATTCACATGATGAGGATGAGATGAATGCTTAGAGTATATTGGTTGAGTTGAAGAATTAATTAATTGTTGATTGATTGAGTTTTTATTTGATTATCTAATTATCAATCAATTTGCATACCGTGTGTTTGATAAAATACACTATCAACGTTTCTACATACTACAAATATGATATGTTGCACTTACACTTGTTATTGTATCCATTAAGTGCATAATAGTATTCTAAGATAGAGCGTTCTCATTCTCACTTGTTGAATACATAAGTTCACCAACTATTTGACAAAAGTCCATTCAAGCTAATTTTTATAAAAACAAGCTAAATCGAAAAAGTTCCATTATTTGCTTAATGTCCCTGGGGACAATTCTCGAGTCATAATAAGTAATATTATAATGTAATATATACATTATATTATAATAGTGTGAGCTTTTAGCTTCCATTCTTACACTTTACTTTATCAATTATTATTTTTTCAATACTTTGTTGCAACATAAAAGGGGAAAAAATACAACATGATATGTGACAAAACATACTCATTTGATTAACCATGCAAAGCAATCTAATGATTAGATGAGTTTAGCAATTGAGTTTCATTAAATTATTTCGGTTATTTAAAAAAAAAAATTAAGAACTTGATATACTAATCAATTTGTCAAAAAAAAATCAATTATTTTAATTTTATGTATAATACTCATTGAACTATAGATTCATACATTATTCTAGCATCCAAAATCCCAAATGTTAAAATATCAAAATAAATAAGAATTAGACAAAGATAACCAATTGTATAGTGGCAGTGTGCGGTGCGAACACGATTGCGAAAGTTTGATTAAAATTTAGAGGGAGTGCTTAGGTTTACTTGTTCGTTTGCTTAATTTTTTAAATTAATCCAATTTTAAGTCCAATTAAAATTAAAGTAATCCTACAAAACAAGTAAATAAAATAAAGTGTAATTAAGTAAAGAGTACACCATATATACGTGAAAAACTTCGATCAGAAAAAAATCATGGGTGAGACTTGTAACTACGAAAAATCAAATCCTCTATTATCGAAGCAAAGTATAACAGACTATGTCCCAGACACACACCCACTCCATTCTAACAATAACTTGATGCGAAACACCTCAGGATTACTTTTATGACTCCCGACTAACATCACAATTTTTTCATAAAGGTAACATGAATAACATGAACTATTATGGCCCCTTCGTAGTGCGACATTCTTCTCTTTTCTTACCAACGAACAATTTTAGAAGAAACCAAACAATCCAGTGTATACTCTAAAACATCTGAAGTAGTCTTCAAACGATTGATAAAACAAAAAGAGAGACAACCTAAATTACTCAGAGTGTATACTCTAAAATATCTCTATGTTTTATCTTTATAGAAAATAATATTTTTAATGTGTATTGAAAGCTTAATGAGGGAGAAGACATGTGAGGTTTTTATAGATGTTAAAAATCATAATTTTCTTAGAAAAATAAGTTAAAAATTAATTGAAAATAATTTCTAACGTTTAAGGAAAGTTTAGAGTCAAATCCCGGTCAAAATAGGACATTGTAGTGCAAAATTGCCAGACCAGGAAGCATAGACCAGTCCAGCCCATTCTTGGACTGGTCCAACTTTGTGAAAATATCTGAATGAGATCCCGAGGCCACATGGACTAGTCCAACTAAAGTTTGAACTGGTCTAACCTTGAAGATTTTGTAAAATTGCTCAAAAATCCTAATTTTCAAGGTCGGAACCTCCTAGTTTGAAATCTATGTGTTCTCACCACTTTACCTAAACTACGTGACTTTCATACTTGATAAATGATGTCCACATGCATTTGAAATCACTCAAAAATTTCAAACGATCAAATCCTTATTCAATTCATTGATGTCTTCTTCTGAAGTTTTAAGCTTCATGTCTTTAAAGATTATTTGAATGTTTAGTGTAGCACTTCATACTTGTGCTCTGTCTTTAATTACATGATCAATTATAAGAATATAAATAAAGGGAGGTGATATTCGCACTCTCATTTTCTACGTTTGCACTCTCATCTTAGGAGAAATGTCAATTCTAACATTTACTTTACATGTGAATGATTAATTTTTTTTCAAAATACTAAACTACTCTTTCAGATATTTTTTTGTCTCTCGTCTTTAATGTTTTTGCTCTCTTTTGATCGGATAAAAAAAAAATACTCGAAAAAAGATCATAAAAAAAAAAAAAATCTCTCTTTTTACGAGACCCCAAAAAAGTTATTTATGTTAACAAATTATTTCTCTTGACAAGACCAATATATATATATATATATATATATATATATATATATGTTGAAGAAATTATATCTTTTGTCGTGAGATAAAAAAAAAATCTCTGTTAAATAAATTATTTCTTTTGGTAGGAATTAAAAAGTACCCAAAAATAGTTATCCATGTTAAATAAATTATCTCTTGACACGACCTAAAAAAAAAAGTATATAAAAATTTTTATTCTTATTGAATAAACTATCTACATTGAGAGTACCCAAAAAAAAATTATCGTTATTGAATAAATTATATATTTGATAGGTTCAAAAAAAGAAATTATCTTTATTAGAAGAAACCAAAAATATATATATATATATATTTTTGTTGAATAAATTATCTATTTTGAGAAGACAAAAAAAAAAAACCATGAACAAGTTATATCTTTTGACAAAATTAAAGAAAAAAAAAAGTAGTAAAGAAAGTAAAAAAGGTAAAAAAAAATATCTCTTTTGATAAGACAAAAAAAAAAAAAACATAATAAAGAAACTAAATAAGGTAAAAAAGAGTTTTAACTTTATAGGTTAAAGGGTAGTTGTGATATTATAAAATAAGAAATGATGTATTAATTAGTTTATGAACCTTCTTATCATATTCTTTAAAAGAAAAAGGCAAGTGAAGTGCAATTGTAGAAAAGGAGAGTGCGAATATCGGCTTCCTAAATAAAAGATTTTAACTTGATTATGTTTAGTTTTGATACCAAAAATTGTTAATTGCAAAAATTTACGTGACAATGCTAACACAAAAATCCTATCAATTAAAATTAGAATAAAAAAAATCAGTAAGACATGTGGCACAAGAATATCTCTTCTCCTTTCGAAATAAAAGTTAATAGGTTCACTTTTTTTTAAATGTATGTGAGAGTTTCTCGCTGAGAATCCAAAAAATCCAAGAATAGAAGTAAAAACACAATCATGCTTAGAATTTTCTTATTCAATAAGATCATACTACCTCCTTCTCATATATTTTAGGATGGAGGGAGTATAAGATTTGACCCGTTGATGTATATATATATGACAAAGAACAATACTTGCATCTTTATATGTGAAGATTTTTTTTTTTTTTAATTTTTACAATTGATGTGTAAATTAATGTGACACGTGTCTCTTATAATTTTTAAAACAAATCAATCAATTAACAAAATAGATAACCTATTTTTATTTGTGTCAAAAGATTTCAAATTGATTAATTCAATCCAATTATGTGCTGCCACTTTAGGTGTTAGGTGTAGGTAGGAGGTTCCTCCATCCACTAGTTATTTATGAACTTGTTCTCAAACTCAAAATGTGAAAACAACACATAAAATAACATACTTGAAAAATAATAATTAGGCATAATATTCGAAAAATGTGCCGTCTAACTACTCTATCTAAATAGCATGATTCAATGTATTTTTACAAAATTGAAAACACGTTTAGATCACCACTATTAACTTCTATTTTTTATTTACAAATAAATCAAAACACTCACTGTGTGTTTACCAAGAGTTTGAACCCTTGTTTCACTTTGAATGGTAAAAGAAATAACAACTCCAATATTTACGATCTCATAAACTTGAACTTAAAAATAAGGGTTAAATTTATAAACCTTTCTCTATTATAAAAAATTCTCATAAAATTTTTCTGTATTAAAAAATCAATTAATTTGTCCATTTCCGTTAGCTTTTTGTTGAAATTAACGAAGAAGTCGCACGTGCATTTCACTTGAACTATTAAGTGGTGTATAAATGACAAAATTACCCTTGATGCATCTGTTGAAATTAAAATAACTAAAATACTCTCGTAGTAAGGAAATTTTTATGAGAATTTCTTATAGTAGAGGGGGTTTTATGATTTTAACTTGACCAAGAAACCGCCCTCTACTTTCTAATTTTCTCAAATTGCCCCTTTGTAAAGGGTATATCCGTCATTTACAAATAATTTTTTTTTATGAATTTATTTTATTAAATAAAGGAAGGATATTTTGATAATTTTATTATCAAATTGATGGAGCCCTTTAATTTTGTCCTTATACGAGAGAAATTGATAATAGATAGGGGTTTTTGAAAATTTAATGAGTTTTATGAAAATTTTTGATAATAGAGGGAAATTTTATGAATTTAATCCTAAAAATAAAGGAAACATGAAAAATTGAAGAAAACATAAAAAAAAAATATATATAAATAAATATTTATAAAAAATAACAACATACCTTTCAAAAAAAAAAAAAGGTTATAAAATAGTTATTAGAAAAATGGAAATGTATATAACCTTTTAGACCTTTTGAAATTATAAGTTTCTTTTGAACAAAATCTGAAATATTTTTGACATTTTTAATAAATAAAAATAAAAACAACGTGAAAAATGAAAGTAAACAAAAAGTAATTAATGATCGAGAAGTAGAACCGAACTGTGAGGTTAAGGCTTCGTTTGGATTGAAAGATTTAGATGGATAAGGAGAGAAAAGAAAGGAGAGGATAGGGGATGTTGTGTTTGGATGAACATTTTTAAAAGAAAAGAAAAGATAAGGAGGGATAGCAATCCCTCCTTATCCCTCAATTGCAATCCTCCCATAAATGAGAAGATTGGGAGGGGAAAGATTGTAACTTAAGTATAACTTTTATAATATCAAAATTGACCTTACTATTTTAACACATAAATTTTTTATTACCTTTGAGTCCCATTAGGGCATTTCACGTCTATACTTCTCCTCCATACATATTCGCCGATTATGCCTTTTGCTGAACATAACATTGCTTTGTGTATTGTAATGCAAAACAAGTATATGTAAAACAAAATCTACACATGCATGCACTTCCTATTATATTTCTCTTATACTAACTAAATCTAACGGGTGTCAGCTTCGTCATTATATGGGTATGCTGTAAAAACTTACTTTTTTGTTATATTACTACTAGTCCCACCTAATATTAGTATATAATTTCTTACAATATTAAATGATAAATATTCAATACAATAAAAAATACACAAATATTTATATGAATTTTTAAGTAAAAGGTATGGTAGTAATTTGGTTATTATCCTTTCTTTTCTTTTCTCTCATCTATCTTTATCCAAACAAGAATACTATCATTTCCTTTCTTTTCTCTCATGTTTATCCAAACATGAATTGAAATTATTGTTATCCTCTCCTCTCCTCTCCTCTCATTTCTTTCATAACTAATGTTATCCTCTGCTTTCTTTTCTCTCATATTTATCCAAACGGACCTAACTGTAGTGTAGATCCCTCTCTCCCTCTTGCAGTTGGATTTACATCACTATTCACGTAAAAATCATGAAATAACGTAAACATTTCCTCACGAATACGGTCGTAGAAACCACCATGCTCGTTAGTTTTTCACGGCACAAGCCACCGACAAAGACATCCAAACAGAAATATCTATTATATACTTTCTTTGCTCACCAGAAACCAATAAACAAATCTATGATTTTTTTATTATTTTTAAACAAATCTAAAATAGTATCACCCACTTTGATGTCTTGATGAATCTTCGGATCGTATTATCATATGTAAAGGTAAGACATTATGAGCAATTGAATAGTTTCATTTTTTACTCATCCGTTTCAAAGTCACTATATAAATATTGTTGTTGAATTGTCTAATTCTTGGTTGATTCACTTTAAAACTTGGTAGTTGGTTTTCCTTATGTTTCCATTTTATTGAAGATCTAACTAGTGGATTACTTGATTTTGATTTTCAGATTATATATGCTTTTTTAGGGTCCCCAATTTGTAGACAGATTTTCAGGTTCTGTTGGGTTGAGTTGATTCTGGTCAATACATCTGAGAACAGTGTAGCGTTCACATATTTTGGCTAATAGAATTGGTTAACTTAGCTGAAGATAGCTATTTCTCATTGATAAATCTTATATATAAAAAAAAAACCGGGATTATCTTATTGTTCATTTCTCATCTTTTCTTCAAATAATATTTGTATGATTATGTCATCTTCTATACAAGAAATTAACTTCATTCACGAACACTTGATTAATTGCGTTTATATATACACATGCATAGATGCATATCAAATGTAATAATATTTTTACATATATATTCTCAATTATACCATGGCTTGTTTGCAGGATTTAATAGAACAGAAGTCAATTGGAAATGATAAATATGAGAGCTCAACAGCGTTTGATGCTTATATCTGCGGTGGTTTTGAATTAAAATGTATTTTATTATCAGGAGGCTACTATTAACGACATGGGTTATGCTATGAGTAGATTGAAGATAGATTCAGAAATTTGTGAAGTTGATCAGAGACATAGATCCAAAGAAGCATTGAATTGTTTGGACCACGAGATTGGTCAGCTCACAAACCTTAGATCAGGACCCCATGAACATTTGAGCCGAGTCCTACCCGGTAAGCGGGAGTTCTTGGTTTCTCCTGTTAAAATGTTGGTGGGTCGAGAAGGTAACTATTCTGGAAGAGGGAGGTTCTCATCTGCAGATTGTTGTCATGTTCTAAGTAAATATTTGCCTGTCAAAGGTCCTTGGGTGGTCGACCGGATGAAAAGCCGGGCTTATGTCTCCCAGTTCTCGGCTGATGGTTCCCTTTTCATTGCTGGGTTTCAGGTATCAATCTCTTGATATGAAATTTGGTTTAAGGAATTAAAATCCTGACAACTCATTTATTTAGAACTATCTTTTTTGTTGCTGCGGAAAAGAAAGGAAAATATGATTTTGTAAATATGATTTTGTACCATACACTTTATATTGTTCTTTGTTTCCAGAAAATAGAGATTACTATTTTTGTGGGTTGTATTTAATTTTTTCTTTAAAATTTAATTGTTTTTCTTTTTGTGCCTATTCTAGTTGATTGTGGAATGACATTCAATAAATTTTATTATGATTATTTCATATTACAGGGAAGCTACATTAGAATATACAATGTTGATAGAGGGTGGAAAGTTCAGAAGAACATACTTGCCAAAAGTTTACGATGGACAGTCACTGACACATCTCTTTCCCCTGATCAACGCTATCTTGTAAGTTCTAATGCTATCATGTGAACTATGGTTGTTAAAAGACTGATGCAGATCCTAGGATCTTACAATTCGAATTGAATTTATTCACGTTCAATGAGATTTAAGAAGGATAGAATCATAGTGGAATTCTTGTAACATTACTGGAATTGTGGGATCTTGAGTTGAATCATGTTTCTACAGATTCTACTTTACATTTTTATAATTTATTCTTTTTGTTTTTTCATAAATCAGGGTGCAAAGTTAAAGTAATATTATAAAATGAAAATCAAGGCCTACTCAAAAATCAAGAAGTTCTTCTATTTTTTACTACTCAATTTCTCTTCTATTCTACTCAGAGTAGCGAACTGTGTTTGACTGATATAAAATTGACCTTTTTTTTTTCCTTTTTGGCTGATTATTTTGCTATGATCTAAACTTCAAGCCATGGACTTCAATCTTCCTCCCTCTCTCTCTCTCTCTCACACACACACACACACACACGCAGAGTAATTTTGTTCTAACAAATCATTCTCTTGGCTACTCAAATATTCTGTTATAATATACACTGCAAGACCTCATATGGCCAAATGCCCCATGAAATATAGATATTTTTCTTATTAAAATTGAATATATTCATATATTGCCTAATCATGGATATTGTTATTGCAGGTTTATGCTAGCATGTCACCTGTTGTCCATATTGTTAATATTGGTTCTGCTGCAACAGAGTCCCATGCAAACATCACGGTATGAAGTTCAAATTTTGTCTGTTTTGGAATTCAGTAGATGTAGCCATTAGTGTAACAAGATCTGTTCTATTTTATGAGAATCAAATATGAATTATGCGTAGGCTAATACTTCGGTCATATTTTAACTCCGCTAATTGGTTTTCACTTTATTATGTCTTCTTTTCATGGGAAATTGGAAATCTGAAGGGAAAAAAAGGAAGAAGAAAGAAACAGATTTGATTATTTGAACCTTTATAAAGGAGAAAATTTGTTAAAATATTGTCTCGGATCAAATCTGAGATTATTATCTTCTTCAAGGCTTTGAAGCCAATGTAAATCCAGGTAAGTCACTTTAATTGCATATTAGTTGGGGACTGTGGAGTGGTGAATTTCGCCGTCACCATATGGCAATCTCACTTTGTAAATCTGATTGGCCGAGAAACATAATATTAGCATGATTGCATCCTATATTGTGTTTCTTTGACTGTTTTTCATCTTTCTTTAGTTATATTTCTTTTTTGCTGAAGAGAATGTGGGTATAGAAAATTTAAGTTGGTCTTGGCACATTAACTATTCGGTTCATAGGATGTTCTTGGTGAGACTCGAATGCTTGATATCATAAACAAACTACGCCACTTTCGTTACTGCAATGTTGTTTTTTGGTCATCCTTCCTGTGAGATTCAGGTACTTGGATTATATCTTCTTGGAGAGAAGTGCAAAGAAAAAGTGAGATAACCCTCCTATGCCTCAAATCACATTTCAATACTCTATTGCTCAACATTTGAGCGCGACTTAAGTTTAATTGCAAATTTGATTTTTTTTTTGTTGTCCTTTATCTTTGTCTCTTAAAATATTTTGGGTTCTATTTTGCTCATACTATAATGACTGCTTCATATTTCGGTCCTGTTTGTTATGCAGGAGATCCATGATGGTTTAGATTTCTCCACTGATGATGATGCGGGATACTCTTTTGGAATCTTTTCTGTGAAATTCTCAACTGATGGGCATGAACTTGTAGCTGGAAGCAGTGATGATTCAATATATGTTTATGATCTTGAAGCTAATAAGCTTTCTCTTCGAATTTTGGCACATAAGGTAGAGAAACCATCTTGTTAAGCATATATCTTTTATTGTTCTTAGACTCTTAGTTGAGCTACACAATTGTTTGGTGGATGATTGCTGCTATAAATCTGCATCAAGTTGATGACCAAGTCTAAGGTTATAATCTACAAGCAAATGAGCCTATCCTTGGAAGTTTATTCACCACAGAGCATTAGCATAAGTGAAATTACTGGCCAATATGCAATACCAGTGTAGAAGTTTGACATAATCGTGTGTGCATTGGCTTTATGACGTAGAGCTGATTGTCGAAACCTATATGGCCTGTTTAGACCGCCAAAAGTCCAAACGGGCATGCTGACACGATTTTCGGTACAATTTCGATGAGCTCGTTTTGACCCGCAGAACTCATTTGGAAATGGCCCACGGTCAATACTCTCTAGCTATGCATGCCTGTGATTGAGGCCATTTTTTTACTAATTCCCATCATTTAAGGCTCCGAAATTGCGTTTTTCAGTGCTATAGGAAGACTATTGAATATTTTGGGATTTCTGTTGGAGATCTAAACGGATTCGGATTGATCTGAAATTTTGTAGTTATCTTAGTGTTACTCAAGATATGACCCTAGAGGGGGGGGGGTGAATAGGGTCTTAGGCAAATAATTAAATCAAATCCCAGAATTGATTATGATAGGCAATGAATAATGAGATAATGAAGGAATTTAAACAAGCACAATATAAAAGATTAGAGATAGAGATATTCAAACACAATCAACACAAGGATGTAGCGTGGTTCGGAAACTCCTACTCCACGACTCAAGATCCCTTCTTGAGATTTTCCCCAATCCACTATGGCTCTTCCTTGTTGGTGGAGAGCAAACCCTTACAATGGAGAACACAAGCTCCCTCTTGCTAAGTGAACTTCTTCACTTAGTCTTCTAGGGTTCAGCAACCCTTAACAACTGATGTAGAACAGAATTTGTGATAAAAAGAATGTCTCTTTAAGAAGAAAACACAACTTCAAGCTCTCAATTCTATAGTTAAAGTTGAATCACAAGTTTGAAGCTCAAGTGTATTGAATGATGGTAGATTGCTATAAATGTTTCTCAATAAATGCTCAAGAGAAATGTTCTATATGCATAAATGCAGAGCATATCAATATATATATAGCCTTTGCAAAATATAGCTGTTGGAAGGTAGTTGTGAGCATTAAATGCACTGAACTAGCCGTTGTATTCAAATTCAGCTACTTTCAGTCGGCTGAAAATAAAGTTTCAGTCAGCTGAAAAGATGCTCTAAAAATATCCAAGTGTTCTGTCACTTTCAGTCGCCTGAAAGTGCATTTTCAGTCGCCTGAAAAACCACTTTCAGTCGCCTGAAAGTGCATTTTCAGCAGGCTGAATCTGCACTTTCAGCTGGCTGAAAATTGATTTCAGTAAGCTGAAATTTAAAAGTCTTAAAAAGATTTTCAACAAAGTGAAGGAAAGACTTTTGACCTTTTTAAAAAAAAATATCCCTAGGGCTTTAAGAGTTTCTTAGTGATCAAATGACCAGAGATAATATATATGAGAATGCATCATGGTCATGTAATGCAAGTGAGCTTCAAACAAGTTATTCAAAAGTAACTTTGACAAATTAAGTCCTATCTCTCACCAAGCTATAACTACCCCATTTCTTCATGCTTGAAATGTCTTGAAGCTTTGAGTTATTTCCTTCTTCTTCTCTGAATGTTTTTCTCATGTCATTGTCTCCTTTCATGATCATTCCACCATGTGAATGCCTCCTTTGTTTATGACAATTATCCTAAGCAATCACTCAATTTAGATGTTAGTGTTTAACATCATTAATGATTTGTTATCATCAAAATTACTGGATTACCCTTAGGTTAAAACCTTTGGGTCAACAATCTCCCCCTTTTTGATGGTGACAAATCATTGATGTGTTCTTAGCAGATATGGAGTGCATCTAAAAGTGCTCCCCCTGTCAATATGCATAATTTGAACACAATATTGAAGAGATGACAATTTTAGCATGTCTTTACATGGTATATGCATTTGTTAAGCTCATTAGTCATGCTTCAAATGTAAATTCAAGGTAAACACATTGATCATGATTTTTATGTATGGAGATAATCAATCTCCCCCTATCGATATGCTTTCATTTAAAAGGAAAACAAAAAAATTTTGTGAAGGAAAAGATATTTTAAGTTCACAACTCAACCAATAAACCATCAATCATATCCCATCCTCCTTTAAGCATCAATCATCAAAAGTTATATCATTGAATTCTCATAGCATTCATAATGCAACTCATGTATGCATTAATCATCACACAATCATCATTGAATTCGCAAGAATAAGCATAAGCATAATCATGATCTAATATTGAGAGAAATTTCATAAATAGCATCAAGGCATTAAAAACATGGATGTTAAAAACATATTCATAATAAATGCCAT
The DNA here is from genome assembly GCA_026545225.1 of Cornus controversa. Lineage (NCBI taxonomy): Eukaryota > Viridiplantae > Streptophyta > Magnoliopsida > Cornales > Cornaceae > Cornus > Cornus controversa. The sequence continues at coordinate 64,449,032 of CM048850.1, read as the reverse complement.
AAGTTCATTCAAGAGTCAAAATAAAATGTCTAAGTTCAAGCAAGAGGATAATGCCAATGATCATGAAGGCTAAACCTTAAACTAATCCCATCCATAAACTATCCTTAAACTAACACATCATCATATGTTTTTCTCCCCCTTTGGCAACATCAAAAAGAAGGGGTAGAACTGATGTCATGGCGCCGAAGAGCGAGAAGGAATGGAGAAGAAATGCTGAATATCAGCTAGCCTGGCAGTGATGTCATGAAGTTGTTTCCTAGTGGTCTCCGAATCCTCTTGGTACTCAGTCCTGAATTGTACAAGATCATTGCTCAAGGTGTCCACTTTTTCTTCAGTCCTACGAGAGATGACAAGCTGGTCATCCATCCGGGATATAAGTTGGCTCATCATTGAGGAGTGAGCATCCATGAGAAGTGGAACATCCGCCGGCATAGGCACAGAGTGCTCAGCCTCTTCCTGTTCTTCCTCATCATTATCAGTTTCTTCTTCATCTTCATTTTCTTCATCTTCACCATGGACAGGAGCTTCACCTCTTGGACAATGCCAGTATCCATTGGCGTCTTGCTCCATTTTCATAAGACGGAGGGTAGTGTGATTTAGAAAATCTCTCGGTCCAACAGTCCAAGATTCCTCCTCAGCAAGATCCACTTGGTGTGCCTCGAAGATTCGTGTAAGGGGCAAGGCATAGTAGCACTGAGTTGCCTTGGTTTTGCTCTCTATCATGTGATGATAAATGATATGGGCAAGATCCGGTTTCTTCTCATTGAGCAAGCACCAGATAATGAACACTTCCATGCAAGAGACATCTGAACGACCACCAGACTTGGGCAAAATAGTGTATGAAATTATATTGTGCAGAAGTCTAGCCTCAAATGTTAATCTATTTGCATACACTCTTCCTATATTTGTGATCGACTGATCATTGCAAATTTGTCGGACAGCAGTGAGTGGATCAAAACCATGAACATATGCCCAGTTATGTGTTTGAAAAAATTGAAAGTCTCCTTTGGGAATTCTTAGATAAGTTCTTAGTTCAGATTTTGAAAAGGAGATTTTCTTCCCTTTGGCAAATGAGACTAACTCTGTAGAGTCTCTGTCTTCCTCCAAGTGAGCATAAAAAATTCTAACAAGCTTCGGATAAACAGGTTTTTGAAGTGAAACAAATTTTCCCCACCCAATGGCATTGAACAAAGCATACGTATTCAAATGATGTTTAGCACAAGTGGTAGGATTAACAATCTTACCTCTGGCCACATGCTTGTTGATGAAATCCTTTTCATATATGGCTTTGATTTCAGGGGATGTAAATAGCCTGAGATTGGGTGCCACAAGAGGAGTCGAACTCTCGCCAGAATCATGTCTCCCTTTGGTGCGTCTCTCTTTTGTCAATCGCACATTTGATCGTTTCCTTGTGAATGAGCGTGGAGGCATGGTGAGATATAGGAGTGGAGAGGATTGGGGGATGGAAGAATGAGGTTAAATGGAGGGGATGAGACCAGTCAGAGAGAGAGAAGACAGAAGCGAATGCTGGGGCGAAAGAGAAGTTGCAGAGGCTAGGGTTGGGTTTTCATAAAATGAGGAGAGAGTGAGGCAGCTATATATAGATCGACATTTTCAGGCGGCTGAAAGTTGACTTTCAGGCGACTGAAAGTTGATTTTTAGTCGGCTGAAATGTGATTTTCAGGCGACTGAAAGTCATGTTTCAGTTGGCTGAAAGGTTAGTTTCAGGCGGCTGAAAATGGCAGAGGATGAAGCTGAAATATGAGATCAAGTATGGATTACCTCATTCTCTTTTGCCATTCCAATATCTCTTCTAATTTTACAAAAACGATCTTCTTGAAGAGGTTTTGTTAGAATATCGGCCAATTGATATTCGGTACTTACAAACGTGAGCTCAATATCACCCTTAGACACGTGATCTCTCAAAAAGTGGTGTCTAATCTCAATGTGTTTGGTCCTAGAGTGCTGAATGGGATTTTTGGAAATACATATCGCACTTGTATTGTCACACCTGATAGGTATGTGATCAAATGTAAGTCCAAAGTCCTCAAGTTGTTGTTTAATGTAGAGCGTTTGTGCACAACAACTACCGGCGGCCACATATTCGGCTTCCGCCGTTGATAATGCCACAGAATTTTGTTTCTTACTAGACCATGATACAAGAGAGTGTCCTAGGAAGTGACAAGTACCACTAGTGCTTTTTCTATCTATTGTGCATCCGGCAAAATCGGCATCCGAATAACTTATGAGGTTAAAGGATGTAAACCTAGGAAACCAAAGTCCCAAATCAATTGTGTCACTCAAATACTTGAAGATACGTTTTACGGCACTTATATGAGATTCTTTGGGACATGATTGAAACCTTGCACATAAGCAAACACTAAACATGATGTCCGGTCTACTTGCTGTTAAGTAAAGAAGACTTCCAATCATTCCTCTATATTTCTTGATATCAACATCTTTTCCCTTCTCATCCTTGCCAAGTTTAGAGGTGTTACTCATAGGGGTTTTTGCATGTTTGGCATCCTCCAAGCCAAATTTCTTTAGCAAATCCTTAACATATTTGGATTGGCAAATAAATATACCATCCAATGATTGTTTGATTTGCAATCCTAAGAAGAAGTTAAGTTCACCCATCATGCTCATCTCAAACTCATTTTGCATTTTAGAGGCAAACTCTTTGCATAACTTCTCATTTGTTGATCCAAAAATTATATCATCGACATAAATTTGAATAATCAACAAATTTTCATCAATAGTTTTTGTAAAAAGCGTATTGTCAATTTTTTCTCTAACAAAACCATTTTCTAGTAGAAAACCGCTAAGTCTTTCATACTAAGCTCTAGGAGCTTGCTTCAATCCATACAAGGCTTTTGATAATTTGAAAACATGGCTTGGAAGATCATGACTTTCAAATCCCGGAGGTTGTTCTACATAGACCTCTTCTTCTATAAGGCCGTTCAAGAATGCACTTTTCACATCCATTTGATATAACTTAAAGTTCTTATGTGAGGCATAGGCAAGGAGCATTCTAATTGCTTCTAATCTAGCTACCGGTGCAAAAGTTTCCTCATAATCAATTCCTTCTTCTTGGTTAAAACCTTGGGCAACAAGTCTAGCTTTGTTTCTCACAATAATGCCTAATTCATCTTTCTTATTTCTATACACCCACTTAGTGCCTATGATGGTTTGGTCCTTAGGTCTAGGAACTAACTTCCAAACTTGATTTCTTTCAAATTGACTAAGTTCTTCTTGCATAGCTAAGATCCAAGACTCATCATTTTCGGCCTCAAGAAAATTCTTCGGCTCTATTTGAGACACAAAAGCCAAATGATTACACATATCTCTAAGTTGAGATCTTGTACCTACACCTATGGATGGATCACCTATAACTTGATCAAGAGGATGATTGTGGACAATTCTCCAACTTCTAGGGAAGGCATCATTAGGATCACTTTGGATGATCTCATCATTGACATCCTTATTTTGAGGACTTTGTGAAGGCTCACATATTTTGTCACTAATCTCTAGTTCATCAACACTTTTCTCAAGATCAACAATTTCATCATCCATATTATTCTTAGGAGCACAAGGAAGAGATTCATCAAATACTACATGAAGAGATTCTTCAACTACTAGAGTCCTTTTGTTGAAAACTCTAAATGCTTTACTTCTTGTTGAATATCCTAGGAAAACACCTTCATCGGATTTAGCATCAAATTTTCCTAGGTTATCTTTGTCATTTAGCACAAAGCATTTACACCCAAACACTTTAAAATACCCAATATTGGGTTTCTTACCATTCCATAGCTCATAGGGTGTCTTATCAATCTTCTTTCGAATAACAACTCTATTTATGACATAGCAAGAAGTACTAACGGCTTCGGCCCAAAAATATCTAGGTAAATTGTGCTCATTGAGCATAGTCCTAGCCATTTCTTGAAGAGATCTATTCTTTCTTTCAACAACCCCATTTTGTTGAGGAGTCCTAGGAGCCGAAAGATTGTGATTAAATCCATTTTCATCACAAAATCTTTCTAAGTCTTGGTTTTCAAATTCTCTACCTCTATCACTTCTAATGGACTTAATTTTGTAGTCCTTTTCGTTTTGAACTTTTCTACAAAATTTGGCAAAGGTTGCGTGTGTCTCATTCTTGTGAGTAAGAAAGAAAACCCAACAAAGTCTAGTGAAATCATCAACAATCACAAATGCATAGAGCTTTCCACCTAGGCTAGCAACTCTTTCCGGACCAAATAGATCCATGTGGAGTAGTTCTAAAGGTCTAGAGGTTGTGATGTCCTTTTTCCTTTTAAAAGAGGATTTGACTTGCTTCCCTAATTGGCAAGCACTACAAGTCTTGTCTTTTATGAACTTAGCCTTAGGGAGGCCTTTGACTAAGTCTTTCTTGGACAATTTTGAAATCAAATCCATGCTAGCATGACCTAATCTTCTATGCCACAACCAACTATTATCACTAGAGGAAATAAAGCAAGTAACATTTTGATCAAGCAATTCACAAAGAAGGATAGTGTACAAGTTACCATGTCTATGAGCAATGAAAGTTTGTAAACCATCTTTTTCAACTATGCAACATCCCGATTTAAAGATAACATCAAAACCTTTATCACACAATTGACTAATGCTAAACAAGTTATGCTTTAATCCTTCTACAAGAAAAACATCATCAATAGAAGAGGAGGAGGATATACCTATAGTGCCAACGCCCACAATTTTACCTTTTGAATTGTCTCCAAAGGTGACATTGCCTCCATCATATGGTTTGAGGGAGATGAATTTAGAGCGATCTCCCGTCATATGCCTTGAACATCCGCTATCAAGAAACCACTTGTCTTTAGGGATTGAAGAAGATTTTAAGCAAACCTACAAGACAAACTTAGGTGACTTCTTTTGGTACCCAAATCATTTTGGGTCCTATTGGGTTAGCAATCATAGGAAATGTTCCTTTTGGAACCCAAATCATCTTAGTCAATTTTCTTCTTCTAAATGGACAAGCAAAGATCTTATGTCCCAATTTCCTACAAAGATTGCATACAAAGTTATTAAAGCTAAATTGAGATCTTTTGACAAAGAAGTGATTCAATGGTTTGAACTTGTCATTCTTGGAGGAAGGCCTTTTGATCAAGGATTTTTGTTTGTCGTAAAAATTATATCCAATCCCTTCTTTGTTATAAACATCTCTTTGTCTACCAAGAAGAATAGTTAAATTCTTTCTTCCTTTGGTAAATTTTGCAAGAACATCCACTTGATCCTCAATAATTTTCTTCAAGTTATCAATTTCGGATTGAGAGTCATTTGAAAAAAATATGTTTGAAGAAAAATTTTCTCTTTCACTCTTTAACAAAACATTTTCACTTTGAATTTCTGAAATAGAGGAAGACAAACATTCATTTTCTTTTCTCAAAGAATCATTTTCATTTTGAGCATTAGAAATTTTTTGAGAAAGAGATGAGTTTTTTTCTTTAAGAGTGGAGTTCTTCAAAATTACTTTTTCTAGCTCTTTATGCAAATCCTCAAAAGCACATTGCAATTCATCATATGAAATTAATGGAGAAGTTTCAAGGTTAGAATTTACCTCATCATCAATTGCCATAAGGCAAAGATTTGCAACCTCATTGCTTGTGTCGCATTCCGAATTGCTTGAGTCGGAATCATCCCATGTGGCTTTCATAGCAACCTTCTTACTTTTATCTTTTCTTGGCTTGCGACAATCCTTTAGAAAGTGTCCCAATTTGCCACAATTGTAACAAGTAGGAGGTTCCCTTTTACTTGAATCTCCTTTTGGCTCATCTCTCTTGAAGGGTCTTCTCTTGGGGAAAGGTTCCCTTCTTAAAAACTTCTTGAACTTGTGAGCAATGAATGCCATGTCATCCTCATCATCACTAGACCCACTTCTGTCAATTTCTTTCAAATCTTGGAGAGATGATTTCAATGCTAAGGTCTTCTTTGGATTAGCTATTTCTTGACGACTACCAACTTGAATCTCATGAGTCATAAGCGATCCCATAAGGTCTTCAAGACTCAATGTGTCAAGATCCTTAGCTTCTTGAATAGCCGTTGCCTTTGCATCCCAACTTGTAGGAAGACACCAAAGCACCTTTCTAACATTGTCCGAGTTAGAATAGGTTCTACCAAGATGAGACAAGCTATTAACAATGTTAGTAAATCTAGTAAACATTTCATTAATAGACTCACTTGGAAGCATGCTAAAAAGCTCATATTCACGAATCAACATACTAATTTTGGTAGCTCTAACTTGCTTAGTGCCCTCATAGGTCACTTCTAATTTGTCCCAAATTTCTTTGGCTGTTTTACATGCCGAAATTCTATTGAATTCGGATTTGCTTAAAGCACAAAACAAATTAGTAATAGCTTTAGCATTGATTTGGATTAGCTTTCTATCACCATCGGTCCATTCTTCCTCATCCTTGGGAACTTTCATATTATCAACATTTTTCATAGGAATTAAAGGCCCTTTACAAACAACTTCCCAGACTTGATAATCAATGGATTGGAGAAAGAATATCATTCTAGGTTTCCAATAATTATAGTCGGTGCCATCAAACCAAGGTGGCCTATTGTTTGATTGTCCTTCCATATGAGAGGTACCTTGCATGTTTGCCATGATCGAACTCTAAGACGGTTAGGTCAAAAACTAGAGCCCTTGCTCTGATACCAATTGTTACTCAAGATATGACCCTAGAGGGGGGGGGGTGAATAGGGTCTTAGGCAAATAATTAAATCAAATCCCAGAATTGATTATGATAGGCAATGAATAATGAGATAATGAAGGAATTTAAACAAGCACAATATAAAAGATTAGAGATAGAGATATTCAAACACAATCAACACAAGGATGTAGCGTGGTTCGGAAACTCCTACTCCACGACTCAAGATCCCTTCTTGAGATTTTCCCCAATCCACTATGGCTCTTCCTTGTTGGTGGAGAGCAAACCCTTACAATGGAGAACACAAGCTCCCTCTTGCTAAGTGAACTTCTTCACTTAGTCTTCTAGGGTTCAGCAACCCTTAACAACTGATGTAGAACAGAATTTGTGATAAAAAGAATGTCTCTTTAAGAAGAAAACACAACTTCAAGCTCTCAATTCTATAGTTAAAGTTGAATCACAAGTTTGAAGCTCAAGTGTATTGAATGATGGTAGATTGCTATAAATGTTTCTCAATAAATGCTCAAGAGAAATGTTCTATATGCATAAATGCAGAGCATATCAATATATATATAGCCTTTGCAAAATATAGCTGTTGGAAGGTAGTTGTGAGCATTAAATGCACTGAACTAGCCGTTGTATTCAAATTCAGCTACTTTCAGTCGGCTGAAAATAAAGTTTCAGTCAGCTGAAAAGATGCTCTAAAAATATCCAAGTGTTCTGTCACTTTCAGTCGCCTGAAAGTGCATTTTCAGTCGCCTGAAAAACCACTTTCAGTCGCCTGAAAGTGCATTTTCAGCAGGCTGAATCTGCACTTTCAGCTGGCTGAAAATTGATTTCAGTAAGCTGAAATTTAAAAGTCTTAAAAAGATTTTCAACAAAGTGAAGGAAAGACTTTTGACCTTTTTAAAAAAAAATATCCCTAGGGCTTTAAGAGTTTCTTAGTGATCAAATGACCAGAGATAATATATATGAGAATGCATCATGGTCATGTAATGCAAGTGAGCTTCAAACAAGTTATTCAAAAGTAACTTTGACAAATTAAGTCCTATCTCTCACCAAGCTATAACTACCCCATTTCTTCATGCTTGAAATGTCTTGAAGCTTTGAGTTATTTCCTTCTTCTTCTCTGAATGTTTTTCTCATGTCATTGTCTCCTTTCATGATCATTCCACCATGTGAATGCCTCCTTTGTTTATGACAATTATCCTAAGCAATCACTCAATTTAGATGTTAGTGTTTAACATCATTAATGATTTGTTATCATCAAAATTACTGGATTACCCTTAGGTTAAAACCTTTGGGTCAACACTTAGTTTAATAATTAGGAACTTATCTTTATTTTTTCTTAGTTTTTAGAGAGAGTGCCATATTGGATAGTTTTTAGTATTCCTTCTGTTTTTAGGATTTTTTCACCTTTATAAATAGTGGTTGTCATTGCAGCATATTATCATTCATTGTTCATTAATAACATATCAGAATTTGTTTCTCTGAACTTTGTGGATTCAAAGTTGTTCTATCCTTTACTTTCATAGCTTCCGCTCCATCACTTTATGTGCATTATTCTCGCCATGCCTACCCTGCATGTAAACTTCATCTGCAATAGCACACAACTCACTGGTCATGTTGCGATTGTGGTGTGCATAGATTTGGCTTAGAAGTGCAATCTGGAAACAATGACCCTCAATTTATGTAGCTATGCTTCCTCGAATTGCATCTGCATGGCTACTATAATTCCTTCATTGCTCTCTCCAGGTTTTCTTTTTGGCAGATGATTATTTGAATATATTTGTTTCCTGATGCAGTCTGATGTTAATACCGTATGTTTTGCGGATGAAAGCGGCCATCTTATTTATTCTGGTAGTGATGATAATTTCTGTAAGGTAAATACTCAGTAATCTAACTTGTCTTGTCATTCTTCCTTTAAGCATTTGCATTTTGGGTTTCATTTTATATAATCGACAATTTTGGGGCAATTATATATCATGGAAATCTAATTATGGCTTAATAATTCAATATTTCTTTTTCTTTATACTTGTAGCGATAACTTTTCTTCCCCGAAAAATAGAACGTCTCTTGCTGTCCATATGTTTGGGCGTGTCTTTGTAATTATCACTTAAATCAATCTCTCTATTTAGGTTCTTTTGCTACATTATTAAAATATTATGAAAAATTGGCTTAATCAGTATTTGTCACAATAATATATGTGTTCACTGTGGGCATTTAGTAGCAAATACATGTCACAATTTTTTACAGTGTGTCAGCACTCAGCAGAGGATAGAAAATGAATCAACAAAATAATTTCTTATTGAGCAGTGAGCAGGTTTGATATTTCCATGGGTCAGATGCTACTTGTTACATATTCTCTTTCCATTATTGTGATAAAAATGCTGTGGGGACTAGACCATTCAGCCATTTATCGCTTACCTGGAAGTTGTATCAGCTAAACTTGACATAATTATATTTCCCAACCCACCAAGATACACATATTCCTGTGAGTATGATACATAAATGATAAACCATGGGCCCAGTCCTTACTTTGTCTTTGAAATGACCTTGTGCATGGAAATCAATTTGTTTATCTAATGCATTGTGATTATAAGTATTCAAATTCGTGTGCTTATTAGTCACTCCTTACCATATTAACCGATGTAAAATTCTGATATTTTCTTAAGATATCGTGTAAGTAAGAATAAACCATTTGGCGAGCCTTTATGTTGTTCCCTTGCAGTATCTCTGTTTGATAATGGGTTTCCTTCTCTGTCTGTCCACTTATTTAATCTGTTAGTGTGATAGCAGTAACTGTCAATCATTGCTTTACTTGTTTGGGCTGCTTCAGCACGGCCATTGCTTGCCTTCCTCAATAACCATAGGTTTAGTAGTTCGGGACTTTAAAGTTTAATAGTCCTAATTCCTGGAGGAAGACCAGTGTCTATCCCCTATGAAATGTTGTAGTAGTGAATCTTGAAGGGCTTTTAAAGGAGGTTAGCTAAAATGAATATGATGATGTCAAATGGCTTGGACTCGTTTAATTTGATAGGGATCATGAACTTGTACAGAATTGAGTGAAGCTGTGAAGGAGATAGTAGAATGAGTTGGACAAGTTTTAATGATGATGGTGGTGGGAGGTGACAACTTGCCACTAGAGTATGCCATTTAAAAAATTTGAAGAGCAACTTTCTGAACTTAATAAAATGTTCTTGCTATTCTATAAAAAAAAGCTGAGTGTAATACTTTGCTATGTCACATTTGTTCAATCAATGGAAGATAACTTGTTATTTTCTACAGGTATGGGACAGACGCTGCTTTAAAGATAAAGGCAAGCCAGCAGGGGTCCTGATGGGACACCTAGAAGGCATTACGTATATCGACAGCCGTGGAGATGGTCGTTATTTCATTTCAAATGGTAAAGATCAGACCATAAAACTTTGGGATATCCGGAGAATGTCCTCTAATGATACTTGGTATGCTCACTTCCAGGCTTCTAATTATTCCGCTAAATTCATCTTTTATTTATTTGCAACTTTAATCATGGGATTCATGTCTTATTATATTCTCCTCCTGGATGAGTTGGGATGTAGTATATAATATTAATGTACAAGAAGAAAACCCAATATCTATAAGATGCTCTAAGATAGGAGATTCCTTTATTAGTAATCAGTGGGGGAATAACCTACCAAATAATCTGAGATATTCTGTCATAAATATTAGTTAATGTCAACTTCTGCAGTTTACTAGCGATATTACTGAAAACGTTGAGTTGTGTACTCTTTTTGTTTAGAAATCTCACTCTGAATGCTCATCTTTTCAGAAAGCTATCCTGTTTTGAATTCGTATCCCTGAGAAGTTACTGTCAAAGTTTTTTGTCTGTTGAACTAGTCAAATCATTGGGGAAATTAATATTAGATGAAAACTGCTGACCACTATGTTTTCAATCAAATGATAGTACTAAATTAAGTCATCTGCTTGGAAATGCATACTGATAGAAAATACTTACATTTTTTTCATATATTTTGATCTGATAATTCTAAATTATATATTGGTCGTATAAAATGTTGCTAAATTTCATAAAGTCTTGAACTAGAGGTTGAAGATTGTCATTTTTTTTTATGTTACTTCCAAGAACAAGACATGAAGAGATGCCTGTGGAATTATGTCTTAAAGGTGAAAGTTTTGATCTCTGGACTGACCACAGTATCTATGGTGACCAATCTTAGGAGTTTACTAATAAAGCATGGTGAGAATCGTGAGATGATTACTAAATTGAGGAGGTTGATAAGGATGCATGTTCGAGAAGCAAATATTGCAAAGGACTGGACAATGGGATTCGGAGATGTGTAAATTATATGAAGTTTCTTATGGTGTTTTGATGTGTTCATACGAAGGAACTTTTCCAATTTGTTTTCTGTAGCCTATGATGGTACAAAAAAATTATTCTTCAATGCAGAGTCTTATAACAAGATGTGTCTAATTTAGATCTGTAAATGATCCTTCACGAGCAATAAAATCAATTCAGTCAGATTCCATGAAAATGAAATGGATGACTAGTTTTAGGTGCCTTTTCAAAATAATGTTCATTTTATTTGTAGAAATTTCAGAAACCCCATGCCTCTGCACATCTAGTATAATTGAGGAAGGAGATATATATCTTTGTAATAAACTGAACTCACTGTATTATGGTGGAATGGAATACATGCTAACAATATGTACATTCATTTTAATAGTCAGTAGTATTTATATGTTTGCCTATTTTTTTCTTTCAATTCTTATATATACTTTCCAGAATCAACTAAAGATTCAGGTCTGGTTGCACCAGAGTGTAGTTTCACTAATGTCTAAAAAATTTTCCACTGAATACATTTCAAAAAGCTTACATAAGTCCCCGTTGATTTGTTTTCCCATTGATTCAGCAAACCAGGAATTAGGAATTATGAATGGGATTACAGATGGATGAACTACCCAGCTGAAGCAAGAAAATTGAAACACCCATCTGATCAATCACTGGCTACCTATGAAGGTCATTCAGTATTGTGTACTCTCATCCGTTGCTACTTCTCCCCCACACACAGGTGAGCACTAAACATAATGTCTCTCTCTTTAAAAAATAAGGTTTTGATTCCTCTTTTTTCTTTTTAATTTTTAATAAGGTTTTGTCTCATTCTAGACTAGACTGCCAGTACTGATATTGTTCTTAAAATGATTTGCAGCACCGGTCAAAAGTACATCTACACTGGATCTCACGATTCTTGCATTTATATTTATGATGTGGTATGTAATAAAATTCTATTAGCTGCTTTTTTCTTTTAAAAATTGCTTTATCCTCTGTGTACTCTACTAAGACCATAGTTGATCATTTAGACGAGAGTGCAAGATATTGAAATGCTCTTAATTCATTCTGCACTTGTGGGTTATATGAAAGGAGATCATAATCATTAATAATCACTGTTACAATCTATTAGTTAGACATTAGTGTTAGGCTTTTATTCATGTTTGAAAAGAAAAGATGGATTATGGCAATACTATGTTAGGATAGAAATTGACAACATTTTTCATGCATGGCAAGCACAATTTGGACTGCTTATCCTTTTTCGACCCTCAAATCATCTATATATATATATATTTCTCATCCTCGTATTGGCGACTTTACTATTGTAGGTGACCGGAGCCCAAGTTGGTAGACTGACGCACCATAAATCAACTGTGAGAGATTGTAGTTGGCACCCTATATACCCAATGCTGGTTAGCTCTTCATGGGATGGGGATATTGTCAAATGGGAATTCCCTGGGAATGGGGAAGTCGGTGGGAATGGAGAAGCAACAACCACTTTGAAGAAGAAGATTATCAAGAGAAGAGAATTTTTATTATATTGAAGACAGCTCCTAATATCTGTAAGTATTTTAATGTTATGATGTGGGTAATTATAAATGTGTAATGATTGTCCATCTTACTTGATCAAATAAGCAAATGTAACTTGAAAGCAAGATGGTTAGGCTATTTTCATTCCCAATAATGTGATTGTACAAAAACCACAAATTAATTGTGAATATTAAGGTCTCTACACATCTTTTCTTTGTATTGTCCTTCTTGAAAATTGTTCAGTGTGTCTGGCCTGAACAATCAGGTGAACCTAAAAATGAAGAATTTAGGTTTTAGGGCTGCTGCTATCAGTCTCTAATAAGGAGTATCATAATAATTAATTAATTAATAAATAAAAAAAAGTTAAGGGTGATGCTTTGAGAAGCCTTGATCAATGGTGGTCTTAGTCTATAGTCTATAGTCTATAGTCTATACAATCACTATGCGTTGGGGAAAGCTAAAAGGATACTCTACTGGGTCCCAAAATAAGCAACCATTGATTTTTCTGTTGCTTGAAGTGCAATCCTGATTATCCCTACTATTTAAGAACCTCATTGTTCTGTTTAATCATGAGCTTATTATATACTACTATACTAGTATCTTGCATTATAATAAATCAAGGGTTTTTATTTATTATTTTTGCCCGAGCTGGAAAGGTTGGGAACTAATCATAAATAAATAAAAGGTAAATTATTTAATTTATACTTTTGTGGGGTTGGGAGAATTGGGGAAGGGGGTGATACAGTGATCCTGATATGAAACCCTCAGTGGGAGTTCATTCCATCACCTTTTAGTTTTACTAAGTTTATAATTAAAGATAGAATAATAAAAACTAGAGTAATAAATAAGAAAAATTTACATTTGTCTCATAATATGTTACCTGTAGGCGAAGCCCCACCTCATGATCACGACAAGAGTAATTCATTCATTTTTCTGTTTTATGGCTTAGCAGTTACTTCTCCATATTCATTTTTATTAGTTCAACTCCTTAAACAACCCACGTGATTAGACTCTAGAATGAAATAATACTAAGGCCCCACCTGCCTACTCTAGTTAGGGAAGCCCCTACTTAATCTGGTGGAGTGATAAATATTTATTTACTATAGCGTTGCAAATATTTTCTGGCTCTTCCCATCTCCAAAACCATAACTTTGCTTTTACTCATTTAATTTGCATTCGTATTTCCCATCAGCAAAGCAAGCCCTAAGAAAATTATATATATATATATATATATATATATATATATATATATATATATATCAGGAAACATAAAAATCTAGGGTTTGACCTTTAGGTGTAAAAAATGGTCACCAGATGAGAGTAGGAAATGGGTTCTAACTTCTAACCTTTTTGGCAAGTCCCGAGAAGAATACACCCAACTACCCCAAATAACAAATGAATTAGTAGAATATAAAGCAATGTGATTGCCTCTTAATATAGCGCAACAAGCTTAATGTCATCTGACCCTATAACTCTATTGTTATATATATATATATATATATTTTAACACGTAACTCATCCGAGCATGGCCTTTTGGATCAATCCCGAGGGTACACCATATGATTTTTCCGTCACTACACTAATTAAATCAGAAAAATAAAGGAAGTTGACAAGGTTCGAAACCTGACCATTTAGAAATCCAGATCCCTAAACAGACTAAACTAACAAAATTAATCAAATAAAATATTTTTGTCGTGAATTGATTAACTTCTCTCACCATTTAATTAAATTTAAAAGCTCAAATAAGCCCTTGTAAATGGTATTTTGAAAATATTATAGGAGTTTAATGAAGTTTAAGTAGTATAAGGGGTTATATATATATATGATTGTGTGTGAGTGTGAAAGAAGAACTTTGACCTTTTTGACTTTAAGGAATGGAAAAAGAAATTTAGCACCCAATCAATCAAATACCATCAAGATTTCATCAAGAAGTAGGCTACTTGTTATTATGCCAAGTTACTCTTTAAAAAGTCAAGAATTGGTTTTAGTTTTTAATGATGCAATTTGGTATGGAGGGGAAAATGTTACTTCTAAGGAAGACATCTATACTTTTGACCTACAAGTTTGTGATAGAATGATAGTTAAACACTTTATAACATATAGATATAGATATAGATATGGTACCATTGTACAATACTTATTTATTTGCAGACAAGCAAATGAAAAGGTAAAAAGCAAAGACAACTATGATATCATATGAGGAGGAACCATACCATAATAATATAATAGGAGGAGCCCCTTCTTCTTTTCGCAAAAATAAAGTTAGATGAAAATTTTATTTTAATATGCAGCTGATATCTCTAGATAGATAGTGTATTAGAAATCAGATTAAATAACACGTAATAAAAATGAATGAAAAAAAGAAAAGTCATAACACTTATTTATTAGTCTCAAAAATAGTGAATTTAAAAATAAACACAAATTGTGTCTTTGTCAAAAGTTACAGAAAATTTCAACTTAGAATTATTTTATTCTTAACTTTTCAAAGCCTAAATCTCCTAAAGCAAAAAAAAGGTAAGTTCATGACTGTCCTGTACTCCACATATTAGTACTGCTATTTCTTCTTTCCAACATTTTTTAAGACTTGGGAGGAAAGTTACTAAAAGTTGGATGCACAAAGAATCGGTAGAACTGAAATTGCATTGGAATTGATTCGAACCGTTTACTACAATTTCAATTTCGGTTTCAAATTTTAGGAATCGTTCACTACGGTTCCGGTTCAGGTTTCAAGTCAAGGAACCAGCACTGTTAGAAAATATATATATATATATATATATATATATATATATATATATAAAAATGAATAATAATAGTTTCTAATTTCTAGTGTTCTATGTATATATATAATATACAAAGTATAAAATAGATAATATATAAATAAATACTAATACATTCTAAATTCTAGTATTCTATTTATATATAAAGTATAAAATATATAATATATAGATAAATATATTTAGCTTCTAAGTTCTAATGTTCTACATATTTATATAATATAAGATATATAAATAAATACAAATAACTTTTAATCTATTGTTATAACTAGTGGTGCATAAGTATGAATGTATATCTTGCCAATGTTTAAAAAAAAAAAAAAATTTTGACAAAGAACCAGAATCAGAACCGTAAAGAACAACAAAGAACTATTGGAAACAGTTTCGATTCCGATTCTACCAAAAATCGTAACAAACTGTACTATGTGCACCCCTAACTAAAAGCAACAGGACTATCAATCTAAGAATGACTAGGAATAATATTACATGTCATAATTCTCACTTGTTAAATCACAAATTCAACAGTTACTACTCGCATAAATTATTAATTTTTTCTATTAAGAGGAGAACTAATTCAGAGAAGCAAGACATACACAACAAACAGTACTCTACAATCTGATGCTTGAATATGAAACCGATGATTGTGTCAACCAATTTGTATAGTGTAAACCCTTAAATCGAATTGATGTATGCTGCACCAAACATTTCTTCAAGTGTACCTCCATACCCGAAAAAAGAAAGAAGGCATTAACGAGAGAATAATAAATAAAGCCTTTTGATTCCTAATGAATTAACATACATCAGCGTCAATTTTACTCAAAAACATAGAATATATATATATATATAAAGAGAAACATAGAACTAACTCTAAATTACATAGAACTAACTCTAAATTGCTTCAATATATATATATATATATATATATATATATATATATATATATATATCAAAGTATGCACAAACAATTTAATTTTTGGAATTTATCCAAATTATCACAAAAATAATTAAATAAATGCAAAAACTTCTCACAAAAACAAACAATAAATAAAAAAAGTAATTGAAACCTATATTTATCATTATGCGGCTTATGCCCTTCCGTCGTCCAAGTATGAATTGTCTATTTTACCCCTTCCACTCGATACACTGTCCAGTAGGCCTCGTCTTCTGCTTCCCAGCCTTCAACGGGCAAGGTGTCTGTACTGGTGGGACCATACAATTGTACTGTAAACACAACGAACTGCTCAGTGGAATCTCAGCCGTCGGATCGATCTCAATCCCAGTAAGAAAGTTATGCTGTAGATACAATATTTGTATACTCGCCGCTAATAACCGGTCCACCAAGATTCCCGGTACCTGACCGGTGAACCGGTTATTGTTGAGGTATAGATTCTGTACGCTCGAGAACATTGGCGAGATTTGACCGGACAACCGGTTGTAGCTCAGATCAATGTTCGTGATTGTGACCTGATCAACAGGTTGAATCGGACCGGAAAATGAGTTCCTCTGCAGTTGAAGGTTGGTGATCGGGAAAGTAAATAAACCGCCCGGAATGTTACCCGTGAACCGGTTCACGCTCAGGTCAAGATAGTTCAACTGGTTAAGTCGGGTTAAGAGCCGGTCCACGGGTCCGGTTAACTGGTTCCAAGACAATGAAAGGTACTGTAGTGAAGGAGGGAGTGAAGTCGGTGAGAGAGAACCGGAGAGTGCGTTGTGCTTGAGGTCGATGCGGGTTAGGCTTTGTGACACGAACGTTGGGACTGAACCGGAGAGACGATTGTGACCGAGAATGACGTTGGACAACGCCGGTAGACCTGCCACCGACTGAGGGATACTTCCGTTGAGTTGATTGTAACTGAGATCGAGGGTTCGCAGAGCACGAAGCTGACCTAGAGACGCCGGAATGTCGCCGGAGATGAAATTCCTGCTGACGGCGAGAAACCGTAGGTTCTTCAACTGAGATAAAGTTTCAGGCAGAGTGCCGACGATCCGACCGGGGACAATGGTAAATTCGGCGATAGCGGAGAGTCTACCGATGGCAGGATCGAGCCGTCCGGTCAGACCTGGCGAACCCGCCCTCGGGTCACCGAGATTCAAAGCGATGACCCTGTCGCCGTCGCAATACACGCCGGCGAAGTCACATGGCTCCGCCGTGAAATCCCATGATGAGAAGAAGTCCGACCCTGGCATGTCTTCCAGGCCGTTGCGAATGGATTGTAGTGCCAAGAAATCATGAGGGTCCAAAATTGCATTTGTGAATAAACTATATTGAAGAAGAGATAACAAGTGAACTAAACCAATTAACAACATCTCTTTCTTTCTGAATACCCACTTCATCAACATCATGATCGAATCAGATTAAGTATGGTTGAACCTTCAACTGAAGAGGGTTTTTATAGGAGGGAAAACGAACTACCGATTTTTGGTGGGAAATGGGTGTAAAGAGCTTTAATGGAGGTAGAGAGAGACAGCGTGTGTATTTAGAGAGAGAGAGATATAGCTTGGAGAGAACGTAAAGCTCTTTTCTTGATCTTCTGCTTCTTCTTGACGCTTCTATCTGTGTGTGAAGTTATGTGGGTTTCGCTTTTTCATTATTTTGGCTTCTCAGAGAAGCGCAATGACACTGCAATTTTACTATTGTTTTTATTAGTATATATTTAATTAATTGTATGGATTTTTTTTGTTTCTTTATGGGGATGAGGTTCGGGAGGCCAAACGGTTGTCCGAGCCTACGTGGAAGGAAGGACGAAGCTGAGGCTAGTGGTAACAGGTTATGAGACTCGGCATGCCGGAAATTTCACCAACCAGAGTGAGTTGCCACGTACTCAGTCAACCACAGGTGAGGTGAAGCGAGATAGGCGGTTGTATGATAAGGGCAGTTCGTGTGTTGGGGAGAAGGTTAGAGACAGTTGTCGGTCAGCCGGTCAAATTCTGAATCTTGCACTTTCGAGTTTTGTCCAAACAAACAAACTGTGGTCGATGATGGGCCCACTTTGATTTGGGCCATGCAAGTCAGCATCAGCTTGGCCCACTGGTTATGGTTATGGTTTTAGAACAATCTATGTAGATGGAAGTTAAGATTGATCCAAAAATAGTGAACGAAAATGGTGTTGTAAGAAGTTTCTGCTTTAACGCGAAGCAATGTCAATTTTGATTGTGGAAAAAAGAAATCTACTCCAATTGTTGCCCACGAGTCAGGAGTAGTGCACAAGTTTTGTAAATTCTGCTATCATATCATATGGTCCTAGGGGGTTATTATCAATGAATTTTATTTATTACATTAATGGATTAAATGGCAAGTACGTTGTGTCAATTTGTCACCCTCAGGAGAATGTAAGAGTTGGTTCGGGTGGCCCAACTGCAGTTTTTGTATTTGTAATGAGGCAAATGGGTCAGGCAGGTGATGGCTGGCCCAATTCAATATGGCAACCCACCCACCCACCCACCAATTTATAACAGTCATTAATTTCATGTTGTTCTGTCCATAACCTCATAAATGTTAGTAACTTCTTTCTTCCAATTGAAATTGAAAAATACTAGTAGTACAGTAGAATATATAAGCCTCTTTTCTCTTTCTCACTTATCTTTGTATAAATTCACAGAATTAAGCTAAGCTACAACCCTAATCAATCTACCCAGCTGAAGGCCAATAGCAGTAATTGTGTATACCTAACAAGAAGTCACAGAATTTGAAGGCCATTAAGTGCTCTCTGTATTCAATACAGTTGGATCGGGGAGTTTTTAAAAGATTTATTTAACTTTTTACAAAAATTATTTCAAACCAATAATTAATAAAGAAAAATCATGGCTCTTATTATGAGAGACCTTCTTTTGATAGATTTACTCAAAAATTTGATCACCAATCATATATGTCTATGTCTATGTCTATGTCAATGTGTATTTAGAGACATGTAAAGAAAGTGGGCTTTTTGGTCTTCCAATTGAAATATTTTCTTTAGGGAATGTGTTTCAATGGTGGTTGATACTTAAAGCCCTTGAGTCAACTCTAATATTGACATTTTCATAGGTTAAAGGCAAATTGGGTTTGGGGTGTGGGGGTCTTCCTTTCCCTTCCCCCCTTTTCATTTTTGTTTCCGTTTCCGTTTCCGTTTAATGATCTCGTCTTTGCCTGAAAACCTTTATAATCATCCCCACGCTACCCCCACCTTGTTTAAATTCCCATTCAAATTTTAAAGAGACATAGATGGCTGTTGGTAGGTGGAGTAATGGGATGAAAAGATAAGGTAATATAGAAATTAGGATTTAGGTGGAGAAATCCTAAGAGTATTTTAGGAAATATAGTTAACAACAAGGACATTATAGTAATTTTATTACATAATCAACGGGATGGGATGAGATGAGATGGGATGAGGGTACTTTTTTTTGTCATCATCCTGCACGCACGCGCGTTTTATCTTTTTACTCTGTCCCTAATTAAACTACCACAAACCCGTTTAAAAAGAGGCAAGACTACTAACTTTTAACTATTAAAGAGTGTAGTATGGTGGTATATTATTATTATTATATTTTTCTCTCTCGAAATGAAGGTTGAAGATCATGTTCTCAATGGGACAAAGTGAATTTGTGCGTTATCCGCCGAGGAAGAAAAAAAAAAAAAAAAGAAATCAGGCTGTAGGGCGAGAGTAGCAAGTATGTAAATCAGGTGGAGTAAAATTCAAAATTGAAAAGTGAGGCCACCAGATCAGACTTCTTGAAAGAGTAAGATGGGCCAAAGCCCAAGAGCACGCAAAGGAACTGAGGAAGTCAACGTACAAGAAGAATCTGAAGTCCAAAGCTCAATTTGTTATACTCCTCACTCAGCTTGTTTATCCTCGGTAAAATGTTTTGCTCCAAATATTATTTCTTGTAAAATTTCTATCTGGATAAAAAATGCATTTTCAATTTCATTTTTTCCTTTAATATAATTTATCAATCCTTAAAATGTAAAAACAGGGAGTACATAAAAGTGGAAATAAAGATTTTGTAAGAGCACACGAATAGTTTTATATACACCCCCCACCTACCCACCCACGTGTGTATACATATATATATATATATATATATATATATATATATTAGAGTAGGTATTTAAATAAAAATATTATAAGGGAGGAACTTTTTTTATTATTTATAAATAAACTATTTTCTGTCCTTTTATTACATTAATATGACAAAAATGCCCCTAATACTTGATTCCCTTATGGATGAGTTAGGGACAATAGTGTCATTTTACTTTAATAATGAAATGTGTTTTCTTAAACTAATATGACAAAAATACCCCCAATACTTGATTCCCTTGTTAATGAGTTTATGGACAGTAATGCTATTTGTATGTATAGTTGAGGAGTGACTTGAAAAGATTACAAGTCATTTCGAAATTCCTCTGAACATCTTTTTTTTCTCTCCATTCTAGAAAAATATTTTACTGTCTACCAAATGTGCTGATAATATTTTTAGAAGAGTTAGGTCACTGAAATACCGGTTTACCCATTTGATTAGGCGGGTTTACTAGTGCAACAACCTCTCACATATATAATTATTAAGAATATAACTTGAATTGTTATACAAATTAGGCAAATTCAGGCTGTGGTTTCTGGTTCTTCCATATATTCAATGAGTTTGGTGTTGGGGTTGAGAAAGTGACAAGTAAGCAAAAAGTTAAAAAAGCTTACTTGCACATTTACACGTCACTTTGTGATTGACCGGTCCAATGGTTTTTGATACGATAATTTATCGTTGGGGGCTAGAACCAGAACTAGAACTGATTTACACATGTTTTGACTGCAAAAAGGCAAATGGGATTGATTTTAAAAAAATGCTCTAAAAGGAGGAAATCCACTTCCAACATACATAGAGCAATTTCTTCAATTTCCATTGCCTGCAAAAGGCAAATGGGATTTACAATCCTGCTGATGTCTTTAATTTCATACTGCAAGCAGACCAAGAATAATACCACTAGGAGTGGACCTTATAAAACACCAACTGTGATTTCAATGAAAACAAAGGAAAATAATTGGAAAATCTAATATATTTGATATTCTGATGAAATAATCCATATGAAAATCAAATCAAATCAAATCAAATCGTTGAACAAAATAAAAGAAGATTCTATGCCTTCCATTGTCGAAAATGACTAGTTTTGAGGGAGGGAGGCAGAAATGTTTATTCACACCATTTCTATATTAAGTAAGTGCATCCAACAAATTTCTATTAACAGGTTCAACAGCTTGATTAACTACAAAGATTCATAAAGGCTCTCTGTTAATGTCAACCCTTTCACAATCTTTTTTGCTTCTGCCAGCCAGTATGAGGTGAAATCAAATGCTATTTATGCCATCATATATAGGAACTGACCCCCCAGCTGCCAAGACTTGTTGCTCCAGCTACAATGAAGAGAGAAAAAGGTTGACATTCAAACAAAAATAGGGTTTCGGAGAACAACATGCCCCTTTTCAACAAAAAACGAATGGAATTTGAACAAGAAAACCGACATTTTCATGAGTGAATGTATAACAACAGAGATAAGAGGCAGCAGGATTTAAAAGATCCCTTACCTTAGATTATCAAAATCATCCTAATTAAAATAAAATAATACCATATGATTCAAAATCATCCTAATCAAAAGTGTACTTACCCTGAAAAGAGTTTCAAGCTTAGTCTTCAAGAGATGGTACTCATGTTTCACTTGTTGCAGACATTGAAAACACCTGCAATGAAAATTATTCAGCAATCCCAGCATCACCATTATAATCATGAAGCCTCAATTGTTATTAAATTAACATAAAAGCACAAAACAACCAATATTATACCAGGTGGAACCTACATATAATAATACCATGTGATTCAAGTTGATGCCTAGGACTAGGAGCATACTAAATACTAGTAGATCTATTTCAACAAAATTTTCAAACAACATCATCATTTTCAGGTTTACTTTATGGATTTAAGGGAATTTATAAAAAAACACCCTAGGAGAACAATTACCCTTCTCAAGCAGCTAACTAATTACTAGTTTATAAAATAATAAGGATCAAATATGTTACCCTAGGTGAGGAATGAGGCAGTTAATGTTGTGAAAGAAATTCAAGCATGGTACTAGCTAGGTTTTCGATCTGTACAGACTAGGGTGATTTATCAATGAATTTCTGCATATGGATACACAACAAGTATCTTGCATAATTTCCCTAATAATATAATTATATAAGGGTGGTGATGGAATAGAGAGTTTGATGCTGAATGTTAAGCAAACTCACCCTTCAATATTTTTCTCCTCGCAATAATTTCTGAAGGCAACACAAACATTTTTTATTCTCTGTGCACCTATGCTGTAAACAATAAAAACAACAGTTTGTAAAAAGAAAAAAAGTCATAAAAAAAAAAAAAAAAAAAGGCATACGAATGACAACTTCTTGGCTATATCGTCAAATGCTATTTTGAATCCTCACACAAATCTGGTTTCAGGTATTCCACAAAAAATAGTAGCATAACTTTTTATAAGAATTTCATGAGTTTGTAGTATTTGCAAGATGAAAAACGTTTTACTCCATAAAGTGTATTTTTCTAACAGTAGATACACATTGAAGGAGAAAAGAAAAAGTAGATAAATAAATAAATAAATAAATACCTGGAACTACTGCCCTTGAACTGGTGTACATGGGCGTCGACCTGTTTATAATCTACAATTTGTTGTTGTCTGTACAATCGGAAAAGAACCCAATAATCCTATATCTTTTAAAAAACAACCCCACAGAAAAGAAATAAAAAATAAAACAACGAAGATGGAGAAAAGATTCTCACAAAGCAGTGGCCATATTATTGAGAAGCTTATCAGAATCCTCAAAGAAAAGGGACACCACTTCAACAACAAAATCTGGGTTACTTTCATCTTGCAGTTTCTGAAGCTGTGCAAACTGATCATCCAAAAACCCCTTCATTCACAGTCACACAACCAACAACAATCCATCATTTTAAAACAATAATTTCTAAACAATACACATCAGTAACCATCCAAAATCAAGAAACCATATGAAAATCTTTTTCTTTATATTCTATCAAAAACACTTTACCTCACGATATAAAGAAGTGGTGAAATCAACAAATTGTCTCTGCAACTGACCGATGATATCCATGATTGTGCTAGCTTGCTTGTCCGAACGACTTTATCTTTTTCACATACACATGACTACAAACACTGTAAAAGTTTCAGATCTTTATATCCATCTCACAAAATAAGGATTATAGGCTATATCTATATGTGTGTATATATATTGAAGTAATCATTGATGCGAAGTCTCAAAACGTCGAATGGGATTGAATGAGAATTAATGGTCTGTTGAAACCCAATATTGAGTCTTGACTTGCCGAAAAAAGAGATCCCCACAATTTAATACTTAGGTTTTGGGTGATATATACTTAGATTACTACTTATAATATTATTTTAGTATCAATCAAACAAATAAAAGTCTTTTTTTTTTTTTTTTTCCTTTTCTTGTATGGCTTTTGTCTTTATGCTCTATCTCTAAGCAGAATCCGCACCATTCTTTCTTTATCGCCCCCACCGACCACTTACGATGAGGAGTTACAATCCCACACTTGGCGTCAACAATAGTACACTTTCCATGTACGCCACTCACTTTCTCGTGTTTCTTCCAAATCTCATTTGTATTTATGGTTAGAAAATTGAATGAAAATTTAACGTTTTATAATTTAACACACACGTAAATATTAATTTGTAGTAAATAAATATTATGAATGTAGGTTGAAGGTAAAATAATGTGGTTCACATTGAATAGAGATTAAAGATCAAAGATGTATGTTAGTATTGAATAGACAAGTTCCATGGCTATTCGGATACTTATAAAAGAGTACCATGCCTATAAATAGGTCCCTCAATTCTCATTTGTAGAGATATACAATTCAGACTTTCTCTTCTCTCCCAATATACTATTCTATCACTCCTTACAAAGTAAACCAATTTTCTAGTTACAAAGTAACCCAAACATTTGGGAGACAATCGCCAAAGTCCGTTCAACACCAAGTCTCGATCATCAAATTTCGGTTTCTTTATATGTGATTTTATATGATAGTTTATATAGTGTTAAAATATTATTGGCCTTATATAACATGTAATTTCTGTCGTGCATATATTATATGATTTTAGAGTGATATATATCTTCCATTTATATAATCTCATAAAAGTGTATTGAAAATTTTAGAATGCATGAAAGTGAGGTTTCTTGTACATTCTAGAAGTATATTTACTTGTATTCAAAGATACTATAATAATTATATATAATGAAGTTTGTAAATGATGTCGTAATTCTCTGAATAGCATATTTTGTCCATATATATATTTCAATATATATATTTATTTATTGCACACAGATGTGTCTGTCATGAAAGTTTTCCATTTCAATTTATGATGAGATAAAATTGCTTTTCATTTTCATTTTATAAAGGAATTCTACTTTTCATTTTCAATTTACAGGACCATCAAATTTTACAAAATAAAAAATAATGATAAGTTTGTCCAGCACTTAATCATAATCATCATTGTTATCGGGCTAAATTACATTTTGACCTCCAGGGGTTTGTCCATATATCAACCTTACTCTCTCACGTTTGCAAATTTTCATTTTCACCCCCTCTCAGTATTGACAATGACATGAGAAACTAAAGTGTTGTATAATTTTAAACCTTGGGGATGAAAATAAAGATACACCTCTTGCAATATTTAGATTTTTAAAATTAAATTTAATTACTTCTTAATTTTTATAATTAATAAGA
The DNA here is from genome assembly GCA_026545225.1 of Cornus controversa. NCBI lineage: Eukaryota > Viridiplantae > Streptophyta > Magnoliopsida > Cornales > Cornaceae > Cornus > Cornus controversa. The sequence goes on along the minus strand of CM048850.1, from coordinate 64,423,932 downwards.
GTATCAATTCTACCCTAGGAAACATGGATACAGATATGGGACACGGGTGCGATACGGGTACGGCGATACGACAAATCTCAAAAAAATAAGATACGGGTACGGACAAGATACGACAATATAAAGATAATAAATTATATTTTTATATATGCAAAAAATGAGTTATTAATATTTCTTTATGAAATATTATCACTAACAAACAAAATAAGAGTCAAGAGTTATTGTATAATTAGCATGAATCAATTTTGTATTAAATCATGATATGTACCTCAACACTTTTTTTTAAAAATAAATTTTAAACTTTTCTTAATAATTATAATATGATATTATTGTTGAAAAAATTACATTTTCATGTTCAAAACTTGTTAAAAATGTGCTTTGAAGTATTCGAGAAGTATCAAATACATGATCGAAGTACTGAGAAGTATTGGATACGTGTTAGAAATAATTTTTTTTTTTAAAAAATAATAGATACATTTAAGAAGTATCGGACACATATCCGAAAATATTCGAAGAGTATCGGTATCGAATACAGACACGATACGAATACGTTACTCTTGTAAAAATATCCGTGCTTCATATATTCTACCTATGCCTGTTCTTCTATGGGCGCCCTTGAGTATGAATTCTACCTGTGCCCGTTCAGTCAAAAGAATCTAATGCTTCTGATTACTAATTATTTTGATGTTTGGAACTTATGTCTTAAGCTCTGGTCTTTAATTACTGAATCAATCCCAATCCTAATCCCAATAAAAAAACTTAAAAGAAAAATCACCCAGCAACAATTTTGGGGAAAAATAAATAAACAGTATAAACATAGCTTTTTCATTCCTTTCCCTTTTCATTTCTTTTTCTTCTTTTTAAGAACAAATATTGTTTTACAGCTTGGAGAGAACTAGCTCACACCCAAATCATCTGTACACGCTGACTTGATAGAAAGATCAAGACAGGGAAAACAACCCATAGCATTGGTTCACTCATTTCCTTACCCAATGCTAGACCCTCCATCAATCCATAAATTTCCATCTACACAAATGTACATGAGAGAGAGAGAGAGAGAGAGAGAGATGTTCACATATGCTGTGTTGTTTTGTCGTTCATGTCATTCCCTCTTGCACGCAGTCAAACAATTGCAATCCAACTTTCAAGGATGTAAACACAGCTCGGTATGAAGACCATTTTGAATGCAATGACTCTGTATGCTATTCAGAAATTCTCATCTATGAAGCTATAAATCAACCTGCAGCAAAAGAATGGCACGTGCAGAATTAGACCACATCAATTAACTGGAAAATAGAAATCCTCTACATGAACAAAATTTGCAACCATTTTGCTTTCATAGGTACCAAATGGCTGTGCATTCACAACATTGTGACTACCTTCCTCAGAGAAGGAAAACATGCAACCCAGCAATCCATCACTCTCTTCATTTTTCTCAGCTCTTCCCTTCTCACAGTGGCTACTGCTGCTGTCCACATCATCAGTTACAACTTCAGTTAACCCGCAGTATTTGTCAAGCTCCAACGCCTTACAGTAACCCTCCTGAAAAAACTGTCCAAAATCTACCAGATTTTGCATTCTTGAAGATGTAGTCTGCTCTGCAGTGATGTTCAAAGCTGAATCAAAATGGTCAGCAGTTAACATGGGATCCTCTCTTACCCCACCAGTGTTTGAACTCTGAGCTCCTTCAGCAACAGCTCTTCCATCAGAAGGTAACTTGCTCTCTACTGAGGATAACCCATTTATAACAGAGTCATCAGCTTGAGAATCAGTGTTCTTTGAATGTTCAGCAGTAGCTAAGGATTTTTTACCAAGGAAGGAATGCTCCATATTTGTACTCCCTCTTTCCTGATATAACTCATTCAGGGTATGACTAGTTGATGTATTAGGCTTCTCTATATTAATTCGATCCAAATCAAGCAAATTCTCAATTCTTCTTGACGAACCTGAGGGGAAATTTTAGAATAAAATGAGTTCCATAATATAAGGGTTCAAGCAAGAGCACGATACAAAAATGCACTTCATGCTAATATATAAGAGCTATCTACCGATGTTTCCTTGTACAGAAATTCAAAAAATGGATTCCTGCTTTTGATTAGGCACCATGATATCATAACGTATATAATGTCAATAAGTGACTAAGTGTCCACATTCTCGCGTTTCTGGTACAAATTATGTCTTACCACCATCTGAGCTTTCAGTGGAGCTAAGTGATGCTGGCTTTGAGTGGCAAATAACTGTTTCTTCCGTGGCTTTGTCTCTGGCTTGATAGGGCTCCAAAGATGAAGCATTGTGATATCTTCCCCCAGAAAGCCCTCTGCATGAAACACCAAGCAACACTAATTTCATATTGAGACCAAGCACAACATGAAAGACAATTTCAACAATGCCACACATTTCTATTTATTAACTAAATGGAATTTACAGAAGCCCATCCTCAAGTCTACAACGACAAATAAGGAGATGGAACATTTTATCATCGAATGCATCTAAATAATAAAACTAGAATCAACAATGAAGGGGTAGGGACTTTGGCAGCAGGCAGCAATTATAATAGTGGAAAAAGGGGTTAAACTTGCAATACAGTTGTGTTCCCTAATTCGTGTTGAAATTTGCTGTGACATCAACTCCCTCCAGTTTAATAATTCTCATCTTTATAACTAATTTAGTTCTTGGATATTGAGATAAGTTATCATTAAAGGCTGCATTAGAAATATAAGCAGCAGAAATGGAATTCCTAATCCAGTTCCTTCACCCAATTCTATCCTCCATACACTGAACTAAATGCACCCTTAAGGAACTCATGAATCAGTCAGGATCAAGAATATATGTCACAGACAACATGAATCCTCCGAATTTAATCCAATTATAATAAAATATTTTCCCTCAACACATTTTGATAGAGCCTTCACCCATTTTTCCCCAGCAAACCAGGTTTTAACAGATTAAAGTTCTCAATCAATTATTAGAAGGGTTAGTTTAGTATATCTGGCGGTAATGAAGTAATCATTCTACCATTAACAATTCAATGACCGCTAGCTAAACCAAACACTTCACAAGCTGAAAATTGATCATACACAAATTTTCAGAAAGATGTAGACACCAACATCCAAGACAAAGATCACCAAAATATATAACACCAAATTAACAAGAAGATATATATAATATAATATAACAATCACCTGTCAGTCCAGCCATATTTGATGCTATGGAAATGGTCAAAAACAGGCAACAAATCCTTCCGCTTTATTTCCACTTCATAAACAGGAAGCCTCTCAACTTCAATCTCTCCACCCACATTATATTTGACTCTTGGAGGACTCATCGTACAGAAACGAATCTAGACCAATGATGAAGATGAATCATAACCAACATAGAATACAAAATATAAGGATGTCACAACTCCAACAGAAAGCATACCTTGGATTTTTGCCATATTAATAACCTGCCAGAGTTAATTTGCACCTCTGCATTGGATAGATATAAGTGGGATCTCTCATGAGGGTTTAATGAATCGTTTTTCACCAACTTTTTCCACCCCAAACCATCATTTATCTCCAGAAAGTTTGTTTTATAGTTATCTTCAATTATCTCAGCAGATTCCTCTCTCTCTGGCCTATCAGATCTTCTGCATACATCCCACCATTGAACAGATTCAACTTTCACCCTTAATTTGTCATCTTGTGTATGGGCATATGATCCTGACTGGGTTCTTAAACCACTATCACTTACCCCTATTGATGGCAGAAGCTCATATTGAATCACTTGGCTTGATGGCGTATAAACCAACAGATACTCCAAGGAATTTTTTGACCTTGAGTGAACATGGATACCACGAGATCTGGAATTGTGAAAAACAGCAGCAACAGCCCCAGATGGCACAGAAACCTTTCCTGATGCAGAAGCAGCAGCATTGCTAACTGAGTCAAGCAATCCAGAATTACTATTTTTTATCCGGTTCACAACAGAAAGAGTCAGAGGAGGAGGGGGTGGAGAAAGTTGCTGATTTATGATGAAAGATGATGTAGACCACCATGGCAGAGGGAGAACTGGATATAAGGTGGGCTCTTCACCGTAAGCACTAAGAGTTTGAAAGCCCGCATCACCGCCAAAAGGAGATATAACGAAAATATGGCAAGTGCATTTGGATGAAATAATAGCAATCCACTGACTATACTGACTAAAGCAAATGTCTTGGATGATCTGTCAAATAGAAAAAAAAGAAAAGTAGGAATAAACCCATTAACATAAATCATTCAAGAAGATAGAGTAAAAAACGATAAAAGCCTGAGAACTAAATGTATACTAACAGTTGTTGTTATTCCGCGATACAACTTGTAAAGATGCACATGAGAAGAGCTCCAGTCATAAGTTTGATTGCTTGATCCACTGCGTATGCAACACGGCATGATCCGAAAGACGTTTAAGTTATTTCCATGCACTGATGCAGTTACAAGAAGGGTTCCACTTGGATCAAAACACAATGCAGATATCGGACTGGTATGAGCCCTAAATTGTGATATAACAGCTTGGGAAACAAAATCCTTGACAACCACCTGCAATCAACCATTGTGTAACCAAGATATACAACACTCAGATAAGCCAAAAATGTTGCGACTTTTCATTTAAGTCATGAAACAAGATAGTCTGCTACCCCCCACAACCATCTAATGCTAATTAAATATTTTGTTCATGTCAAGCCTTTGACTTTATTGACTGAATGAAATAATCAAGACAACATTTGTTTTAGTGGAAAGAAATTCAGAAATTAGTTTATGCTGTTGGTCATGGCAGCATATCACTATGATTGAAATGTCATTAAGCTTTTCATTAAAGTGTTCATAGTAAAGGAAATGTGTCAATATATTCAGTGCTATGGTGCATGGACTCGGAAGTGTTGAACCTCCCTACATCCTAAATGTTAGGGTACTCAGACCCAAGTTTGAAACGTGTCCAAAAGTTGGGTATGGGCATGTGCACATATCCTAATAATCAGATACATAGCATGTTATGCTTATAGTGTAACATGGATAATATTATTCTTTAAATATATACTCGATCATTGTTTAAGTTAAATGGGATAAGGTCAAAACAGAGGATTTCATCTATCTTACAAGTAGAAGAACCTTCTTTGCAATCAAACTTGAAATTTTCCTCTTCCATCATCACATGTAGAGGATCCATATGTCCGGCTTGAGCATGTGCATTGAACAGATATCTCATACCTATACCCATGTTGTGTCATGTCGACATGGCCGGTACATTGAGGGGAATAGGCGAGTTAACGTAAAACAGATTCAGCCTACTTTTTAAGAAATGACATCTATAATATAAAAAGGAAGCTATTTTTCTGCATTTTGTATGTAGATTAGCATATTACATATTCTAATGTGGCAAGCATAGAAGTTAGGGGGGATTCTCCAATTTCATTTCCAAGATCAAAATTTCCAAACAACATATGGAGTCCATTTCGAAGCAAAATTTCAAATTCTTTGCTTACATGCTTAAATGGACATGACATTTATGTTTTATGCTTAAATTAATTATGTATGTGTCGCAAATATACAAAACTAACCATTCCCGCGTTCTCTGTTTCTGATGCTGAAAGCCTACCAACTTTCCAGCCTGAAGTTGATGGCACTGGAGAACTAGGACCATCTGAAAGAAGCTCTGGACAGTATCTGGAAAGTGTTCTGTATCCCATGTCCCCTAGATTCAGAATCCCAGCAGCCAACTGTTTGCTGGACTCCATCGCATAACGGGCCATCAAATTACCACTGCCTGGTGATGTTGAAGGGCTGATACCTGGAGTAAGGTTCTTTGGGCTTAAGCGGCCCGTGTTTGAAACAAGTGGATTGTCAGAAGCATAAGCTAACCACCTCGGACCCACAGCCATTGGACCATAACCAATGTTAACCCCAAATGTTCCTTGTTCTCCAAACTGAGGAACGGGATAGGTGAGAACACTGAATTTCTTTTCGAGAGTAAGTGCATCAACACAGTATATCTGTCACCAAAAATAGTAAAATTAGTTGGCCATCAATTTCCTTTTCCCACCAGTAAGGTCACTCAAACAGATGGTACATGATCTTTGTTTTATAAACAGGAGTGGTTTTATAAATGAATTACTGACAGGTGCACTGCACTAACAGAGCTAGAAAGTACTCCTTCACTCCATTTTTGTGCCCTGGCTGCTTGATTTTCCTAGCTACCACAAAGGACTAGCAAAATTAAGATGCACGAATGCACACAAACAGAAAAGAAAAAAAAAACTGTGAAATAGTTAGGAGTTCTATAAATCTATGTCCAGAAAATATAATATAAATGATAAAACTGTATGCTCGAAATATGCAAGTACAAAATGGTTGTAATGCTGTTTCTATAGATGGTAATTATAGTTAGAATGTACTAAATATCAATGTCAGTTTATTTTAATCAAGTGGAGGTCTCAGATAAGCTAGAGCTTACTTGTGTTTCAAGACCCACAGCAATTATCCGAGGACTACATCTAACCATACACACAGTTGATCGGAACCTCAGAGGTTGCATAAAACAGTTAGACCGAAGAGAGTAAAACTGAACAGCCGTAGGAGAGTTGGCAGCTTTCCCTGATTGAGACTCCACAGAACCATCTCTGCCCAGCGCACCCAAATGGCTACAATTTCGACTAAGGGTTAAGCTGTTGGCTTCATCCCCTGCAACAACCAACAGTAAAGGATGTGATGATCTACATCCTTCATCACTGGCAGACTTGGCAGGAAGGGGCAACATCTGTAAGAACGTAACTGGACCATCACGCTTCGAAACCAATTCAGTGAAATTAGAGGCGTCTTCAACATTGAAGACTTGAAAACCATTCTGATAACCAAGTAACAGAACATGTTTGAAGGCAGTTGGACCAAGCTCAATTTTGTCAAAGCCAGCCCAGGTTACCTGTTTAACAATGGAAGTTCAGAACTAGGTTAATTTACTGCAACAGAAAAAAATGAAGGACAGAATATGCAAGAAGCAAAGAATCAGGAACTCAAAACTGCTGAATAAGAGAAAAAAATGGTCTAATGAAATCAAAGCATTGATCAAGATTTACATGGGTCACATAAACTGGTTCAAATAGACATCAAATCTACATGATTATTATGCTGTTCTATCAGTTTAGAACACGCAATCAATAAATTCTAAGTCAAGTCATCAAGAAGATGAGTTCGAGTTCTACAAGGCTACTCCACTAAGAACTAGTTTACAAGAGGGGATACACATTTTCCAACATTTTCAATCATAAACTAAAGGGAAATGCGACAACCTGTTGATCATTCATAGTCTCAGAAATTACAACATAATAAAAAAAAAAAGGCAAGCACTGGTATAGCAAATCATGTCAGCAAACTCCATTTCTAAAGAACTTGCCCATATGGGAAACTTGTACGATACTAACAAAAAGAAGATAAATGTTAATCCTCCTCTCACATTCCTTCCAAATACACCATATAAAGCATAATGGATCAGCTTTACATGGTACATTCAAGTACCCATATAATGTGTTTAATTATTTTTTGTTATTATATACTGTATGGTGTCATGAAAGGCAACATAAATCTTAAAAATAAAAAAGGTTGCTTCTAATTACCTAGATCTTGTCCTAGGTTTTCTAGGCAAAAAAGGAATCTTTTCAAGCTGTAATAAAGTAGTTGTCAACAATAGTTATCACGATTATGTACTGATTGCAACTATCTTTTTGAAGCAGATAGTTCACAGTTCTCATTCTATAGATATTGGAAATGAAAAGATCATGAAAGCATATCTTAATCTTATGACTTTATTGTTAAGACCATTTGTAAGATAGATAATATCCATCAACTATTATTATGCACTACAAAGGTTCATGGGCTGCTGTGATTTACAGACCTTTTATTATGGTTTCATTCTTTCTGTGGAGTCACATATACACACAGAAAGCTAAGGACAACAATTAAAATGTATATCTATTTAAGCATAACAAAAGCTGCTAGGACAGAATTTTTGATCCACTGCAATATTACCCCATTCCTTAGTTGCCACAGCCAAAGGCTGATGCACATGAAGTTGGGTAGTGGTACTTAATGTTAAACTCCTAGCATATTCCCATCCAACAAAAAGTCAAAAGTAAAAGACAAACAGTTTTAGCCAAGAAAGACTCGTTGAAATTGCCACACAATTTAATTTATTCTCCCCTTTTCTTTATTTATTAATGGATTTATCTCAGCAACTATTTCGTTTGTTACATTATCTTCAGAACTCTTGTGAGTTCACATTCCTAATCTTTTCTACAATTCAGCATGAATATGCCTAAACACCGTATTACTTTACAGTGTCATTCATCTCTTTTACAATTCAACCCTCCAATTTCCACATGAATATTGAGATCACAATGCTTGCAATTTGTCATAAACACACTGTTTGTTCTTACCAATGTTAGCCACATATAAAACAATGAGTGCCAATGGTGCAAACCGTGCAACAATAGCACGAGAATGCAAGTTCGAATCCAAAAGCAGTCACTGTGTTGAATAAGGTCATAGGCAGGTCATCTTAACAACCTGGGTGTGGGTGGAACCAGCGCTTGGTAATGACCTTTATTAGCCATGCAATCTGTCAAGAAACTTCATTCAGATTCAAAGATTCTAAAATATTACGTTGCTAGGTTCAAATCTACTTTGAACTCTGGCATATTCTTGAGAAGACCAAATGGCCTACTTGAGCTATATATAAAACACAATTGCCAAATTCAGTTGGATGCACATGTTCAGAATGTAAATGTGCTTAAAAATAAATAAATCAAGAATTCACCCAAACTCATGTTATCAGCTAAGTGACGGAAAAAGGAGGGAGTGCTAAATTACACTGAAATGTCAGTATATCAAGTGCTATTAATAAGAGTAGAGCAAAGTCACAGAACTTCAGTCGTATGTTCCAACATAATTCAATAGGAAATTTCACATGAATATCTATGTTCATCTATAGTAAATAGAAGCCAGAAATTACATAATCATATATTTTTTAAGACAATTCTTCCAATTCAACAAATACTTGCACTTAACATATATTTTCTCTTTCCTCTTCGATGCTTATACTTAACATATACCTCTCTTCTTTCTTTTTTCTTTAATTACATGTATCACATATCAACCTTATTCTCGTGTAGATTGGATAAAGCACGAGCCCATAATTGTAATTCCCTGATTAATATAAAAAAATATTCATACAAAGAAAGATAGAAGGAAAAACACGATTGAACACTTGATAATATATTTCTAACAAAATTGTTTAAATTTAACAAACACAAATATTTATTAGATAACTTTCTTGTTTATCTTTCTTATAGACTTATAGTATACATCAATCTCGAACCCAAAACTAAATAGGAAATGATGGTAAAAATATCATTTCTGCCAAAAGCAAACACAAAAATAGAAAATTCAAGAACAAATAAAGCAAAATTGAAGACGACCTGATCTTTGGGACCATCTCCGGAACGGGAAATGGAGGCGGCGACGGAAGCACCAGCGGAGCGGACGACGGTGCTAGCATTCGTCGATACGGTCTTGAGACAAGACGATAAGATCTTCAAAGAATTGGGCAACAGTCCACTGTTCTTGCCCTTTCCCTTCTTCATCCTTCTCTCGAACCCCTCCCCACCAGCGCCTCCGCCGCCGACTCAGCAGAAGTTTCCACTTCGCCGCCGTCCTCCGCCACCACCGCCACCGCCGCCGTAGCTGACGACCATCCCCGATAACCTAAGATCATCCGATACTCCGATCGCGGTGCGACACGCGCGAGAGAAACCAGCAGAATTTTCTTCTCGTTGTCGTAGTAACTGTTCCAGTTTCTTTCAGGTTTGACTTGAAGCTTCTCTTTCTCTCTCTTTTGTCTGTGCCTCACTGTCTCCACCCCTTTTAAAGTCCGCCAGTTGTTTGCGCTGTAAGTAAAAATTAATCTTTGATTTTTCGTACACAGCGGAAACGTTAGAGAGAGAAAATTGTCGAGTGTTAGAGAGAGAGAGAGAGAAAGAGAATTATAAGTTGTGGAAGCTATAAGTTGGATTCAGTGTACGCCGAGATCCTACGGGTGGATAGGGTTTACTTATTGTCATCTTATGTTTGGTAATTTCGCAATTATTAACCCAAAAAAAAAAAAAATTGATTGTTGTGATTTGTGAGTAGCAGTCCCAGTAGCAGTAGCAGTAGCAGGCAAGGCAATTAAGTGCTTCATTTGTTCTGGGCCCCCACTACCGACAAAGTGTCTACTGGGCCGGACATGGGCTTTAATCTTTATACACAGGCATGATTATTGGCCTGGTGTCACCATCTTAGGTTCATTTGGGAGTTGGCTGTGGATTATAAAAAATTGACAACGTTTCGTAACTGCTAAGCCTTTAATTCAATCCTAACCATGCAATTTGAATGTAGGACCGTGTGTGTAATCTTAAAATACCACCACCGAATTAATAATGATGAAACTGTTGGTATGATGTTAAAATGGTGGTACTAGTCTACTCTGTAAAGTTTCTAATAAATGGTGTGAAAGAAAGAATTGTGATGGAGCACTTATTTGATCGGATAATTTCTTATAAATTTGTCATGGTGGATAGTCTGTACCTGTACCAATAAAAACATATCTATGATATGATTGAGGTAGGTCAGAAATAATTTGTACGATCCAATTTATGCAAGCAAAATGACTAGTATCTTCTTTCATGAAATAATTTTGAATCACCACATCAACATGATCTCCTCTTATCATGTCATGTTATGTCACCACATAAATCAAAAGCAAAATTATTAAAAAGTCTTACTTTTTCCTTCTAGATCGCCCTATATATAAATGAATAAAAATGTTTGTATATATATTTGTTAAATGATATGAGAAGAAGACATATTGAATTGGGATTTGGGATCCAATCAAGATAAATGATTTGCTTCATCTGTTATTTAATTTAATTTTATAAGTACAATCATATTTCTTCATAAACAAAAAATGTAACATATATATATATACATATACATTATATTGAAATTCTTTTTGAAACTTTTTTCATTTCCCTTCTTTCAATCTTTAGATTTTCATAATTCACTGTGTCCTTTGCATGACAACATCCTAGCTAGTAGCTAGGTAGTCCATCTTACAATGCTGCCCCCTGATGCTTATAAGTTATATCAAACCAGCAGTTCAACATCCAAAGCCATCTATCTATTTCTGCCGATTGCAAGCATTTGAGTGCCTGCTTGTGTTATACTCTTCTGAATTAAAAAATTCTTCATAGTACCTCTTCCAAGAGGATGGCTTTCCACATCTTTTCACCAACTCCAAACTTCCATGTTCTCCTTTTAGAAGCTGAACCACCTGCAATAATCCACCAAATCAAATCCCATACATTCAACTCACCAAAAACAATGCTTTAATTCATGTTTATTTATTTCTTAGACTATGCTTTATTTTTCATGTTTACCATCTTATGGATTTTTTTTTTATGCTTCATTTAAATATAATTCATATTTGTGATTTTTTCTTTAAAGATCAGATCACATCAGATCAATGCATGCCTGAATCATTTGAGGCCGTTGAATTGAAGAATGTTGTATGCATAAAGAAGCACTCAAGACCACCAGGTTCATCTGCAGTGTGTTGTAGTTGTCAGCAAGAGAAGGATCAACAAGCTCTCTGACTTTGTTCTTCTTGAGCAACGGTTTTGCCTAGAACAAGTTAATAAAATGGAATCCTCAATCACCATTCATACCAATATATTGATTGTACATATAGCATTGGCAAGAGAAAATTTTGGAGTGGGGGAGTGGAGAGGCATACCCACATGACAAGGCTTTGTTGTGAGTAATCCAGAGCTCGACGACCACTGATGAGTTCCAAGAGCAGCACACCGAATGCAAAAACATCAGTTTTTTCATCTACTATACCGTGCATTAGGTACTCCGGAGCAAGATAGCTACAATGGGAAGATATGAAACATAAAATTTTAAGAACTAAAACCTTTTTTATGCATAACAGGAAATTAAGATCACTAGTGTTAGATCTTCAAACCCGAATGTGCCTTCGAATTTTGAGACAGTGTGGTGACTCCATTGCTCTGGTAGCCATTTTGAAAGCCCAAAATCACAAATCTGGATTGAAAATAGTAACTCTTTGAGGTCCAAAGCTCACAAAACACCTTAAAACATATATATATATATATATTTTACTTTAGGTTGGTTTTGACCATTTTAAAAAGAGGTAAAGCACAACAGAGTTCAGTTATCCGAAAATCAGTTGATAGCTGATACAAGTAACATCAACTGTTTATATATCTAAACATCAGCTTACTGTAAGATCAAGTCCTTTTAATTGGAAAAAAATTATTGTTGCTTTGGATGGTACCTGAGGCTCAAAGTCCTCTGTGAGCAAAATGTTTGAAGCCTTTATATCTCTGTGGATGATTCTCCTTTGACAGCCCTGATGAAGATAAAGCAGACCTTCAGCTGCACCTAGTGCAACCTTATACCTAATGCTCCATTCCAGTTTCTCTTTTGAACCTGTAATATAATTGAAGTCAAAAACAAGTATTTAATTCAAACTCGTAAAATTTAAGTTAAAAAAAAAGAGAGAGAGAATCAATGAACCATGAAGAAGCGAAGCTAAACTCCCATGTGGAGACAAGTGAAGAACAAGGTGCAATCCTCCATCAACTCCATAGCCAATCAATTTAGCAGTATTGGGATGGTTGACATGGGCCATAATCCCGAGCTCCGATAAGAAGTCCCCTGTTCTCTCTTCAGATGGTGCTCGTGTCAGCCTTTTGATTGCAACAATCTGCCCGTCTCGTAATAAACCCTTGTAAACTTCAGCATAACCACCCTTTCCGATCAGATTTTCTATTGCACAAGAAAGTGGAAATCAATTATCCACGTGACTATTAAAATTTAATGCCAATTAATTAGATAGATAGCTAGGAACACATTTTAAAAATGTGAATGTGAATTCGAATTCGAATTCGGATTTAATTAATGTACGTACCGTGGCTGAAACCGTTGGTTGCAAATTGGAGTTGAGAAAGAGTGAAGTTCTTCCACCGAGGCTTGAAATAGTTTAAATCAGTATCCACGAGGGAATTCCGAACCAGGCTGATGTCCTCCCTCATACTAAATGTTCTTGAGAGCTTCAATACATTGAGAGGATGTAAGGTGGCTAAGGGTCTTTTTGAGCTACTTCTCAATAATTGGACAAAACCAAGCCATTTAGAAGTGGGCTTTGAGTTTTGGTGAGCTTCAAATTCTGAAGTGCTCTCTTTCTCGGAGACTGTTTCAGATTCTAAGCTTCTTAAGTAGTCCTCAAGAACTCCATTAGGAGAGTACGCATCTGCCTTCTCCTTCTCCTTCTCCTTCTCCATTTCCAAAATCCACAAATCTACCAAGAAAGAAAATAACTTTCAGGACAATCATTCTATATATATATTTTTATATAAGTAGAAAAGTCTGTATATATATATATATAGACATATACATACAAGAAAAGATTGAGATTTACCTTAAGCAGAAGCAGAGAACAGAGAGTTTAATCTCTTACTGTTTTCTCAGCAAATATTGGTCCCCAGAAAATTGAGAATTAGCCACCAATATATGCAAGCTGCTAAAAACCCACGATACGGAAACCAATTTAAAATCAGATGAACTTTGGAGATGAAGGGGGAGGAAATGTGAAACGAAAGGTATCATATGTTATAGACAACATGAAAAGATAAAAACAATTCCAGGGAAGTATGATAAATTGTCAATCACAAATTTAAGAAAATTCAGAAGATTTGTCCGGAAATTGAAATGGAAAAACCAAAATGAGATTTAGAGAAAACCGATGGGACATTGCAAGGAACAGTAGGCGATCCAACCCAAAAGAACATAACATGTACAGTACTATAGACTATATGTAGTCGCGTAAAGACAAAAAAAAAAACGCATACCCATGAGTTGGATGATGAAATACAATACTGCTGAAAAGATAAAGAGAGGTTTCACATAAGAGAACAAGAAGAATAAGGTGTTGGTTGGACATACCATGAAAGAGAACCAGAAGCTTGTCGGAGATCTTCCATAAACACACATGACAGATATATATAAATATATATATATATATATATATAGAGAGAGAGAGAGAGAGAGAGAGAGAGGCCTTCTCCGCGCTTCAACTATCACTCCTTTTTCTACTCTTCTCCCAGGTTACTGCTAAAAAAAATCTGTTATTTCTTCCCTCTAAATATGTAATCTTTCAGTTTCTTAGAAGAGAAAAAAGGAGGAGAATATAAAAGAAAAAAAAATGGGGTTTCCTTTTTTCATTTATCATGAGCAAAATATAAGAAATAATTACGGTGATTAT